>JAOTQQ010000023.1:27624536-27661295 GCA_026546715.1 Gallinago undulata
GCGGGTCACATGGTCATAGAAAGAGATCAAGTTGGTCAGGCAGGACCTCCCTTTCATAAACCCATGCTGGCTGGCCCAATATATAAAAGTATACTGTATATAAAAGTATTTTGTCATAATCTTATAGCTGGAAACCAAAGGAGTTACTGGAACATAGAAAACTTGTAACACTGGTTGGGGACTTGCGTTATATAAAATTGAAATTATTTTTTTTCTTAATTTTCAAAATGCTTATCTCTGAGTTAAGTGTTCGGCTTTGAGTGAAAAGTGTTTTAGGAGTAAAGTAGTAGTCTTTGTAGAGGACTTTCATGGATTTGTGTGTATGATGACATGAGAAAATTATTCTTAAAGTGTCTGAATTATATTAGCAACACAGATATAAAAGTTTCTGCAATCATTTTTTGAACATTCATGGAAAAAAGTTTAATTGCAGGATTATTCTTAACATAGAAATGAAGGTAAAACCCCTGTAAATGTCTATAAGTCTGTTCTTGAAAATGTTTTGTTTCTTTCTCTAGTGGCCTTTGTCCAACAAGTCCACAGTGTGTATTTGCTAATGGATATGTAATAAAAAAAGGTCATGCTTGGTTGTTTGCTTTATTATCAGATTTTCTGTTAGGAAGCTTTTTTAAGAGAGGGAACATGCTCTGGATGAAATTAGTCACCCTAATATCAGGAAAAGAAAAGGGAGATGGTCAGATCCACCAGAACTCCTGATTTGGCACTTTATAGAAATGAAGAGAAGATGCTTGTGGTTCAGTTCAGCACTCCCTGAGAAGAGGTTATACAGTATGAAGTACAAGTTTCCAGTAGCAAGAAATATACAGCAATCCTTAGTTGTGATTGCTTAAATTCCCTTCTAAAAAGATCTTACATTAGTATTAATATTTAGTAATTGCTTACTTCTGTAGCCTTTCTTCTTATTAATTCTTGCTATTTGTCTGCTTTTAGTATGTACAGAACCAGATGTGCTCTTGATATAAAAGCAGTATGTACTTAAGATACTCTTTCTATCAGATGCGACTCAGCAAAATTACATTATAGTTGTACAATCTACTTCTAACGAGGTAGAACTGGACAAAAGGATGCAATATATATGAGAACTTGTGGCCAATTTGTGTGAATACGTATGTAAGAAGTGATAGAAATCCTAAGATTCAAGTATACTTACTCTGTCATTCCCCTTGCTAGCCATGATTCATTCTTAATGCATGGATATATGACAGTATATATACAGTTTCGTGGAAGAATGTTTAATCATTTCTAGTAGTAGCATGCCTTGCTTATTGCAGAGGTTCTAAGGTGCTGACTTAAAATTGACGCTTAGAAGCCTAGCATCTTATTTGTCACAGGGTAGTAAAACTATTCTAATAGTAGAACTGCTTTTGTGGGACATTCCTACAAATCCCCCAATACAGAGTAAGCAAGTACCTTGCAAGTGCTTTGTTGATTTAAATTTAAACTCTTGGAAGAAGCCTACCTATCACTTGCTTTCTAGATACGTGATGGACAACAAGAGGCGTTTAAATATGAGGAAAGTTGGGATGTAGTGTTTTAAAGTAGCTAAGTGATTTTCTCTACTAACTTCAGAAACTCAAATTGTAGCTGCTTCTGCCTTTAGTTGCAGGCTCCAAATCAGGCATTCAGAATACAGTCAATTAATTGTAAGGTATTTAAGTGCTTTGTTTATTTTTGGATAGTAGCCAAGAAGCAGACTGACTGAAGTGTTATAGGATGATATTTGAGAAGATTCATTCTTCTTAATTCTTTTGTTTTGTGGCTCAAATGAAGAATTTTTATCTACAACAATGCCTACAGGAAATGGCACTACATTCCTTAATCTAGTTAATTTTCACAAAAAAAAAAACTGTCTTAAAAATATGTGACACGTATGTGTACAACTACAGTTTGTAGATAACTTAGCAAACCTTTTCCTGCTGTGGTACTAGTTATACTAGAGGTACTAGAATAACTAGAGGCTGGTGACTGGAAGCAGCTAGTATTACACCTATTGAATGTATATGCAGCTATTGAGTGTTTGCCTTACAGAGTCTTTGATGAATAAGAGCATGTTAAGATTTACTTCAGTTTAGGCAATTCTTTTGCAAGGCAGAAGAACTTACCAGCATTGGACTCATGTGATACTTTTGCTTTGAAAATGGAATACCATATTATTTATTATTCATCATCAGGTCTATATTCTTTTTTGGCTACTTGAGTGATAATGGGCCATTACATATGCATCTTTATTGCACAATGGTCTTAGTGCTTATGCACAGGAGATTCAGGCCTTTGAGAACTTAAGGCGTTACTCACAACGAAGTATGACTGGATTCCCAGCAAGCAGTGCCTTTATGTCATGTAACCTCTGAGTGTGTGTTGCAGTGCGATGGGAAGGTAACTGAAACGGTGGCTCCCAGCCATCCTCCTTTTGAAAGAGAACAGGCTACTATCTACAGGATATTCCATCCAGATCACAGTCTGCTGCTGAGTTTCTGTGCATGCTGAAGCATACTGGAAAGGCAGGCTATGGATCTGAATTGCTCTGCACCATCATGCAAAGACCCTTTACCTAAAATGTAAAGAATGTTCTCCTGGTTACGTGTAACTTTTTCGTAATATCTCTGTTAAAAAGTGATCGTATCTTGTATTTTAGTGTCTTAAGGAATGAGTGGTATTAATTCAGTAATCTAAGGACTTCTTCTGTTTTTAAACTAGAAATTATGGAAAAATCGGGTGAAGAAGGAATGCCTGATCTTGCTCATGTTATTCGTATTTTAACTGCGGAGAATATCCCTAATTTACCACCAGGAGGTGGTTTAGCTGGCAAGTGAGTACAGTACTGAAACTTCTTGAACTATTTAGTTTACTGAATCAAATAAGTTTATTTAAGTTTTTTAAAGTTTTCTTATTGAAATAGTTATACTCAAATTAAAGAAATGAGATGACTTTTATATTTTAAGCTAGTTTACCTTTTGCACTACATAAACATTTGTGTCACTGTTGCCATTCCAGGAGGTAAGAGGAAACAGATTGATCGTGTTCTCATATATAACATACGAGTTTACTATTTCCATATGGCAATTTTAGAAAATAGGAAATATTCTTAGCTTTTTAATGCTTTATATTTGTGAAGAACTATCCATAATGTAACTGGAATATCTAGTTACCAGCACAATTTTCTTGATGTCATGTTCCTTCTACCACCTAGTGTCAATTGTAAGTTTGGGTCAATGCTTGTTTGCTTAGCAAACATTGTTAAAAGAATTTTTTTTCTTTGTTTAGTCTTAAGTTGAATGTTAGATAGGGAAGAATATAGAGCTGGGATATGCATTTTAAAACTTAATTGGAATAAACATTCAGAAATTACATTGGTTTTCTGGGAGGCTTGCAGTGATGTTCTAGTCAAGCTATAATTTAAGCATTTTAATGAACAGAATTTAGGATTGCATGAACAGTCATTAAACTAGAATTCCCCAAACAGTGGAACCCATTATTGCTCCCTGACATAGGTTATATTGTTTCTGGAAACTTTGTATTTTTTAAAATATCAAGTCCTGTGCTCGGAGCATTTATGTATACATCTATTTTCATTGCATGTACTTATTAATGAGCACTGTTTGCCATGATTATTTTTTTCTAGCCTTGGAAGTTCTGGGCCTTTTTCTCTATTTGTGTGCATTCCAGGCATTCAGAGAAGTTGTGGTGTGCCTGTTCTTCCAACTGCTGAATGAATTGGTGTGTTCTGTTTTGCTCATTAATACCTGCATTATGTACTGCTTTGTTATTCTGGAACCTTTGCATATAAATTCTTCTTTAACTTCTTGTGACCCAAGTTAAATTTTTGATGGACTTAAGTTCAGAATTTGCCTTTTGATTCTTTTCTCTCCATTCAGACTTCTGAAGTCCTGTGTTACAGACTTCAGGAGGTGTACCTGTAGCTTCTTTTAGGAGAATATCATACAGTATTGATTAACTTTTTTTCTTGGTCTTAAAACTTAAGACAAAGACAGGCAGTGATGCGTTTGGTTAACTTTACTTGCAGGATTGAGCTCCTGAATGGGAGTCTTGAAAAAGTATGACTACAGAACCCAAACCCACACACTGTGTACCTTAAAACTTTTGCCCTAACAAGAGAATATGCTTTGTCCCTGGATCCTTATTTTGTGACGTTACCTGGACAGGACATGAAGAATTCACAGTTTGTCCTTCTATTTGAACTCCAAGACCTGGCTTAAACAGGTTGCAAAAAGCTTGTCTGTGGCTGACATCCTTGGTTTTAGCACCAGTTACAGTTGCTTCTGAATTTTAGCATGTCTGAGCTGGAGAAATTTAATGTCACCTTGACTAAACCATTTTTGCAAAGCTTAGGAACCTCCGAAGTAGCTCCACTTCTGCTGGCATTTTGAATGCTTCCTTCAAGCATCTCACCTTTGTGGAAGCCCAAACTGGCTCAGTCTTTTAAACATGAGATCTAAAGGTGTCAGCTCCACTGTAGTCACTTGATGGTGGTGTTTTAGCCTTTAAAATCTTACTTTTTAAAGACTGGTTTCTGGCTTGACTCAAATCCCTCTGTAACTTCAAATGCTTCCAAAAGAATGGTCACTTGTTGCTGAAGAAAGCACAAGTTCTGAGCCACCCTATCACTTGGGCATTAGTACTTCCATTCAACATCTTGCTCCTGAATTTTCCCTTCAAATGAAAGTACAAAGAAATATGCTGTTCAAAGAAAGAAAAGTGAATTGCAAAGATAAAGAATTTCCCAAAGGCTTGAGTTTTATGTCTGATTTAAATCCTCTGCAATTGCTATCTGCTGCTTCTATGGCAGCCTTGCTTGCACTGTCTAGGTGTTTTGTTACGCTGGTGTGAGGTACCATTGCTCTCTGTAATACAGACATTTGGTCACAATTGTGCCATCCCATCATCACTAAATGGATGTTTCACTAAGTGGAACTAAATGCAGAGAACCCTTTGCTATATCATCTGCATAAAGATTCAGTTTCTTTTCTCTAGGAATATCTTCTGTTAGTACTGATGGATCCCATGCTAACTCAGCCGTGCAACTGTTCTGGAATTCTTAAAGCATTAACTTTAACTGATGTCCCATTGGGGAACATGTGTTCTTTGATGGACTTTCCATATTGGACATAACTTCTTGAAAGTGCCACTATAAATTCAATTCTGGAATTCTTTCCTGGAGTACATTGAGGCACAGCCCAAAACCTTTGTGTGAACAAGCATAAATTGCATATACACCAAGCTTTTGAGTTGTCAGGTGTATCTGTTGTGCCTGCCTTCTGCTTGGTGGTGTGTCTAGATAAATGCTGATTTCATCATTGACATATACAGCCTCTGAACACATGATAACACTCAAAGACACATCGTACTGTACGTTAATGGTCATCCTGAAATTTGATGCACTGTCCCTTGTATTCACTGGTATGCAAACCATCTTCCAGAGTTCTGAGTATTTTAGTAAGTACTGTTTTCAATGCTGGATCATGACTGGAAAAATATATTCTGATTCTGAACACTAGATATTGAGATTACCTGATTTACTGCTTTGTCTCAGAAGTCAACATGCTTACAACATTCTATTCAAAAAACAAACTCTTCTGTTTTGAATGTGCTTTTGCTTCTGTGGTGTGAACATAAGAACCTCATCATACCAGACTGGACCAAGGATCGTTGTAGCTCTGGGTCTTGTCCGCAGGATAACTGAAAGTAGATGCTTATGGAAGAACATAAAAGTAGGAAAGTATGTAAAATATTTCCCCTATCATTATTCTTTAGTGTATCAGCATTTTACAGCTGAGATAATTCCTGATCTTGAGGTAGTTTATGTACTTCATCACTTAAAACTTCTCTTCTGTCAAGTTAAATATGTTCAGAAGAAGTTTCATCAAACTTTTAGCATCCTCAGTTTTCTGGGACAGAAAGTTCTCTTGCATCAAGAGCCATCACTATGTACTTTTGAGACATTTGCTGCTATGTTGATTTGTTACGCTTGGGATCTTTGTAAGAGCCAACGGTCAGTGCTTATCTGTTAGACATAATTTTTATCTATCTTGGCTGCTTACAGACTTGAGAGTCATAGTTAATGTAACTGTTCTTTTTGCTGAAGCTGTCAATAACTTGAATCATATTTATTGTACATTTCTGAATCTTTCCCATTTCTCACTATGATTTGAAGATGTAGGGGCATAACCTTTTTTTCCTCCCAGAAGTCTGTTTAAGCTTTGGGGTTTATTTTTTTATAAGCTCTTTGTGCTTATTTTGCCTGTGAAGGTGTGGCCTTATATGCCACTAGCTAGACTTTTTCTGGCAGTGCCATTTGGGTTTTAATTTCTACAGTGTGAAGAGACTAGAAAACATACCTCGGAGGTTGTATACTCTGGTCACCACACTTCATAAGTTTGTAGGCAAGTAGTAGCCTATGTATATATATAAAAATGGGGAAGCACCCAACTGTCTTCCAGTTTCACATACAGAAATAAGGCCAGAAAACCAGCAAACTTGAAGAATTTAGTTGCTATAAGCAAAATATAGATTTAAATGTTACTTTTGGCAAAATCCAGCTATGCAGCTGGAACTTGTAAAGGGGTAGACCATGGGAAAGGTAAGGTAAGAAAATGTTTTGCCTTGTTTAGTCGTTACAAATCCTCACTTACTGCTAAATTTCCAAACATCATATTGAAAGCGAGTAAACACACTGAGAGTGGGCTTCATCTTTATAAGAGACAGGTTAAAGACAAAACATCTTAAACACCTTGATATTATTAACGTGCTAAAATTTTTTAAGTTCTCAATGTTTTGAAATCCTTTCTTGTGCTTAATTTTTTTTGAACCTTCTCTTTGTAGGCGTAATATTATTGAAGCTGTGTATAGTAGGCTGAATCCACACAGAGAGAATGAGGGGGTAAGTTCCCATTTTGATTGCTACACCTCTTTGCTAATGAGAATGTCCAAGTAGTGTCACATACTAAGCACAAGTGTACATCACTGCCAATAAAGTATTATAACCACAAAATATGTATTGTAATATACAGTTCATTTTGACCTTGTTTTGGATGGTTTCGATATAGAACTTCATCCTCAAAAACATAGCAGACTGACACCTAATTCTGAAAGACTTTTAAAACATTTAATTACTGCTTTTTCAGTCAAACCTGTGAAGCAACAATGCAGGGTTTTTATAAATTACAGTTTATTATTGTCAAAAATTATTGCCAGTAGTAATGAACTATATTCATTACTTAACTAGCTGTTATGTCTGCTGTCCAGAATAGGGGACAAACACTTCCTGTTGTCTTCTGTAAGTGTGGAAGACCTTGGTACACCAATTAGGGAAGATAACAAGACTATTATTGACTATCTTTTTAGAGTTTACACTATCTTTATAAATTCCAAATGCAGTGGTTTAAAAGTATAAAGTGATTTTAATTTACTTCAAGTTTTATTTCTAAGATGTCTTACTTTCTTCTGCCCGTTTCCTACTAAGTTGAATTTTAAACAGTAATTTGAAATGTGGTTTACTGGAACTTTGAGCCTGATTATTAGGTGGCTCTTAATATTGGTATAAAGAGTAATAACTGGTATTTGGATCAGTTGCAGTTAAATTTGTTTAAAAAAAAAAATCTTTGAAAAACTGAAGAAATGATGAAAAATCCCCTTTATTGGTTGTACACATTTTGTTGTTTCCTGTACAGTTTATGGGAACTAATCTGTGAAGGCACCATTCATCCCCTAGTAAATCCTTCATTGTATTTTTTCTTTTGTGAGATGGGTACAAGGTCCTCAGTCAGGTAGTTAATACAATGAATGGTGTTGGGGAGATGACAACTTCTATTTTAAATGCTTTGTAATGATTGTGTGCCTTGAGATGGTGAATATGCAGTCTCATTACAAGTGCTTTTCCCCTTTGTCATCTTCTCTTGGCTAGCTGTATTTGGTCTATTCTCTTAAATTGGAAAGCTTGTGTAGGTGGAAGGGGATGCTATTCTGTTAGAGCTTTCTTCTCTGTACTCTAACTTTTTTTTTTAAGATTTGTTCTTTTTTTTTTTAGTTCATTAGTGATAGAGTACACATTTTTCATTTAATTTTCAACAAATTGTACAACAATACCCCAAAAAAGCTAGACAAAATTTTCCTCTTTTCAGCTTCTTTAGTCCTTCAGGAAACTCTGTACCTCTCTCAGCCTGCTACTACTTCTCATATTTTGCCATAATCTTGTTCCTGCTTTTGGGTTAAAGTTATTGGTGAAAGTGGTTTATTTGAAGGTTACGGCATAGGTTTTATAAGTTCATTATTTGTTTAAGAAAAAAGGTTGTCTAATGGTAACTTTCTAGAAATATCATATGCCATAGTTGCATTTATCATGCATCTCTTCCAAGTTCCAATTTACTTTTCAATAGCTGTGCAAGCTTGATGACAGTTCTAACATACAGTACAGCATCCTTTGGCTACTTCCAGGAAATCTTTGTACATTTTCCATTTAATCAAATGAGTTAACTGAACTAAATATGCAAGTTATTAATAAAAAAATACAGCTTTAACCCTTATTACCATAAATAACTTTGACTTTTATTGCTGTTAGAATCCCTGGGTAGTTGTTTTGAATCCTTTTAATTTGGCAGCTTTAATATGAAATGTAAACAGTATACCTCAGTCTACTTTGTAAACTTTGCCTTCTGTTAGTATTTAGTGTAAATCTCAATCATGATTTGGATGATGTGTTTTAAATACACTGGGTGGGTTAAATTTTAGTTTGATCTTGTGGTAAGATTTGCCAGTCAGTACCTTCCCTTCTTTCCATCCGAAGTGATTCTGACCCAGAGTTGTTTGAGAGGAGGATGCACCACTGGGTGAAGGATGCAATTCCTGTTTGCTCTTTTCGAGCAAGTAGGAATTGTTATCTTACTGTCCTTGAAGTGGATGAATTTAGTGGGCCTCATCTAAATGAGGTGACGAAAATGCGACTTCCTTACTAGTTTTACTCAGTTCCAGGTATATATGTGGTGATCTCTTGGTCTTCTGAACTGAATACTCTGGTGCATGGGGTGGGTATAAGGGAAGGAAGCTGTTCAGTTACTCAACATCAGACTCTCCACAATGTCTACACACTGTGATAAAATTGCTACACATCTCATTTAAACAGGAAGCAAAGGTACGAAGGAAACATAGAGTACATCCCAATGATGACATTTTCAAGTGAGATGGAAGTCTAACTGATGCCCCTTTTCTAAATAGTATGATGCAAGAGCAGATCTTCATATTAAAAGTTACGGGCTACAGACACAGATGCTGAGTCTGCAGAGCACAAAGGTGCACTGACTTGCACTTGAGACTCTTTCCTCGTGTGTAGTTAACAGTATACACGCGTCTGTGAGAACGTGGGCGTAGTGCAGAATACTGCTGCTACTAACTGCAAAGTCTGCCTGTCGCAGTCATCTTCATCTGATTTTATGTAAGGCTAGAATCATTTATTTACCTTGACAAAACAATAACAACTAATTATTAAAATACTAACATGCATGAGTGAAAATTTTTTAAAATGCCAAAAAACCCAAGCTGCACAAAATCAATCCAAACCAACCAGATTAACTTTTGCGTTTGAGAATGACTTCTTTCTAAAGACTATGCTTATTAGCGTTGAATAATATAAACTAGTTACCCTGAATCACTGTGAACTGCATCAAAACAGCTTTGCAAATTGTATAGAAATCAAAACCAAGGTGGTATCTTTTTCTAGATTAGCTTTGTTTTTACTCAGCATTATAAAGATTTCATTTAGTGCTGTGCTTAGAATTTTTTTGTTACCCAAGCTACTGATTGTAGAGTAACTTCTTCCAACTTGTTTTCTGAAAACCTTTAACATCTCCTGAATAAGGAGATATGTAGGGTGAGAGACTGAGCAGTGAAAAGAATCCCTTCTGCAGCAGTGTTCAGAGATCACTAGTGTGGCTTCAGGGTATAGCAGTCATAAGTTCTTTTTCCTTTAGGCATCTCAGCAGAGTACAAGTATTTTGTAAATCCAGGGCTGGAGAGAGCCCTGCTTTGGGGTCACAACGAGCAGCTTTGCCAGTGTTTCAGCAGAGGGACTTGGAATATAAATGTGGCGTCTTGTACCTTTACACGTGCGAGTAAAATCATAAGAATCTGTTATGTACTGGGGCTTGATATTTCAGATCTTTAAAAGGAATTTAAAAGAACTTCTTCATAGCTACATAATTGTCACCACTGTAATGTTATAATGCTACTGAGTTGGTGTTATAGTTAACATGTTAAAGTATTACTCTTTTTTTTCTAGTGGCTTTACTACTTTGACTATATTTTATTTTTCTAATGTGTTCTTAAGACTAGGAAACTAGAATTCAATTAGGCTACGTCAGTGTATATATATCCTTAAACACAAGGAACAATATTAAAACTACAGTGCCTGTGTTAATAGTTTCAGTGGCATTGTTTAAAGCCACATTTGAATATCTTGTTTGAAACCAGTCACATTCCTCTCTTACTTTTGCTATCAAATCATATGTCGTTATGGGTGGCTACTGTACTCTGCCACTTGGCTGAATCAAATCGTGTGTTGTTATGGGTGGCTACAGTTAATTTTTAAAATGTAAATGGACAAAATTCTTAAATGCTAAACATTTTAAATCCTGTCCTTTGGTAGTGGCCCTTTTTCTATATATACTTTAACAGAGCATAACTTGTGTAAAAATTGTAAATGCTCGTTAAATATAGCTAGCAAGAATTTATTCTTGTGTTCATGGTCAGTAGCACTAAACTCAAGTAGAACATGGAGGAAGACGAATGCTAACTTGCACAATAATCATAGTTTTCAGGGACATGTTCTAGCCACACATCGGTAAGAAAGAAATCTGTGTTACAGTGTATATATAGTGTAGAGTATATAAAAGAGGCAGTTTCTATCCTGCTGATTTGAGATTTTCTTGTCTGCTAGCACTGAAGGAGACGAGGGAAGCATAGAATAGCCTGCCATCAAACAGGGTTCGAAGCAAAGCAGGATGTGAGTTTGAATATCAAACACTTAACAGCGCTGTTACTTTAACTCCTACTAGCCCTTGAATTGTTTAGGAGACTCAGCTACTATAGCTTTTACTCTTCAGTTTTGCATGGGAGCAAAAGTATTCACTTCTGTCTGTCAAAAGAGTTTTTAAAGATCTGAATATTGTAAAATGTGGAGATTCAGCGTATATATTTGCTAATGCCAGCCTCACCTCAGAGCAAGACTGATGGTCTGGAGGAACTATGGAATTTAGATATTCTCTGAACTTAAAAAAAATTCACATTCTTCAGTTATGCTGTCTTGTTTAATATTAATCAGATAAACACATAAATAGTTGGATTTTTTTTTTGTCGAAAACTAAGAAATAGGATGTATCTGTAGCCTCACTCTGGTGCCCTGAATTTTCACTGACTTTGTGTTCATGAGGCATTAAAATTACCTCCTTTAACTTGTTACTCCGCACAGGGCTCTTGAAGAGCTATCTGAATACGAAAATGCTAGTACATGGAAGTCAAAACATCTCAAACTAAGACCAGCAAACCACAGTGGAAATATGTCTATTTATGCAACAAATTAAGCATAGAGAGATGGCATAATATACAGTAACGTTCATTTTTGTGGTAAAGTTGTCCTCTTACCTTAGACTGTTTATCAGTCTTGGGACTTCTATTCCAGGAACATTACAGCATCCGAAATCCTACTGAACCCAATATGTTATCTTAATGCTGCTGTTAGGCTTGCAAATGAGTGACTGCAATACTTGTAGTTTATGAAGCTTTTGGACTAGATAACAATAAAATGAGGTCAGCATGAGAAAAAAGTAGTCTGGATTTTTGCCTCTAATGTATTGCAAAATCTGCCAACTTCCAGAGATAGCTTGATAACTTTCTAGATATTAATAATTTAAAATAGACTATTCCCTTAAAGCAGCACTGCTGCTTTAGCAGTTGGAGGTTTAAATAGTATTAGTCTCAGCACTGTAAGAGATGCACAAGTTACTGCAAAAAAAAAAAAAACCAAACCCAACCAAAACCACCCCACCCCAAAAACAAACCCCAACCCAATTATTTTTTTTTTTCAACCGAAGGCTTGTGGCCAAATAAGTTGTTTGCAGAGGAGACCTTCGTTCCTCGTTCTGCTTATTACTCAGGTTTTGCGCTGTAGTTGCTAGATTTTTCTTTGAATAGCTGTTCTACCTGATAATTTTTCTAGCCAATGCACACAACCTGTCACAAATAATGCCTTACGTTGTTCAAACACCACCCCTCTTGGCGCTGATAGGTAGCTGTGTGTTACTTTTGTGGCAGCATCATGCATGCAAAAATCAGTCCTCAACCTAGAGGGATTGTTTTTAAAACATTTTGAGCACTTTGATGTGATGCTTAACTAAACTGCTAGCAGTAGAGTTATCTATTCTCTTTAGTAAAGTTTTTCACAGGACTGTGTTGCTATTGACTGTGCAGAAATTCACAATTAAAAATGTTGACCTGATGGCTAAAGAAGCTTAAATTTTCAAATTTGTCACATGACCACAGTTGTGGGGAGTACCAGCTGTATTCATTGAAAAATAATTAGAACCAAGAGGGAGTTAACTGGGAAGAGGTACCATGTTTACTTTAGCTCAAAGCAAATTGAAATTATTAAAAACGCTGTTGTTACAGGCATAAAATTCTTAAACTACTATCTTGTATAAAACAGACAAACATAGATTACATTTTTCTAAGATGTATGTTGCTGATGTTTTAGATAAAAATAGAGCAAAGCTGATGTTTCCTCAGTCAGAAAAATTGTGGTGTGTGTGTGTGTTTTGTTTTTTGTTTTTTAATTGTTGCTAGAAAATATCCTAGTTTAACGACTGATTCTTTTGGGGTCTTAAATCTTAAAAAAAGGACCCTGGCGAAGCCGAGGAAAGTGGAACACAGGGAAAATTGGTGGAAGCGCTCAGGCAAATGAGAATTAATCATAGGGGGAACTACCGCCACCTTCTGGAAGAGATGCTGACTAGTTACAGGCTAGCTAAGATGCAGGGAGAAGAGTGCACTGCTGAATCAGCTGCAGCATCTACTTCAGATACTCATGCTGGACCCAGTGAGCCCGTACCAGACACCCACACAGAATCTGGGAATCACCTTGCTGAAATACAGAGCTCAAACGAAGAATCAGGGATGAATGAGATGAGCGATAAACAGACATAATGTGTTCTGTAGTGGATTTAACGCTTCTCTTCACTTGGCGTATTTTCCTTTGTTTATATCTCAACATTTGTCTCATCTATTCTAGAAGTCTGTTTTTACTTCAGTTATTTGTACAGATTGTTTATACAAAGCTCTTGTTTTCCTTAGACATTCAACTACTATGGTATATTATAGTAATTACATCTTACGTTGTGTAGCAAGCAATTAACTTCTGATTTGAGATTTTGATTTTTTTTAATTATGTGACAATAGGCATCTAACATGCTAATGCAAAAATAATTTTTTTTTCCTTTTAAATACATTCTTAAGTAATGATTTTGATGGTATCTGTTTGCTAATTGTAAAGTAATTCATATCTTAATCGTATTTTTTGCGCAAATTAATTGAATTATACAAATTCATCATTATTTTTTCTTCCCCAGCATCATATACTGCGTGTTTGTATTTCAATTGTGTATAGTTTATATTACAACTGAATTTCAAAAGCTCCTACAGTTTAGGTTGTCACTTTTTCTTCATAAAATGTTTGATTTTTTCCCGATTTAGATTGTATTCACTGTTCATCATAAATATCTATTTTCTAGATGACTGTGTTATCGCTTCCCAGGTTGTAGCATAACATATATCCAGCAATGAAAATGTACTTAGACTTAGTACTTAGTGTCAATTCCGAAGAATTTGTGTTTAAGTGAAAATAAAGAATGTGCTGTGGAATAATATCTGTACGCATATTGACTTCTTTAAGCAAGTAATAAACTTCCTTTGAAATGCTATCATTCTGACATGACTTGAAACTTTTCATAGCTTCTGCTATTTACTCATGGTGTTCATTAGTTTCTGCAGATATTTGAGTAAATATGGGTTTGGCCCCTTCATCATAATCTTCTATTTGGGCAATATTTCTTAGGTTCAACTTAAAAATCAACCTTATAAATTAATAAACTGGCTATTTTATCGAAGTTACCTTCTACCATGAACATGACACATGAACATGCATTTGGGTAGATCAGTGATAATACTGGGAATTTACAGTGGTAGTAACTAATGTGCTAATAAGTTAAATCTGAAATTTTTGTGTCCCTGCTCAGTTCACAATATAACAGCTGCACGAAAATATCATTGTTCAAAATAGGTACAAATTTCACTGCCTTAATGAAAAACAGCCTGCGGGAATTTCTTGTGGACCAAGAATACCTGAAGAGCAGAGTTCTTCAGTATTTATAGATTTTATTTCTTTTGTAGTCCATAGATGTAGTATCTATTGTTAGCTATGATTTAGTAGAATTTTAGGTAACTCTTATTTTAAAGTCTTTATGCTAAAATAGCTTCACTGGGTTCATGCTTTATAAAAGTAAATTCCCTCATGAAGTTGAGGAGTAGAGAATGTTTGTGTGTGGAACCGGGCAGGTATGGCGGGATAAAAAAGGAAAATGTTGTCTGTCTTATGCTAGCACTCTGTTCAGTTATGCCACTTAAATCCAAAGTGCAACAAAATGTTTTCATTTGTATTGGTGAGTAGTAATATTTCTCCTCTTCTTTTCCTGTAGGGTGCTGGAGATCTAGAAGATCCGTGGTAGCCTTACAAATCTACTAAAATGCTTTTGATTCTGAAAGGGGGAAAAAAAAAACTTTTAAATCTCTTTTCTTCAATACAAGGGAAAAATTCTGGTGGATTTCCAACATTTTGTGAAATGGGCAGAAAGATATTAGAATTTTCCATCATTGTTCATTTTTGTGTTTTCTGATATTGCCACTCTTAGCATTGCCTGTACTACAGTATTTTTACCAGCCTCAGGCATACTGATTACATCTGTAGTGAACTTTTGGCCCTAAAAAGGAAGGAAGGAATGATTCTCTCAGCAGATCGGTGTATGTACCTGAGGTGCGTGGTACATGGAGTAGGTGTACTCTGAAGATACACTATGGCTAAATGAGACGTGCAACACACAAGCATGAGAGGGTATGAGTAATCATTTGAGACGTTAC
This sequence comes from Gallinago undulata, assembly GCA_026546715.1. NCBI lineage: Eukaryota > Metazoa > Chordata > Aves > Charadriiformes > Scolopacidae > Gallinago > Gallinago undulata. Next base: position 27,639,750 of record JAOTQQ010000023.1, read on the forward strand.
TTATTTCACTTTACCAAGTTGGAAGGCTTTGCAGCTCTGTGGCTTGAAAGTAATTTCAATTGGGCAATACGCTCTCAGATGTGTTGGGTTTTTGGTTGGATTTTTTTGTTTGTTTGTTTGTTTGTTTTTTTAAATTTTTCAGTTTTACCTGTATTACCAGACCAGTTAGGTTTCCCTGCGGTGTCCAAATTGTGATATGTTGCCTACTGCTTGCTTGAAGATAAATGTATTTGGCAATAATATATGAAGATTCTAGGCATCTAAAAACAGTAAGAATTTTACGCATGTGTAAAACACACCCTTAAACTCTTGCTAGAGAAAACCTTTTAAAACCAAACTGATGAATTTATAGTTAGTAGTGACTTGCTTTGACATCTCTCACAGCTGCAGGTTTTTTAAAAAATGCTGAAAATTTGCCTTTATTATAATGTAAATCGTGATTATTTTTTTGTTCTATATGTGGTTTTCTATAGTTTTTTGATTTATTTTTTTCAGCTTAAGATACAGACAAAGTCTTGTGTAATATGGGTATAATTTTAATTGTTTGCATTATTTTCAAAGTTCAAATTATCACTTTGAGATTACTATAAATACACTTAAAATTATCTATTTTAAATTAAGAAAATATTAGAGATATTTTCATGGGTTCAATGACCTTTCATTTTATAAGCAATGGGCATGGTACAGAGTGGCTGTCATGTAAGGTACTTGAAGATTCTTAGTTTAATTCTATTTTTGCAATAACCTTGACTTTTTTTTTTCTGACTTCTTTCAGTTGTGCATGTAATGAGTCCAGTAAATGCTGAAAATGGGGAAGAGTAAAGTATTTATCTAAAATAAAAGCTATTGGGGAGGGGAAACAATGAATGTATCCATCTGTACATGATTTACATGCTGTGGATGCCTTGTAAACATTTTCCTATTTGTTTAAACTGTGTTTCAGCGAGGATGTAATTGCCCTTGTGTGTAGTTTTAAGCTAATGACAGTCATCAACTGGTTTTGTGTGAAATGGAATTCATGGTATTTTTCTGTAACTTTATCCCCATGGTGAGTCTGTAAAAACCACCCGCTCTTTCATACTGGTGCCGAAGGCCAGCTTTCCCAATCATTTTGATTCACTGTGTATCTGATTTTATTTTTTTTTTTGGTCTAGAGAGGATTATTGCCACAGTATATTTTATTTATTCATTAGATTTTAGCCTTGTAAGTTAAAGTGTTCTAAATGATGATGTTAACAGTTATTTGTCCCTTTACTGTTTTTTTTGGGGTTGTTAAAAGATAGGGAATGAAGAATGCAAAATGGTTTATTGTTCAGACTGTCCGCTCTGGTCCAACCCTGTACTGATAGTACCTTCCCAGTATGATATTGTGATGTTTCATACAATACAGTGAACATAACCAACTTGTTATCTTCAATAAAGGATTGCTAAAACAGTGTGATACGCTTTATATTTTCTTGAGAAGGATTTATCAAGAAGATGCAAGTGTTCCATGTAAAAAGATAATCAAATTGGATTTATGAGGTGTCTCTTAATGATGGATTCGTGTATGTTCTATAGCAAATGTGGCTTATCACAATAAGCCAGAAGCCTCTAAGAGGGATTTCTGTGGGAGACAGAAGAGTACAAAAAATGTTTAGAGCTCCTAGGGCAAATCATTCCCAAGTTCAGCTGGAACGAATCGTAGTCCAGTTCCAGTTAAAGTATAAATATCCAGATTGAACTTCTTAGTCAACTAATTTCTTGAAGTTTTTTAAAGGTCTGATGTTAGACCTATGAAGTTTTACTTTTGTACAGTTTCGGATATGAATTTTATGAACATTAACACTCTCATATTAAAACATCTACTGTTGTGGTTTTGGGTTTATTATTGTTTGTTGTTTCTTTTTTCCTTTAATGTTGTTATCAAAGTTGTTTAGTTGGATGGGAAAGGAGAACAAAATCCATTATTGATACTGCATGGTAATGACTTGTCTGAATACTTAGTATTACTGTGGAATGGGTGTATTTATGAACAGCCTGTAGATTTTTGAGTCTTATAAGCTTGGTAAGTTCTTTGAACTTTGTTGGGTCTGCTTGTGCAGCACAACCCCTGCATGCTTTCCTCATGAAGTTCAAATTAATACCTTTTTCTACTGGTGAGAGTTCTCATACTCCGGAGGCTCCAGTCCTATGAATACTTATATGTGTAGGTTTTTTCAATTGTGGATAGTCTCCCTGAAATAAACGGGTTTATGCTTTTATTGTATAGAAGTGAATCATGCACATAGGTTTTCCAAAGAGAAGGACCATAGCTCGCACAGCTACAACAAAAGGGAATCAAGACCGCTTTCCCTCCTCCTCCCTACTGCTTTCCATTCATGCATCCACTGGGTTCCAAATTCAAATCATATTTTTCAGTTTAATCAAAATACTGTTCAGATTTCAGCAGCCGAGGAGAAAAAAAAAAAAACCCAACTGTGCTTTTTGACTTTGTATTGTTAGGGTGAGAAATCTGACTGTTTGGTAGAAGTTGTTCATGTATTTCCCAGAAGTTGTCAATTTTAATATTTGTTTTAAAATTATATTCTCTTAATTATATTGCCACCCAGGAACATAAAGACATTTCTGTAGAAATCTGAGAGTGGGAAGTGTCTCTTCTACCTCAGGTCTTTTTGACATGCCAGATTGAACTTAATTCTTTTCTTCTGTGCATTTTTATGACTCTTCTTGTAGCAGAAGCAATGTAGTCTGGGTCAGTTCTCAAATATGCTCTCTGGTAATTTTGAACAAAATAATGAGGATCCATTAAAACAAGTCTCTAACCTATTAACTGGAATGGGGAATAAAGAAAAGGATGCAAATATAAGTGGTGTCATCCTGAGCTTCTCAGAAGGCTCATATGAGGTTAACTACAGTGAAAGTCTCTTCTTAATAGACTGGGTCTTCGTGCACTTATTTGAGTGTGCGAACCTTTGTGGTACTTGGCCAAAATATCCATACTCTTCATGGCCCTTATGAGAATCTGGTGCTGGTGTTCTATTTAAGTGAAGAAATGAAAGAAAAAACCCAAACAAACTGGAAATTCAAAATAGGTAAGATATCAATTCTTTTAACACATCATAGGCTGGCTGTTAGTGGGTAGGTAGCTTCTTGGTGTACTGTATGAAGTGAAGTCAGTTGCTTCATCAGCCATAATCACTGGCTTAAATATTAAACAAAAAGTCAAATTAGACCCAGAAATCCAGTAATTTTTCTTTTTGCACTTCAAAGGTTCATAGTGGAAATCAAAACCAAAAGGAATTTGAGATTAATTATGGTATTGAACCAAACTTTAGTGGGCAATTTTTGCTTCTGAAAGATAAAGCAAAAGCCAATGGTGCCTAACACTAGGTGTCAGGTCTATTCTGGCAAAAATACTACAGTGCCAACAGGTTTTCATCTATCAAATAATTTGGATTTTGTTGGGCTAAAAGGCAAATTTTAGATTGAAGGATTGTCTGCTGAAGACATGTTGCTTTTAGCTCTTTATAACTGTTTTGTAGCATAAAATAAATATTAAGTCGGAGGTAGCTCCACTAGTGGAGGTGAGCAGCTGCATGGGATGCTGCCAGAGACAAAGGCCATTTGACAAAACCACAAGAAGGTACCAAAGTCATTGAACTTGTGCCGTGTGCTCCAGGTGAGTATGTAGTTTATGCAGCTGGAACTTGGCCTGGGGTCCCACATGTCTTCATCACCCCTTTCTCTGTGTACCAACCTGATCTGTTCCTGTTGGTGTTTATTTGGACCGTTGCTGTGTACATCTGACTTTGCTATGCTTTGCTTGTACCATCTTGAATTCCTACCTAGCTGCTCCTCTTGATCAAAAGACAAGTAGCTTTTGTTTTTGCTTTAGCATGATTGCGCCTCTTTTTATGTGTTTATCTCGCTGCTTGAGGTCATCTCTCATTTCCATCGTTCACTTTGTCACGTGTTTAATTGGTGCTGTGTGCTTTGCTCTTTTTCGTCTGAAAGGTCGTATTCCTCCAAATCCTGTATTTTTCCTTCTCCCAAAACTTTCTTAAAGCTCTCCTTTGCTGTGATACTTGGGTTTAAAGACTGATTTTAGATTATTGATAATTTCTTTCTCTATTGATGAGCTTCTGTCCTTGGCTGTCCTTATTTGTCCATGTGCAGCTTGACTAGGAATTTCTAACATAAAAAGCTCTGCTGTGCTGTTACTGCGATTAGTGACTGTGAATTACCATCAACTAATGGTTGCTCAGCACCTGCTCTTAAAACTTACCAAAGACCGAGAAGGATTCAGGTCAAAGAGGTGGTCTTCTATAGGGGAAAATCCCCCAAACCCACTGCCTTTCTCCATCATTTGGCAATATGTCTGTGAATGCAGTTGCCCTTACTAATAAAGGAAGAAAACCACTGTGGAGTAGGAAGAGGCGTCCTGAAGATGTGTGACAACTAACTGGAACAGTGGTGTTGGAAATAATTTTTTCACGCATACTTGTGTGTTGTGGAAAAATGACTGGTACCCTGTTTTTTCTGCTTTCCTGGACTTTTGGAATTTTGAGGTGAGTAGTAGGAAAGTCGAGGCCATGCTGCATCAGTGTTTGGTGTTGTAAGGACCCTTCCTTTCACCTTTAGAAAATTGGAAATAATGGAATTCATAAGATAGTCTTTGAAGTTCATTGGTCTGTATTATGGAAATACTGATTTTATTAAATTTTTTTTGTGGCTGGCCTTTTTCAGGCAGCTTCTGGATTCTGTGGGGTAATTACGGCATGGTTTCAAACAAAGTTTTTTTTGTTTTGTTTTGTTTTTTTTTAGAGAGCTTATATGCAAAGTAATGTCAGAAAAGGACCAAATGAGGCTTGCTTTTATCAAGTCTTTCTTTGAAAGAACCACAGAGCTTAAGTAAAAGATATTGGACAGAAATTAATAGAATGAACATTCTGCGTCTTGTGAAATAAAAGACTACTTTTAGGAGCTTGTGTCTAGAACTTAGAAAGGGTACCCAAAAATGTTTGGGTACATTCCTTGCAAGAGTATTAATTTCTCCTTGGAAAATCTGAACTGTCTTTATGAAAAAAAAAAATGTGCTGAAAGAGAAGCCATGGTAAAATGTCTCTGCACTGAGGTATTTGAGCTACTTTTTTATGGGGAGATGTGAACATGTAGTTAGTAAATGCCCTACTTTAGAAGTTAGTTGGAAACTTTGAGATAAATGTGTGTGTGATAAAGTGTGCCTGCATTAATTAAAAGATATTTCCCATCATTTTTGTAAGGAAACTTGCTAACACCGTCCCCGTCAAATTCATCCTGTGAACGTTGTTTTTGTTTTTGCAGGTTGCTGACATGTGAAAAGGTGGATGTCTGCTTAATCTTCGACAAATAATCTACAGTATGTTATTTGGTTTTTTTTTAGGAGAAAATGGAGAATACACACTGAGATTTGGTTTTTTGATCCCTTATTCAATGCTTATCTTCAATTCATAAACGCATTTAAGTTTAACGGTGCAATAAGGATTTTGGCCTGGGTACGTAAAGCCGATGTGTTTTTTCTCATGTGTTTCAAACCATATTTTTTGATTTTGGGAGCAGAGAATGTGTGAAATCAAACCAAAATACTTTTTCTGCTCTTCTGCATCAGCACTTAATTTGGAAGGATATAGTTGTAGGAAATGCTTTGCTATGCAAAAAACGCATGAGGTGGTGCAACTCCCCAGTCTCTGCTTTTAGTCATGGACACCTGTTTTCTGGCGGGTGACAAATTTCTACATGGTATATTTTGCATTCATCTCTTTGCTCCTACTCATCCTTGCCTTAAAAACATTTAGCAAGTTACATACTTCAGAGATTACGATTATTGCATGTAACTTCCTGCTCAATTTCTTGGGGGGGGGGGGGGTGAACAAAGATCCAAGTGTATGAGTAATTGCATCAACTTATTTTTTTATATGCAGTTGCTATATTTAATGTACTGATTCTGTGAACTGTAAAGAAAATAAGTTATATCTTGTAGCTGTAACTTCTTATATGGCCTTAATAGCCCCGGTGCTTTGAACTGCATTAAATGGTTTTGGATGAAATCAAGGAAAAGGAGGAAAAAAAGTAGAAAATGGGTATTGTGTTATCACTGACTTAAAGGTGTTCTCTGTCTGTCTTCCTATTCAGCCTTCAGTACTGAAGTATTTGGGAGATGTGTCTTTGAAATGGAAACTGGTGTGTTGTGCTGTGCAGGTTAGAGTCCCCCTGTGCTTGGTGCTACAGGCTCCTGGGCAGCTTGGCAGAGCTAAAAGCATCAGAGCTACGAGGAAATGCATCGATCATCTTAAGGGTCTATGAGTCTATGTAACGAAAGACAGATTTTTGCTTTAATTACCCTCAGGGTGGGGGGAAGTGGGTATGTGTGAGTTGTCCCTCCACTATGTGACAGAGCGGAGGGGATTTAAATGCGCTCTGCAAATACTTGCTGAATTATGGGATTACGTTTTTATCTGGTTGACTAGTGTAGATGAGCCAGGTGCCTGAAACTACTTTATGCAGATACAAAACAAAATTTAAAACTGTTAGGAGTTTGTCTCGTACCATAAATACTTTTATATGGGTGACAGGATGGCTGAGGCACTGGTGTGGACTGGGTTGTTTAGTAGGAAGGGAGGCAGATCTAGGGAGAACTGTAGTCGTATCTGTGTGGAAATGGGAATCTGCCCTGAGTTTTGTGGCCAATTAGACCATTTCCTACATATGGTGGGGGGAGGCAACCCTCCCATGCTAAGCATAGTAAACTCTGTATGTTTTCAGTATGAGCGTAGTAAATTCTGCATAGTTGTAGTACATAAGTAGAAACAGTGTAGTATATATAGAAATTAATTAGGTATATAGAGAATTTAATATAGAAAATTAAGTATTGCTAGTGGTTGTCGCAACATTGCAATAATAATTTTTTTGTTTATGAACTAAACACAGTTTCCACTACTAATAAAAGCTGAGAATATGTGGATCCACATAGGAGATGCCTCTCGGAAGGGGTTTGGTGTGCTGTTGTCTATCCCTTTTCAAACAGCTGTGTGTCGACGTGCTTACCGTGTGCCGCTACTTGCTCATGCTCTCTGTGCGTTGGCAGTGTTTCCCGGTGGTGGTGGTAAGTGTGCTACCTGTATTCCCTTTGTGTTTGGACTCGGCAATAAATGTGCAATTGAGAGGTGCTTTATACACGTATAGAAGGCAGGGGTAGAGCAGCCGTGGGACAGAACAGAAGATGGAGTTACCGTCTGCGAGGTGGTGGGGCAGCAAGAGGGAAGATAGCCAGGCTGCACGTTGGGGCGTCAATGTGCTGGGCTTGGATGTGAAGGGAAGGCAACGTGGCCAAGAGGGATGGGAGGCAAGTTGTGCTAGGCAGCTGAAGAAGGGGCCATGGGGAGATTTGTAGGGTGCTGTTTAGAGTTTAATCCTTAAAATTAGTTTTTTAGCAGTTCTTTTAACTTGTGGAAAGTAAGGATTGTCTTTCATCTTAGTCTTTGTATTTCCAGGCTAATATAAAATTTAAGATTTTAAGTTCTTAAGAGCTTTGGAAATATCATTGTGTAGTTGTAAAATGTTTCTTTGATGTAGGTGTCTAATTTGTCCTGGCCAGAGAACACCTTCCTTGAATATAGACCCCTTTGTGTGCCAGCTCTTGCCATGCAGGACGGCAGCTCAGTTGGAGAAATGTGGTTTTGTTTGTTTTACCAAAATCTGTACTTCAAATTCTTTTGGTTTCAGTCCCAGTGTTCACATTAATGTTACACGCTCAGGTTCCTGTTGCTGGAACCAGTTAACTGTTGGTCACAGGAGGCCATTGGAAAAGCCTTGGAATGCAGTTTAGTAGCACTGACTAAAACTGTACAAAGAATGGAGGTTTCTGATGTAAGCGAAGCTCTTTTAGCAGGAAACTATTTGGGGGAGCACAACCTGAGTAGGTATCACCAATTTGATCTATGTGGAAAAAAGCAAATGAGTTGCAGAGAGACCTATCTGGATGCACTGATAGAGACAGGGAAGGATTAAACTCATCATTCTAAGCTCAGGTGAGGCTCAGGGGAGTGCCATATATAAACTGTGTGATACCACATAAGTAAATTCTGCAGATGGGGAAATTGAGGCACTGAAAAGCATCTTCTATAGTACAGTGATAGTTGTGGTGATGCAGCCCTGCAGAACACAGCATTCCTTGCTTCACAGCTCCTCCCTGAAAATCCCTTCATCCCTCTCCATGAGGAAGTGCTTGGTGTTCAACGGACCAACACTTGCCCCTCAGTTACTATGCAGCGAGCGTAGACTGTTGTCAAGGGCAAGTTCTCACAAGGATAGATGTAGTTTGCTATGGGGTGCTGTCTCAATAACACAAAGGATAGATGTGGTGGTGGTGCAGTGCCATGTCACATCTTGGTTTTGAGCTTCTGTTTGACTTCCTGTTGGGACGTCTGCGTTACGACCTTCCCATTTCAGAGATCTTTCAGTAACACCAAGTTACTCTTGTGTAGCCATCAAAACTTCAGCAACAGGCTTTTGGGGCTTAATACTGTGCTGAATATCCCCAGCAATGGGATGCCAAGGTCTGGGTCTCTCACTGGCAAAGCTTTTAAGGACTAGGCTGGAAAAAAACTTCTTTAGAGAAGTTCTTATTCTCTAAGACAGAAACATGATGGGCAAATGCTGTAGTGGGAAGACTGTTACCGTGTAGATGGAGAAGGGGGTGCAGTTACGTGAGTGAGCTTCCTCCCAGAGAGACAACAAACCTGGAGCTTACTTTAAGTTTTTCTATACACTTATGGCAGAATAGCATCTGACCCTCCTGAATCCAGGAGGATTCAGCTCTGCCTGCTGCTGTCCTTGCAGCTATGCTAACATCAAATATTGGAGGAAAATTGCTTTCAGTAAAAATAGCAGAAGAAGCCAGCAATGGTGATCACCCGTCGGGGGCAGGGACCAGATGCCTCCTTCCTTGAAACCTACCCCTAAAATGTCACGTGAGCCAAGCAGGGGCTAATTACAGCATTTATAATGCCATTAACCTTTAATTGTATAGTCCATTAGTGGACTAAGAGCATTAAAAAAACTAACCAAACAAAAAAAAAAAAAAAACCAACAAAAAATCAGCAAACCATGTCACGGTGTCCCACACAACTGCATTTTGCCATCCTGCAGGCTGCCGGCTGATGGCAGAAACCTCATGCTAGCTCAGGGATCCCCAGGGTGGAAAATACATCCTCAAAAACGTGTTCCTCGAGAACATCTCTCTCCTGACATCTGCAGTCCGCCTCAAGGGAGGACTTTTAGCGCTGGATGAAACAGAGCTGTAAAGGTCAGTTTATCCATCAGTCTTGTGGGAGCCGGTGAGGAAAGACTGACAGCCGTAGTGTTTGCCTCTTTACATGGGTGTGAAGCTGGCCCTGCTTCTGTAAATAACGAGGTTATATTTAGAGGTGAAGTGCATTATGTCAGACCAGTTCCAGTGGTAACAAACCATTTAATGAAAAAGCATTAAGCAAGAGAACTTTTAATAATAAACATCTTCCCACACTTAGCACGTTAGGGTGCTTAATCGCCCCTCTGTGTGGTTTTCGGTGTAATACGTATGGTATCAAATAACTGGCAAGCTCCTTGGCATTTGTATAGCATCAAACAGCAGACTACTTAGTCAGCCCGTGCACCTAAATAATTATACATAAGAAATGCTTGTGGAAATTAACCCCTCCATCTTACAGAAATAACCATGGCAATCTGTGTGGAGATAGCAGCTATTACTGCCCACATACTGGTTGGTTTTGTTTCCCTATCTAACCCGGAGGTAAACAGAGTAACTGGCACGGAATGTGAAGTGTTTTCCGTACTGTTTAACGCTTTTCAGTGGATTCTGCTACCGCGGTGGCACTGGCCAGTTACTCCTGCTAAACCATGAAATTGCTCAGGAGGGAACCGTTTCAGAATTGCTTGAGAGCAGGCCAGAAGCATAATGCCTGCATACATAAAATATATTTTAAACGGGAAAAGTTAAAGCTCGGTGGGAATTGTTGGTGATCTGCCTCTCTTAAGATGAAGTTTACGATTTCCCTTTATCAAATAATTTTAAAGCGAGCAACTCCTCAAGTTGAGGGTGGGGGCGGGGGGAGGAGAAGGGGGACGGAGAAAAACAAAATAACTCTGTGGTTTTATTTTTAGTCTACGAGGGAAAAACGTACAGGAGGAGGTACCAGGCTCTCAGGCTTTTTCTGTGGGGTCCATGGTACGTTTATCCTCCAGACCTGTGTTAAGCTCCTTGGCTGTATTTTTCCCATCAAGTTCTCTAGAAGAAGTTTTAGTGTTCAAGGTCCAGATGTCCAGCCTGTGTACCTGTACTCTGCTGGCACCCTCTTGTGCCGCTGCAACATGGAGTTGACCTGAAATATGATTGAAGCCTGGCTGTAAAAATTATTTGTTCGCCAAGACGGCGACCTGGTTGTTTCCAGGATGGTTTATGTCCTGCTTTAACCGTAAAATAATCATGTCCCTGTATCTCTGCATGCCGCCGGAGGAAGGTTGAGGTAGCGAGGCACGGGGACTCGTCTATAGCAGGGCCTCTGGTTGGTGCACGCTGCCTTCTTCTGCCACAGCAGCACACTCCTCTCTTCAGCTGGACGCCGGGTAATTAAGACACGATCGTGTCCTACTTAAGGTATAAATAAGCCTTTAATATGTTAGTCAGGGATTACGTTAGGGGCTCTTTTGAAGACGCGGTTCCTGTACAGCAGTAGGGTTTGCTGGTCTCACCTTGGGCAATGTGCCCGTGGAAAACGCTTGAATAATTGGAAACAGCCGTTTCCAAATGGTGCATGTGGAGAGCAATGGCAGCTTCTGACCACTGAAATATTAATTTAACCTTTGAGAACTATGCATCCTTCTGGCAAGGGTAACCACCCTGTAGCTTTAGATGAAGCACACACATCCATCCATGCAATTATCAGCATTAAGTGTAATGGCTTAAAAAAAGGGGGAGGGGTGTGTGTGCTGAAAATACTCACTTGGAACCAATGTTTCAACAACGTTTTGGGTAGATGTGTAGTAGGAGTTGGGTGCAGCGGGGGGTAGGTCCTTGCTCCCTGGCAGTTTGGATGTGGGTAGGCTGTTAATGGAATTTAAACCCTCTCCCCATCTGTGATTCCAGCAGCCTCTGTGGGTGTAAGACTTGGCGGCTTCCTACTCCCCGACTTTCTCTAAGGGACAGACGACAATGTAGTGTGACAGACAGACAGCAATGTGCTGTAACACACGCAGCCACAGAAACCATGGTTTGACTGAAGAGCTGCTCAGTGCTTTGTGTCTTGGCCCCTCTCCCTGCCCGTCCTCCTCCTCCTCCCTGGGCTGGGCTGGCAGAAGTGTTCCTGTGGCCTCATGGGCACCAGGCAGGTTAGAAATAGTCACGTCGACATAGTGATTGGGGATAGGGATTAGTAGTAGATTGGTGGTGGTTTTGGGTGTGGGGGGTTTTCTTGTTCGTTTGTGGTTTGTTTTTTTGTTTGTTTTTTTTTCTTCATTGGTTGGACTAGATGATCTTAAAAAGTCCCTTCCAACTTAGGTGATTGTGATTCTGTGAAATAGAGCTGTCTGAAGAATGAAATTAGTGTTTTTTTGTTTTTTTTTTTTTACAGCCAAATCTGGTTGACTGTGCAGCTGCCTAAACACTTCACCTGACAGGAGGAAGGGGACAATGCAAGGCAGGAGCAAGCAGTCAGGGATAAGAGTTGATTAAATTAGTGTTAAACACTGGTGAATTAGCCACAAAACTGCATCTTAAGTCATGGTCATGTAGCTGCCTTTTGAGCAGCTGTTTGTTATGCTAAGTTACATGTCTGTGTCCCACTCATGTGCCAAAGATGCCTTCTGGGGCTTGCAGAAGCGCTGATCTGCATCTCTAGTATGTAAATGCCCTAGCACCCACCTTCTCTCGTCCTGTGCTCATGCTGCAAGGTGGTAAACACAAGGATCCTCAACCTTGGTCTGCATTCTTCAGAAGAGCTGCTGATTGTGACTCGCGGCAAGTTCTGTGTGACACGGTCACAGTGTGGTACCAAGCAAAACGACAGTGCAGCTGCCTTGGCTCTGCCAAGGGCTTATGCATCTGACGTAGCGTTAGAGAGAAATGGAGAGAGGAAAAAGAAGCACTAAAATCTGAAAAGATGTCCCTTAACGCTTTGCTGTCCTGCCATGCAGTTGTCTTCCAGCATGAGCACAAATGCAGGGAGCCTGTCCCCGTTAGCCAGGTAGGAAAGACTTGGAATGAACAGGCTGGTGGCTGCTCCTGTTAGACACAGTGCTATGGCTGGGGATGCTTTTTAAAAATAAACAAAATGTAAATAAGCAGATAAGACAACAAGTGCTACTTGGACAACTAGTGTATGCTCAGCTTGTCAGTGCTACTCCTAGTTGACTTTTTTTCAGTGGGTGTCCTTCAACTCTTTTTTTACGTACTCCTTTCCTCTATTTCTAAATATCACTGCAGGAGCCAAGCCTCATCTTACGGGCATTGCTTTGCACAGATCTGGAAGACTTGGCTTTGTTCTTGTGGGGACTGATGGTGTTTTTGGAGGGTCATATGCATTGCTGGAGGGGGTGCAGTTACATAAATAATTTGTGCCTATGTGTTTATTCATGTATAGATTCTCAACTCTGATTCTGGAGGTGTTCAAGGCCAGGCTGGATGGGGCTTTGAGCAACCTGGTTTAGTGGAGGTGTCCCTGCCCATGGCAGGGGGGTTGGAACTTGATGATCTTTAAGGTCCCTTCCAACCCAAACCATTCTGTGATTGTGGCAGCCACATAATTTAGAAACATGCTTACAGTCTTGGGGTGGGGTGGGGTGCAAAACAAACAACCAAAGAACCCCAAACAAACAAAACCCAACAAGCCACAACTGAGGGTGCTGTGAGCCTGTTCTTGGACTTTCCTGGCCCCGGCTCCCAGGCCTCTCTGCCCACCCGACTGTCCCAAGCCCCGCTGACTCGGCTGACCCACAGCCTGCATTCCGCTCCTCCTCTGCTCTTCCCTCTGACTTGCTTTGCTTCCCGCGGCGCCGGGGTGCTGCTTGAGGGAGCTTTAGGGAAGGAAGCCACGGGCTTTGTTTAAAAGTCCGAGTTTGGGTAAAAAGCAAGGCAGGGACTCAGAACTAACACCTTGAGGTGTACGTGATGCAATTCGCCAAGTTTTCTGTATTTGCAGGTTGGCTATTTTAATCTGAGATGCAGTCGCTGGAATGAAGCAATGTAAAGGTGAGGCGGGGGAGCGGCTGTTGTTATGGAAAAGGCGAATGAAGTGAACAGCGATCCGACTGACGTGTTCAAACCAGGTACCTGTGCCCTGCCTGTACCGTGCCTGCCTGGAAGCTTTTACAACCTACTGATACCATGGTATTAAGACTGCAGAGTCATTAAGAGGGAGATTGTTTCAAATAATTTCCTGACAATGCTGAATTCGAGGCGCTGAAACCGCCGCTGCTATCTCTGCCTGACTGCACAGGCGGAGGTTGCTGCCAGGCACTGCTGTGAGGAAGTGATGTACAGAAATGAGTTAAATTAATACCTCTACTCTCTGTGTAGATTGGCATCTTGCACACGAGGTAAATAACCCCGCTTTGGGACAACAGAAAGAGAAGAAAACAAAAAGATTAAATCTGTCAAAAAAAGGCATCCTCTTACCTCAGCTACTGAAGTAATAACACATTTTTGAATTATTTGAATATTGCATGCTGGATTTTTTTTTAAGTCATTAGTTTATAAACTGCTTTTGTGGTTTGAGGCAGACAAAATTAATACTTTTTTGAGGCCAAAACCAACCTTTTCTCCACTCCAGTTGCCCATGGGAATTTCCCTGAGACCGTGACCCTATGGTCATGGGCAGGTGTTGGCTTTTACATGTGATAAGGTGGCTGCTTGGCTCAGGTACCTGGGCAGAGGGCACTGGTTGGAGGGGCTGCGCTGGGGATGTGGCTGGGTGGCTTCTGGGCAGCTGAGGCTTCTGGCACATGGATGTGTAAATCTGTGCACGCTTGGACAGACTTTAGGCAATGCTTTTTCCTGGCTAGAGTAGCAGAAAGTGGGGAAAAAAAATGGGAGAATGGAAAGGTCGCTTACCTTTAAACAGATTTTGTTTGTTGTTTTGGGGTTGTTTTTTTTAGAAAGTTATTTTAATAGTGAGCAGTGGCTTTGTCTCTCAAGTCCTGCTTGTGCCTGTGCAGAGCTATCCCGACCTCCCTGGGGATAGCTCTGGGTGTAGCGACCTGTGAATTGCGAGATTGGTATGTGCCTTATCGTGATAACTGCTTAAGAGTTGGGGGGGTGGGTGGGGGCTGGGATGGGCTGGTTTGGGGGCTTTTGTTTTTCTAAGCTGTGAGGAATGAAGTGCAACCGGCCTTTGTATCTCTTCTTTGTAGCGTGCATTGTTGCTTTTGGGCCAGAAGTTCTCAATGCCTCGTTCTTGCTGTCCACTTTTAAATTACTCATTAACGTTCAGGCTGCTTTAAGCAGGGGACACCGTGACCAGTCTGGAAAGCTGCCTATTTACTCTCTCTTACTGGTAAAAATCTCAACATTTTCCCCTTGCTGCCAAAAAGAAGAGAAGTTTGATGTAGTGAAGAGAGCAGCAGTAAATGTAACTCAGCTCAGCTGGTACCAGCGATAGACTGGGTTTCTTGTAGCATTTTGTTATCTTGCTGAAGACGCCTGTTAGGCAGAAGAGCAGGAGCACTTTGCCCTTTTGGTCTCTTTTTGAACTTTGACCAGTTGGTCGGGATTGATTATAAACCCAGGTGCTAATTACTGTGCTTCTCATTTAATTGATCAAAGGTGTGTTGGTACGCCTCCTTGCTGTGGCTGAAGTCTCCAGGCCAAGCCCCACGAAGTGGGGAGGAAGCAAAGAGCTTGCTTATGGAGCTGAGCGAGAAGGGAGGTGTGGAGAACAACGGATTTGTTCAAAATGAGGCTTTTGATGACAAGGAGACGGATACCAGTAACCAAGAAGAAATGCCAAAAACATGCATTGTTGTTGCAGACCCAGTGGAGGAGCTGGTGTTGAAGCCCTATGCAGGGATGCCGAAGGAAGTCTTGTTGAAGTTCTCCAGCCAAGCCCGCTATAGAGTCACCAGGGAGATTCTCTTCTGGCTCACAATCGCTGCTGCTGTCGCACTCGTGTGCGCTACGATTACGATTATCGCTCTCTCCCCAAAGTGCCTGGACTGGTGGCAGGCCAGCCCCATCTACCAGATCTATCCTCGTTCCTTCAAGGACAGCAACAAGGATGGGAATGGGGATCTGAAAGGTGGGTGAACTTCCATTCTTGGTATGTGCAAAGCTGCGTAGAAGTAGTTTGTGTGTGTATCTAGTTGTGTATATACATGTGTAGAAATATACTTAATAAATTATAGAAAGTCACCCTGCTAGAGAGAAGAATGAGGGTTGTCTGACTAATCATTAATGGCAATTCACATTTTTGTTAATAGATCTAGGAGCTTCTTGTTCAAGTTGTTAAATCGAAGTCTGGAGTTAGCATAGATGTTTAGAGGTAGGGCTGAGAGCGAGCAGCAGCACAACCACCATCAGAGTAAAATATCTCCAAAAAACTGAGGTCAGTCAGGAGGACTGGTGGTGGTGATGAGCGCGTGGTCATATTAGGTTGGCTGCCTCACCATAAGGAAAAGTGAGAAAAATAAAACTGAGAGGAGAGAAGGATGTGCTGCGTTTTGTCATAGTGTGGGTGGTTTTGAGCTCTTGTGAGTGCATTGAGAAGGGGTACTTGGTACAAAGAGGCAATGCCACGTATCAGTAGCCTGGTTGAGACTGAGTTTCAGAAGAGGAAGGTACAACTACATAATGGACAAACTGCTAAACAAGGACTAGCTGTAATATACTCTATACAGTCTACCAGCGAGAGAAGAAATTCTGTAGTTGCATGCCAGTCGTAACATGTCTGGAAGATAGAAGAGATTTGGGTTCAGAAAAACCCAACAAACCAATGAACAAACAAACAAAAAACCAACCACAAAATCAACCCTGCCCACAACAACAAGGGGAGACTGGAGAAAGGGATCCTTAAAAAAAAAAAAAAACCTACAGAAAAAAACGTGAGAGACTTTTCCCAGTGGTGAGAAGAACCTGGGATCTTTGCATCAAAATTCTGTTTCCTGTTGAGTGGTCTGAGGATTAATTAATGTTCCTTGAAATGGGAAAGCAATGCTGTTGCTGCATTTTTAAAAAAAACCCAGCAGTTTGGTTTTGGAAGTGAGTGTTAAATTTATTAAATAAAATTGTAAGTGTTCTTATAAACTAGAAATTTGCTTTCATCTGATTTTTTTTTTTTAATTTCTGCTTTTATTTTCTTTATAAAAGTGGTTTTGAATGGTTTCCATTCTGTGATCTCATGCTGTCCCTGAAGAAATGTCAAGATCACCCTGCTACCCGAGATCAGTGAAAAGAGGGGATGGTTATGTATCCAAGGGATCTGTGTACCATCTGTGACTGAGCGCCCACAGTAAACATTTCAACAGAAATATTTTGTCTTTCCTAAACAGAAGATGCCCTTTTCTTTGAAACAGGTATCCAAGAAAAACTGGACCATATCACTTATTTGAATATAAAAACCATTTGGATCACCTCTTTCTATAAATCCCCCTTAAAAGACCTTGGATATGGAGCTGAAGACTTCTACGATATTGATCCCATGTTTGGGTCAATGAGCGATTTTGAGAATCTGCTTGCAGCCATACACGACAGAGGTAAGCTGCCATTCCAAGCAAAATAACTGTTAAAAAGATGTTGGCTCATACTATGCAGGTGTACCTTGTAGCACCAGGCTATGAGCTGAGATTTTCGGTTTGTGCATCCAACAATTGGTGCCACGTGGTGGCCTTGTGCAGAAGCAGGTGGAGGTGCCAGAGAAGGGTGTCCATTAACTCCACAGCAATGCAAGCTGTTTTTCTCCCCTGGTAGAGCAGAACCCAAGGCATGGGGAGTTACAAGCACCATGTCAGGCTGTGGTACATCCTCTGCAAGGCATCCTCATCCCTCTGAGGATGTGCGTGGGTGGAAGGGCTGACATACTGTCTCTGCTCCCTCATCCATATGGATGTGGGCACCAGTAATCCAACAGGAACAAGGCTGAGATGCAGTTGTTTCTGACTTTAAATTTAATGACCGATGGTTGCTTTCTGAAGAAAGCAGGAAGACAATTACAGGTTTGGGAGGGAACATGAACTTCCTTCCTGCGATTGCACCTCTGGTTGGTGCGTTGTCTGGGACTTTTTGTTGCTGCCTGTGCGTTCCCATATCAGCAGCCAGCGGGGCTGTGCTGACTCAAAGTGAAACGTGCTCACCAGTCCCTTGAGCCTAAACCCTTCCGGCAGGAGCCTTTCTCTTTTGCCAGAACCCCAGGAAGGAGGAAGCCCAAACGATTCTGATGCTGCACCAAGAAAAAATGTGAGCTTTGAATTTAAAAGACTGAATGTAATTGTTTGATTTATTATTTTTTTTAAGGGCTAAAGGTGATAATGGATTTAATACCCAACCACACAAGTGACAAACACCAATGGTTTCAGCTGAGTCGCAACCGGACTGGGAAGTACACAGACTACTACATCTGGCAGGACTGTGTCCAGGCTGCTGGTTCCATCACCCCTCCAAACAACTGGGTAAACGTGGGATGGGACACCTGCAGATCCCGAGCGGGTTGCAGGTTGCCACATGGCAAACCCAGCTGTAATAAAGCTGTCTTAATGGACACTGGGCTATAAATGACTGTTGACAGGTACAAACTGACATTACTAAATTAGCTAGTGCAGACTAGGATTTAAAGCAGCTCAGAGTGGAGGGGTTCCTACTTGAAACAGAATTTAAAAATCACTTTTTGTTTCTTTTCCTCAGAATTAACTCTTCAGTCATTAAACAAGCAAAAAAAAAAGGATAATTGTGCACAAGTTGTTCATGTGCCCCCTCTGTGTCTTCATCTCAGCTCCTCTGAAATCATACCTGATGGGGAGGGAAACAAAAGTGTGTTCTTGGTTGTATTGTGTTTTTTTTTTCTTTTTCTGGAACGGGATCAAGTCAGAAAGTGGGTCACCTGTTTCAAATACATTTGTTTAAAATTTTAACTGGTAGGTGCATGATTAGCAACTTGTATATTCTAGAATCTCGAGGTGGAATTAATATTTTGGACCAGATAGTGTAATTTTATTTTATTTTTTAAAACTGATAGTCTTAAGAGCTAATTTAGCTTTTTGGTATCTTTTATTACAGAGATGATTAAGTTACTTTTAACATGCTGACTGTTGTTGGTGCTTCAAAGGGACATTACCAGATTTCAAGAAGGCACTATGTTAACTAAAGCTATTTTTAATAAGCTTTAGGAAAAACAATTTCAAAAGGACTGTTCACACCCATGTTTTCCACAATATTCTGAATAATTCCCTGTGAAAGTTTACTTAAAAAAATGAGACAACTGAACATTGAACAAGAAATACATAAGGAGGAGAACAGTTAAAGGGACAACTAGCAGAAAGAAATGTAAAACCTAAGTAGCAAAATACACTCAAAATTCAGTACATTGATTAGGCATTTTGTGCTTTATTATGTGCTTGTAATGCACTGCATCTTAAAGTATGCATAGGAATAAATGTTTGTTAAATTAATAGTTCTGATTATCCCCCTCCCTTCCGTGAGCAGGTGAGTGTCTTTGGGAATTCCAGCTGGCAGTTTGATGATGTGAGAAAGCAGTGCTATTTTCATCAGTTTGGGAAAGAACAGCCAGACTTAAATTTTCGCAACCTTGCTGTCCAACAAGAAATCCATGTAAGTACTTAGCCCACTGCTGCTGTGCCAACAGTGAAGCAGCTATTTCTACTCTTAATTTCTCTTCTTATTTTGTGGTACACAATTTACAGTCTAGTTGGAAGTAATTCAAGGACTGCGGCTTGTGTAAACTATTGAAACAAAAAGCTGTCTAGACAAACACTATGTTTATAAGCAAAATTTGAATTTCATCTTGTAATAGTTCTAGTATCAGAGCGACTTTGTTCAAGTCTTTTTAATATAAAAGCAAACAAGCAACTAAAAAAAAAAAGTCAAAACAAATTTGTCCTTGAGTGGAAGTACTGGCAGTGGGAGGTGTTGCAGTCCTCTGGATTTTAAAAAGGTACCGCTGTTGCTTTTTTTGCTGGTTTAAGTCCTCTGCTCTCACAAGTGCCTTGGCAAGATCTTGATGGGTTTTTGGAACAGGCTGTTGCACTTCTAAAGGACCTCCCTTTTGCTTTCTCTTCCCATTAAAGGCTATGTTAAAAACTCTTTGCTTTGATGCTTTAGGAGCCCTCTATGTTTCACCCGGAACCTTATTTGCAAACCATTCATACTAAGCTCTCTGTGAACCAAACCTGTCTGAAATAGCTTTTCCCACCCTTGGTTGTGCTTATTTGTTTTTCAGCTCTGACAACATCCCCCTTTGGCTTTTGTTAAGCTAGATTTGATGGGGTAGGCTTTTCCAGTCTTCCTTGAAGCAAGAGACCTGCCATCCTTTTGTTTAGCTGCTACTAACATGACTACATGACTCCTCACGGCGCTTCCAGCCTGAGGTTTTTCTCAAATACGAATGGTCAGAATTAAACAGGTTGAACAGAAGAGATGTCTGGGCAGAATCTTGTACAGTGGCACAGGTACTTCTCCCTGTGTGCCCTAAGATTGCCATTACTTTCTTTGACATTGGTGCTAGCAGTCAAATAATCTAACATGACTGCTGTCTGGGAGCAGTTAGCTGCTTTCGGTTCTAGTCCCCATCAAGAGCCAAGGATGAAGGCACTTGGCAGGTCTGGATGTTGTATCAAGAAAAACAATTAATTGAAAGATTGAAACTGATGGTAAAGAGGCTCTTGCACTGAGGCCTGTGCAGAGATGCAGCTGAATCACCCAAGTGGAGAAAAGGTTTTTATCTCTGTTGATACAAGGAGCTGTTAATTAGCCAGACAAATGTGGGAATGGCACCTTGTTTTAGCAAAAAGATGTTTGCGTTTTGGAGCAAGTGAGGCATTGCTGACTTGAATTACGAGGAATGCCTGGGCTTGTGGATGCAGGGGAGACAGTGAGGTTTAATCTGCCTGCATCTCTGGTGACTTTAGAGGGGAGAGAGACTGATGGACACCCCTCACAGCAAGAGTTCTTCACCAGGCAAGGTGGAGCTCTGATGAAACCTCATGTCTGTCTCCCAGCAGACAATGTAAAATTCATTAAAATATGGGGAAGTGAGCCTGAATGTGGGGAATCTGACAACTGCTGATTTATTCTTTCCCCATCCTCCCCACCCCGCTTAAGTTATACCCCATCGGGTAGTACAGCCACCTCAAGTGTTTTGATTTAGTACTTAAGTGATTGCTGCTTTGTACAGCTGAACTTTGGTGCGTTTCTTTGGTGGTAGTCTTCGTGGCTGCCAAGTTCTACTGTGATGGTCTCACTGTCTCTCTGGGGCCCCTCCCCTCACCGCAGGTACTGCATCTGCATGAAGAAACAAAGCAATTCTGGTCATTCTCATTAACTAAAGTATGAAATGAGACTGGTCTTGAGACTCATCTTCGAAGAACTCCACCAGTTCTCTACACCTTGGTGCTTCCCTTCATGACACATCTTTCCTCTTGCACTTTTCTTAGCACTGCACACACTCTTCCATGATCATGGCAAATTTATTTTTTTTAATGGTGCATTACAGAAGCTCCAGTAGCAAGTTGATGCTGTATTTTCTATGCAAAGAAATGAAATGAAAACTGGTAGTTTTGGCCTGATAACGCTAACCTTTGATAAATACTTATGAATGCCATTAATCGCTACACCCATTACAGAATAATATTTCTCCAGTATTTTAAATCAGAAGGTTAGGATAACTAAGCAGGAGGCAAACAGACTCTTCCAGTGAAGCTCAAGTGTTTGCTTTAGCCACAGGGCATGCAAAAGCAACAAAACGCAGCAGCCAGTGTGTTGAGCAAGAAAGCTGCAGAATAGATCGGTCTCAGTGAGCACCACGTCAGTGCTTGATATTTGCTCTTGTGATGAGCACATGCACAAGCATCAATTAAATTTTGGTGGATTCAGTGTTGGACAGACACCATATAGAGAGCTGATGCTTTCAGAATGGCTCTGCAAGAAAGCACAACTCAGTGAGGTGGAGTCTTTATTTGCCAAATAAAAATCTGTAAAGCTTGAGTGTGGACTTAATCCTACTCCAGCCTATTCAGGCAAGTGCACATACATTTAAGAAAGGGCAATTCAGTAGATGTCTTTGGGGGGGTGGTGGGAGGGAGTTTTTGTCCTCAGATGAAGAATAGTATCTGGTCTAAAAGAACATTTGCAGAAACCACTCAAGAGGGACTGAGCTATAGAGTTGTTAAAACTAGAGCAGTTAAAACTGTAGTAATGTAATAGTTACTGAAGTAGACAGCAAAATGTGCTGGAAGACAGCAAAATGACAATGAGCAAGCAGTGTGCTCTTGTGGCCGGGAAGGCCAACGGAATCCTGGGCTGCATAGGGA
>JAOTQQ010000023.1:27661395-27706700 GCA_026546715.1 Gallinago undulata
TGCAGTCCTGAGTAACATGCTCTAGCTCTAGGCAATCCTGCTTCAGCAGGGGAGTTGGACTGGATGATCTCTATGGTTCCTTCCAACTCTAAAAAAAAATCAGTGAAAAATTCAGTGAAATTCAGGATATAACTTTACTAATAGTGAGTAACCTCTGAATTTGAAATTGCAAATCAATAGCAGTTAACTTGGATAATATTTTTTCATGTTCCTGCAAATCAACAAATAAGCTTCAAAATAAAATTTAAAAATTTCACATCTGTCAAATAAGAGAGAATCATGGAATAGTTTGGGTTGGAAGGGACCTTTAAAGATCACCTAGTCCCCCCCCTGCAATTAGCGGAGACATCAACTAGATCAGGTTGCTCAGAGCCACCTCCAGCCTGACCTTGAATGTTTCCAGGGATGGGGCGTCTACCTCCTCTCTGGGCAACCTCTCCCAATGTTTTCCCACCCTCATGGTAAAAAATTTCTTCCTTATATTTTGCCTAAATCTTCCCTCTTTTTAGTTTAAAACCATTACCCCTTGTCATCTCACAACAGGCTCTGCTAAAAGGTTTGTCCCATCTTTCTTATAAGCCCCTTTTAAGTTTTGAACAAATGTTGTAAGAGCTTTATTGTATAAAAAGAAAACTGGTGGCACAGGGTCTGTGCAGAACAACATACTTTTGCATATTTGAATCAATGTGTTTTAATTGTGTAGAGCCATGATGTGTGTTCACCAACAACAGAGCTTAGCACAAGCCTAATTGTTTTGATGGATGAGAAACTGCTTCTAATGAGGTGTGCCTTGACTTTAGTTGCATGAACTGTGGGAGAAGTCGTTGTCTTCTTTTATACTGGATGAAATAATAAGACATGCTTTATTTAGATCTTAGTTTGACCTTAGATTGACACGATTTACTTTAAATTAAAAACTAGATTGTTATGTATTTTAGTACTTACTAACAGGTTTAATTTTCTTTTTCAGTATGTACTATTTTGAATGGGATGGCTTACTTGGAATTCTCAACTCTTACCTTTGTCTAGGATATTATCAAATTTTGGCTCGGCAAAGGAATCGATGGATTCAGTTTCAGCGCTGTTAAATTTCTTTTAGAAGCAACGCACCTACGGAATGAGCCTCAAGTGAACAAGTCCCAGAATCCAGTAATGTATATGTTCTGTCTTTGCTTTTATCCTGGATTTCCCACTGCAGCCAGAGTGGGTGTTTCTACTCGTTTGGGCCTTAATTGTGGCTTTAGGAGGACTGAGTCAGTCATGTCCAGGTGGAAGACAGGTGGCTCCTTGGGGCTCTGCAGAGGAGCACATACAGGGAACAAGCCCCTGAGCTGAGAGCGTAGGTCAGTGAGATGCTGCAAGCAGGAGCGCTGTGGGTGGGAGGAGAGTTGTCCATAGGCCCTTCCTATTTTTGTTCTGATGTAGTTGCTTTGACGTTTCTTTAAAATTATTTGCTTTTCAATTTATATTTTAAAAAGACCAGTCTTGTGATTTTAGTAGTTCATTGGTTATCTTTGAGGAGCCTGCTGCGAGAGCTCTGGCTCACTTGGGATCCTGTGGCAGTCACTAGCATGTATTCCTCCTACGTTACTAGTAGGAATTTGAGCACAACAAACCCTCTCATGTTAGCAGAACCTCATAGTGAGAAGCGGCCAGACACATTCCGAAGCATGCACCCTGTTATTTGTGCTGCTTGCTTTTGCTGAGGCAGTGAACTGGAGGGACATCCCCAAATGGCGTCAGCACTAAGATGCTGTTCCCCTGCAGAGTTGGGGGTTGCATAAAGCTGGTCGGCTCCATAAGCGTCATTGCCTTTGTAAGTTAAGACAATAATGTTGTCTGTGTTTCCAGCCTGGTGTGTGGGTACAGCACCTGCTGTGCTCGTGGCTCCGGATGGGCTTGGTTGGTTAGTGCTGTGGGTGGAGTCTCCCTCTTGAAAGACGGGATCCAAAATAATCATCCCTTTGCTCTCATGTCTTCAGAGTTCCTCAAGTGCAGGTCAGATCTGCTCTGTTAGTGTTGGTGTGCTAAAAACAATTCAGTTAAAATGTATCAGGACTGGTGCATTGTCTCAGGAAAGGACAGGAAGAATCTGGAGGATTCTAAAATCTAAAATATTGGTCAACTGATGGGAAATATTGCATTCTTCTTTAAGGGAAGTATCTCAGCCTATTCCCAGCTGTACCATGACTACACAACCACACAGGTTGGTATGCATGATATCATCCGTAGCTTCCGTCAAACCATGAATCAGTTCAGCAGTGAACCTGGCAGATACAGGTAATTATTATCACAGCTAGTGAATTTTTTTTCCTCTCTATTGTCACTTTCTTGTAACCAATAAAATGTTTTTTAATAACATAATATGCTATAGAAAGTTTTCTTTCTCAAATGTAAATAAGGTCTACTCTCTCTTCCACAACACATGAAGGAAACAAGTTGGCCTCAGTAGCTCTGCTGTATCTACAGACTGTACAAAATTAACCAGAATGGGTGACCATTCAGATCACAGAGACACTGTAATTAGTCAGCCCTGTGGCTGATTTATTGTATAGTATTAATAGTGCAGTTTATCTTGGACACAGTCAGAACTAGTTAAAATTGCAAAATGGTTGAGTTGGTAAGGGACCAATGGAGGCTACCTGGTCCAACCTCCACTGCTCATCAGGGCCATCTAAAGACGGTTGCCAGGAATTTGTACAGATGGCTTTTGGACATCTCCAAGAATGGAGACTCCACAACCTCTCTGGAAAAATTGTGCCAGGGCTTGGCCGCCATCACAATGACAAGGTTTCCTGATGTTCAGAGGGAACCTCCTATATTTCAGTTTGTCCATTGCTTCTGGTCCTGCCACCGGGCACCACTGAAAAGAACCTGTCTTTATCATCTTTACATATTTCCAAACATTGATGAGATCCCCCTGAGACTTTTCTTCTCCAGGCTGAACAGTCGCAGCTCTCTCAGCCTTTCCTCATAGGAGAGATGCTCCAGTCCCTTAATGGTCTTAGTGTCTCTTTGCTGGCCTCTCTCCAGTATGTCCATGTCTCTTTCATACTGGGGAGCCCAGAACTGGACACCACACTCCAGGTGTGGCCTCACCAGTGCAGAGTAGAAGGGAAGGATCACCTCCCTTGTTCAGCTGAGAACACCCCTCTCAAGGCAGCCCAGGATACCATTAGCTGCCTTTGCTGCAAGTGCACAATCACTGGCTCATGTTGAACTTAGGGGACCCCCAGGTCCCCTTCTGTAGAGGAAAGCATGGAAACTGCTGGATGTGGATTCAGAAAGTTAAGACATCAGTCAGGTACTTACAGCCTTGCTTTTACTCTTGTAGATTTTTCTTCACAAATTTCCAATAAATATTTCTCCTTGTCTACTTGACTAAATATTGTTTCTCCATGTTAATCTTTTTTGATGGAGAAGAGGGAAGTAGAAGTAATTCTTATTAGTGTGTTATTCTATATGTATGTCCAATACCATTCCTAGCTATCTTCTGCTCTAACAGAGAATGAGCCAAAAGAATGTATTTGTGTACTTCTTTATAGATTTATGGGTTCTGATGGTGATGAAAAGGAAAACATTGAAGCAACAATGATGTATTATGGAACAACTTTTATCCAAGAAGCAGATTTTCCCTTCAATTTCAACCTAATTAACATGCAAAATCTATCGGGCAACAGTATTTTTGAAGCTGTCAACTTGTGGATGAAAAACATGCCTGCAGGAAAATGGCCAAACTGGGCGGTAAGAGTTCTAGTCCAATTCTTACAGGAAGGGCTTGTTCCTGTAGGTGATAGAAACCTCTTCCTCCTCCCAAATGCTGATTTTGGTGGGATCAGCAGCAGCCTGAGCCCATGGCTGAGCTACCATAAATACCCGTGTGAAACTCTCAGCTGCTGTAGTCATAGTCATGGGCACTGGCCATCCTGCTGGCTCTCCTGCCCTTCAATAGCAGTCACACCCTCCATGCAAGGGTGACAGAAAGGAATTTATGATCACGCCTCTCCCTTGGTGTCTCCAATGTAATATGGGGCATTGGCTTAAACCACCAGTGAGGAGGGGATTGGTACTATTATCTTTGGCCATAAACTGACTCAGTGCAATGGACTCTGGAAACCTCCCAGGGACTGGGAAGAACAGGGCTGAGGGCAGTTAATTTAAAACCTTACTGGTCTTTGCTAGGAACCATGTTTGGGATGTGCAAGAGATCTTTTCAAACCACCCTCCCGCAGCAGATAAAATGGCAGAAATCCGAAGGAACTGTAATGGTTGAGAGTTGTTATTTATCATCTCTCCTCACTTCTGCCTCATGTGCTGCCAGCAGGGCTTCTGTGCACTAAATGATTTGGGGCAGAAGTTTGTACTGGCACCAAGATAAAGATAATTACCTTCAAAGGCCTGGAAGGGAAAAGAAAAAGAAAAAAACCCAACTTACTACCTTGTTAAATTAGTTAATCAATTTCACAAATGCATGGAATTTTATAGTATGTGTTTAACAGAAGGATGTTTTCTTCAGGTTGGAAGCCCTAATGTTGCTCGGATTTCATCTCGGATTGGGAAGGAGTACGTCAATGTTATAAACATGCTGCTTTTAACCCTCCCTGGTACTCCTGTAACTTATTATGGTGAAGAAATAGGCATGGAAAACATTGCATCAGAAAATGTAAGTGAAGAGCATTATAAACTCTATCCTGTTGTTGTTTCAAAAATAGAAGAACTTCTGGTTAGTTAACCAAGCCCAGCCTTTCTGTTTAGATAGTTTTCAGTGTTCCCCGTGGCAAAACCATTGGACAGCACGCAGAAAAGGCCAGGCCAGAGACCAGAACCTTGATGTGTGTCTGAACTGCTGGACTGCAGTCATGACCCCTGATTGTCCTCTGCCAGAGCAGTCTTGCTGGTTTGCTGCAGTTTTGCTTTGCTTTGCTTCAGCAGAAAAGGCAGCGAGTGCCAACACTGGGCCTGGGCTCCTGGTCAGGAGAGGTGTGTTGCAGTCACCCGAGACAACAGGAATCTAGTTGCTCTTTCCTCCCACCAAAGTACCCTAATTGCTTTGTCAAAGTCCAAGTCCGTTATTTCCTGGCTGCTATTTACATGAAATCAGAGTTCATGTGAGACCGTCGCTACAGTCACCATCTCCCACAGGTTGCTTTGCTGACTGTGCAAAGGCACCCCTCTGAGCCACAGACCTTCACAATGTGCCCAACCTCTGAAGAAGGGGGCTCTAGAAAGGGGCAGGTGTGCTGACCAGCCCCTGCTTAGCACTGCCTGGATGGCAAGCAGAAGTGGCTTTTGGTTTTCATATAAGGCTTTTTAGGTTTGTCTTTTAGATCCCTTTCTATAAAGGATTTAGGTACCTGAGCTTGGGAACCAGGTGCCTAGTTACAGGTAACACGTAGTGGGGTGGCTGTGTGTCTTAGATTACAGAACTCTTCAGCAGTGAGTTTATTCAAGGTCAGGGGATTAAATGAAGTGTCTGTGCCTTTTGTGCTCTGCTGACCCATGGACTTAAAAGTTTTCATGTTCAGCCCCTGTAACTTCTTGTCTGATCTATGATCAAACTTGACTTCTGGTATGTCTTATTGTCTAAGACCTATGGGCATGACTGTAACAGGTCATGCCTAAAAGGGAACAGCTCAGCTCCACCTCTTATGACCACTCTTAAGTACCACAAGAATGTGGTCCTATGACAGAGGCTGCTTTCACCATGGAAAGCCTCTGTTAGGAAAGTGACAGCCTCTGATGTTACCAACGGTGTCGACTGTCTTTGTCCCAATGGGAAAGAGGTACTTGAAAAAGCAGAGGATCATTGCCAAGTTTGTCTCATTCAGATATGAGGAAATGATTCCCTGATTTTAAAAGGAAACACCTTGGTTAAATTACCTCCAGCATTTTCTTCCTGCTGCTGATTACTGCTGACAGAATGATACTCTGCAGAGAAGTGGCCTGTCCTTGGCTCCTCAGGGTTTATTCTCTTTTAGTGGCTACTGTGGCTCATGGCTCTCTCACAATGCAAAACCACTCTTCATTCAGTCTGTAGAGGAAGAATCCCTGATTAATGGGCATCTTAAAAGGACAGTCCTTTCTCAGGGTATAGTTTTTAGCCTCAGCATTTGAAACACTTCAGGAGAAGCTGAAAGAGGGAAAGATGAAAGGGAGTGTTACCAGTGTTGAAAACTTCGGACTTTTTTTTTCCCCTGCTTTTCAGAACATGCTAAAAGGAGAAACCCATTATTTATAATGTCAAAAAGCAAAGTGACAGTTTCTTTTGCTGAGCTCCTGTTCTGACAGACTGTATTGAAAAGTGCCCTTTATACGAAAAACAGTTTTCATGGAAAACAAACACTCAAAGTATGTGCAAAATATTTTATGCCCTCTTATATCGTTAAATTTAAGTGTCGGATCTTTTGGCAAGCTCTTCAGTAACAATGAAGAAGACTTTTCAGAATTTTTCTGAATTCTTCGAAGTAAGGACTTCAGACTTCTTATGCTGCCACTTTTTAATCAGCTAAAAGCTGGTTTTCAATAATTTTTTTGCACTTGGAAGTAATTTTATCTAACACAATCCTGTTCAAGCCGTACCCCTTGCCAATGTAAGCTTGAAGAGCTCTAAGGTAAAAACGTTATAAAAGGACACAGAATAGCATTTACCAGTTGTTTGCTGTTACTTTAACAGCATCTCTTCATTACCGCATATATTCACACACTGCGTGTCTGGGTATTTATCAGAATATCCTGGCTGTCATTTGTCAACTTTATCCATCCATCTGTTGCAATGGGAGACAACTCGAGCAGAGTCATTTGGGAATTCCACACTTTACCCAGTGATGCTGTATCCAGGAGACCATCCATTCTCCTCCAGCTCAGGAACTGCCTTGATTCTTATTTTCTCTTTAGATTTGGTGCAGAATTACATCCTCCTTATTAAAATTTAACTTAAAACCAAAGAAAGCAATATTGATCGTTTAGAAGATGTGAGAACATGCTGTTCAAGGGATAACTTTTTAATATACTGATCAAAACAAGTGACTTCTTGGTAATAGCTCTGACACCACTTTATTTTCTAGGTGACCTTTCCAGAGAAATCTCCCATGCAGTGGGATGACAAAGTTAATGCTGGTTTTACGGAAGGCAACAGTAGCTGGTTACCAGTTAACTCTGACTACCAAAGTGTGAATGTTGAAGTAGGTATCTCTATGTGTGACTAACTCTAAAGGCCTAAAAATTATTTTAATATATCTGTTTTTCTCTGACTTTGCTTAGTGGGAACTGGTAACACTGCTAGTCAGAACAAACTCAATGGAGAAAAATAAAAAGGCACTGAATCCTACCTTTTTATTACATAAGGAAATCCTTGCACGAGCAAGGAGTCTACTTCATCTATATTCATTTAAGCAGGGTAGTGGCAATTATATATAGTAGAGACTATTTGCTCTTTAAAATTATTAAAAGGATATTAATATTAAATTGAAATCTGCTCATCCTTTCACTTCTATTACTATAGAAAGCACTGGCCTTGTAACAAGAACTCAATACAGGCCATCTCTAACATAAGTAAATAAAATCATTTTTCAAGGCAGTCGAGTGGTGAATCAAACGGATTTTGCTGATGAACTACAGTGCAGAGCAGAGCTGAAAATGGAAAAAAATAAAGACAGGAAAAAAAAGCACAAACCAACCCTGTGACTTCAGTAGATTAGACTCAATGACAAAAGTTCAGTATCAAGCTTTGAATGGCTGTGGTTTTCTCCTGAATAAATGGAACTGTACGGGCACTGTGGGAAGAAGAAACTGTGTCAGCGCTGGGGAAATTCTCTCCTGCCTAATAACCTCTGTCTCTGCTGCCCCACAAGTGCCAAGGAAGTGCATGAGAAAAAGCGGTTTTTCAGTGGAATTTACGATTTGAAGAGAGATAATTGTCAAATTGGAATTTTAATAGGTGTACTTTTAGCAGGCTTAGGTGGGTGTGAGAGGGTGGTAGCGGTGCCTACATTCAGTGCCAAGCACTGACCCTGTTGATGCTGTTGCAGATCCAGATGACCTGGTCCAACTCAACCCTGAATCTGTACAGAGAGCTCACTTCACTGCGCAACAACGAGCTGCCCATTCAGCGGGGCTGGATGTGCTACATCTGGAACGACAGCAATGTTTTTGTGTATGTGAGGGAACTGGATGGGTTAGACAGAGTCTTCATGATGGTTCTCAATTTTGGGCAGGAATCGACAATAGACCTGAAAGCTATAGTTCCCAGCCTTCCATCCGAAGCTATTATAAGACTAAGTACTAATTTTAGCAATGCTGGTAAAGCTGTTGATACCAAACTAATTAAAACTGAAATGGGAGAAGGCCTGGTCCTCGAATATAAAACAGCAAACCCTGTTCATACTATGGCAGCTTTTCAAGGAAATTGCTTTGTAGCAGAAAAAGCTTGTTATTCCAGTGCCTTCAATTTACTCTACATGAACTGTTAAGTGCAGGAGAAGAATAATCAAGCTTTCATGTTAATTTAGAAAATGTTGGTCTCAAGAAAATGATAAAAATTTTCAGTTTTCCTTGGCTGTTAAATCTTTCTGTACAAAATAAACATCCTAAAAAAGAAAAGAGATACCTAATTGTCTTGCATCTGCACTGTTGATGAAAAGGATGAAGTATGGTATAAATTCTCCCTTAGGGTCTGTGAAGAAAAGTAAACCTGTCCTTAAAACCTGTCCTGTTTCACACGTCTGTGAGAGAAGAGACCAGTTGCTTTCCGAGTGCTGCCCCTTACAGTTACTTGTCATTAAGAACTCCTGTGGAATCTAATACCTGTGGCAGTTCATAGTATCTTTTTAAAAGTCTGTAGATTAGTAAAACTTATTTTCAAGAGGCAGCCCTGTATTTGTTAAAATCGGTAAAAGCAAGCAAGTGATATCTAAAGTTGTGATGGCTTACCTCTTCTCTGAACTCTAACAGCTCTGATTATCCCCAAAGTTCCAAAATCTAGCTAATATGTCTAATTATACACTCAGGACTGTATTTCCAACTGGTTCTCCCCCTGCACCAAGTTATAATATCTGAGTTCTTTTAATTCTTTTTCTGCCCGAAGGCTGAGGTGAGCTGTGCAGACGCTAGTTCACAGTAAGGAACTGAAACAACTTTACTGAATATCACGCTTGTTCGTGTGCTTTGATTTGCATTTGGTGCACCCACAGTTGCTTACATGACATGGAGGAAGGATAAGCGTTTGACTCGGTGCAGTCCATTTTGGACACTGAGGTGGTCTTAGGGACTGTTTTGGTTTGAGGACCATATGGTCACATAGTGTGTTTTACACCAGCTGCTGGCTAGAGGTGTGTACCACACATCCATCTTAACAAGTAACATTTAGCAGTTCTGTGCCTTGCTCAGAGGTCAGCAAAGCTACGAATCGGGCCGCTTTACTGGGGGTGCTCGTTTTATCCTCTGGAGAGACTCTGGCATTTCCTTCTGGGGCATTGGTCTCGTCTTCTGGAGGGACTCTGGCATCTCCTTGTTAAGACTCCCATGCTGATTAAGGTAAGTAAAAGACTTTGCATCTACTTGGATGAAAGAGTCCTGCTAAAATTCATATTCTGAGAGTCCATTTGTTCTTTGTGGTTTGTTGGGTCCCACTGTATGATCAGTACCCAGATCAGCTGCTGTGTAGCCAGGAAGGGCAATCAGCATCGTCACCTATGTAGGGAAATTAGTTTTAGAAGACCCTGGTGAGATTTTTATTTAAAATACTTTGGAGTTTTACTGCCTTGTGTACAATGTGGTCTTGGGAGAGAGGTCTTTGACTGGAGAGGCTTCCTGTACAAAGCGTGTGTCTTCACATGTTGGGCTCTAAGCACCAAACGTTGTGCTTCAGCTCCACTTGTACAGTGCTGCTCTGTTTGATTATGTGAACAGATCCCTACTAACAGGCCAATTAATGCAGGTGGCTACTTCTGTACTCGCTGGCAGGGGAGACATTCAGCTCTTGGTTCCTCTGTTTAAAAGCCAATGTCACACGCAGCTTTGAATTTCTTGTCTGCTTATGCAGGGATGCAAGAGGAGAGATGCTCAGGAGAAGGTGTTCACTTTTTTTCCTATGAGTAAAAATTTGACTCAAAGTTCTTCAGGTGGTCAACGTGTTTATTAGCTATTGGCAAGATTTTGTATGATGTTGGAGATTACATACTTCAAGTTCTTTGTTCAGAAAAGCAAGGTGTCTTGCAACCTAAAATAATGAAAAAAAAAACTATTATAAAATTTTAGAAATTGTTGCACCATAAACCTTCAGTTTCTTGCACAGCTACTCTAATCTTCATCCTTTGCCCTACTAATGCTAAACATTACTTAGCCCTAAGACACGGCTTTTCCTGAAAGAATTCATTTTGGGAATAACTACCACAAGGACCAAATAACATTTGCTAGGAATTGTTAAAATTAACAGTAATAAAATTTAAATCCAACTGTGATAGTCTGACACATCAGTAACAATATGGCAGGTCTCAGCAGTACGTTGCTGTTAGCACGCGCATTCGAACAAAGTGCAAAATGTTGAAACCAAATGGTAGTAGTGTCCTTTGATACTACAGATCATGCACATAAAAATGTAAACATCAAACCCATCATATATTTTACTCATGAGGAAGACGGAAGTAAATAGCCACTGTGACAATTTTAAGCACTTGTTACTCCAAGACTTTTCCTTGCTGGAACAATGTTCTGTGCAACTTTGAACCTTTCATTCAGAGCTCTCAGCACATTACAGTGGGAGTTTAATACTATTTTGAGGTTTAAGGCACAACAAGGTTCAATAATCTGGCTTTGTCATTGGCTCTTTCATATATATAAAACTATATATAAATCTATCTATATATAAAAAAAAAACCACCCTCCTTTATGTATATAAAGCTAGCAGGTTGCTCTTGCAGTATGTATAAAAGGTTGCAAGAGCAACATTAATTCCAGCAGGTGGTTGTTTTTTTTGTTTAATACTACTAACATACAGAAAATAACTGCACAAATACCCTCCTGAGGCTGAAGTATCAATTGAGGGTAGCACTTCCCTCCAACCTGCTATGGAACATACCTCATCCAGTGAATCCTCCCAAGATGGATCACAATGGCTGCCATTTGCCTGGATGTCTAAGATGATATTAGGGATGCAATTTCCTGCAACAATGAAGCTTGTGATCACTTGACATTGAATGAATGAGGAAAGAGGTAAGTGGGGATGCCAGCTGTTTAGGGATAGATAATTCCTGACAGAATTTCTGTTGTTCCTTAAGAAAAAAGAAGGAATCGTACAGGGGCTTGCTGGATGAGCTATTTGTATTTCTATTAACTATGTTTTTGAAAAATGTTTATATATTTTGCACATTTATTCTTTAAGTCTTTTTGGAAAGATGTGCTTTTTTTCTTTCTGAGCAAAAACCACAACAGCGATTGCAGCACCTGCTATCCTTTCTCAACCATTGCAGTTCGGCTGCTAGCAGAGAAGGGGCATAATGCAATTTAGAAAAGCTAATTCAATATCAATTTTGGTACTGATGGTAAAAGCCTCTCCCCAGATTAGACGGTTCTAGAAAATAAGAAGGCTTGAATGTACTTTTTCCTGGAAACAGTCCCAAAGCTGGTGTTAAGTTTTAGGTATAAAAGCGTCTGTGCCTTGACACTGTTGTCATTTGAACTTGGACTGACACCTACAGTTTGAGTGAACTGGGAAAAGTAGGTTTTTATAGAGCAGCAAACATAAGATTTTTATCCATGTGTTGTTAAGAACTACAGTCTGACCATGTCAGTAGCTGGACTAGACACTATGGGTTCACCTGGCCCTGTCCAACAGCCACCACGTGTTGAAGAAAGACTGAGCTCAGCTCATATTCTTCCCCTTTTCTTTTTTTTTTTCATCTCAGAGGGTTTCCTGAGCCCACTGTGGTTTGTCACTACTAATATTTAACACATATGGGCTTAACTATTTTCAGGCAGGTCTACAATATAGAGCTATCTGGTCCCTCTTAAGCCTCTGGAGAGTGCATCTCAGCTGAGGTTTATCGATTTGTCCATCTGACTGCACATCTCATCTTTGCAGATAATGGAAATCACTTCAGAGCTTTAGATACCAGATCATATTGTACAAATAAATGCATTTAAGGAGTCAATCTCTATGATGTTTAATTACATGACTGCTAATATTCTGGTTTAGTTAACTCCATGTATCTGTAATATTCTTACCTTTCTTACTTGTTCTGCTGCCATGATCTAGCACGGCCTTTCTAAGTTTCTGAATGTATCGTAAAACTCCTGATAGTGGTACTCGTTGATCGTTTTCATATGCCGTGATAAAAACTGAAGGATAACACTGAGATTAAAAAACAAACAAACAAAAAAAAACCAAACCAAAACAACCCAGTTAGATACTTGAAAACTGATTTTTATCATGAAGTGAGTAACAAATTATTCTCCATTTATTGTACTGTACTATTTGTTATGGTTTATCTAAAATTGCATCTATTACATAATTACCTGCTCTTAAAAAAAGCACTTTTATCACTAACTGCAAAAAGTATTCTGGTCTGAAAAATGACTTCATATTAGGGGATCATCCACTTGCAAAAGGTAATCAAAAACATCCTCTCCCCACTGGTAAAGGTCTGACATGTCTGCTTGCAATTATCACAAGAAAAGGGGAGTAATAATCATTTTAAAGTATTTTAAATGTTGAGCTTTGTTATATAATAGAAATCTATTCTTTCCTGGCAGTCCTATAACAAAAACAGTTTTTGAAATCTTTTGATTATTTAGGAGAAGGTGTTTGGTTAATTTCAGTAGTCAATTATGACTCCAAATCTTGCCAAGATTATTACTGAAATAGTTTGCATTGGTGATTCATTTTAACACAAAGCAACAGCCAAGACAATCCTAAAATACCCAGATAAAACAGAAAAGGTAAAATAGACTTTTTTTTTAAAAAAAATCCAGTTATCAGCTTTTTTTTTTTTCTTATAATCTGTTACACTTTATTACTGTAGCATTCCACACAGTAAGCATAGTTTTACCTGTGTCTTGATATTCTGGTATGGACAATAGCTTTTGATATACTCCATGCATTTTTCATCTGCTAATGGATTTCCCCATTCTTCCTGTTCTTCAATTGTCAGTGGGAGATGAGTATTCATCATAGTATTTAGAACATCTACGAAAGGAGCCTTAGGAGTTGTTATAAAAAAAAACAAGAAAATGTTGGCAAATAGGACAAAGGAACTTAAATGCCTATGTTGATGTTTTCTCAAACAAATGAGGAAAATGATTTCTGAATTGGAGTGTTTTCAATTCTGAAAGGTGGAAGGAAACAGGAGATACAGTTTAACATGATAATCCATAAAGGTCTACAGCACCTCACCTGTAAAACCACGGCTCGGATAAGTTCTGGATCGGTGTTGCACAGGGCTCCTGCAAGAACTCCTCCAGCGCTGGCAGCTGCTACCGCTGTGTGTTTTGGCTGGGAAAATCCTAGCTGGTGCAGCAGCATGATGCAAGCCTGAAGGTCATGGAGACCTTTGAGTTTATTACGGTGACATCCATCTTTGTGCCAGCTGAGGCCTAGCTCTCCTCCACCCCTGAAATTTAAAGCAAGTCAAGTGGTATTCTCTTTGGAAAATATTACATGGCAAAGTTTCAGATAATGAAAGGACAGCGGCAGCCACAGAACTGCAAAACCTTTGTTTGCCTGCCCAATTAACTCTTCTTTGTTCTTGTCTTTACCTCCTTTATGGCTAAAATACACAACACAAAAACAAAAAAAATCCATGCCTGATGACTGGTTAAAATCCAAATCACATAAGGGCACTCAGTGTGCTTGTGTCCTGGAACTCACAGGACAAGCACCACATTAGGAAACTATGCCATCATTGTAGGCAATACAAAATCAAACACTAATATTATATTTTTATACATAAAACTATTAAAATATCTAAACTACTTTCAATACTCATATCATTAACACTAGCATTTATGAAAACTAGTAAAATAGTATGTTTTAGCTCCACACAGAGACTCTCAGGATTTGTCTTCTGTGTAGCTTCGATTTTGAGACCTGTTAAAAAGGTGATTTTGGGTGGTTTTTTTTTTTTTTTTAAATTTGTGGACTTCAAATACTACTAGAAATGTTTTATTTTGTAATACAGAATTTTAAAGTTTATTTATTTTCCTTTCTCCACAACCACAATTTTGGTTCTAAGTTATCTGAGGTTTTGTTACTCAGGCTTCAAGTTTAAAATTAATTAAATGATTAGTCTCCCAGAATTATTCACCTTTGGATGAATCTTCATCTAGGACTGACTTGCATCTTAAGATACTTAGAGGAGTGGGAGGAAAAAGAGCACAATGCTTGCCACTGAATATGCCAGACTGGATATATTTGTATGTTGAATTTGTTTTGGAACTGGTATTTCAAACAATTGCTCATTCTCCCCCTTCCTTCTCCTCCCTAAAGCGAAACCTTTGTTATCTTCTTTACCTACTAAATTATTATCTCCATGAAAATATGAAGCCTATTGTACAGACTGGTTTTATAAAACTAGTACATCTGTAGTCTACTGGAGACAAAGGATTTAGCCAATAAAAGAACAGGGGATGCCGGTTAAATGCTTAGTTGTTGCTGTAGAAGGCAAATGGCTTTCAGAAAAGGCAAACTGAACATTAGTACACAATGCCCTCAGAAAGAGGGGGAAGTAGCATCTCAATGCAACTTGAACATGTTATCAAATTTTTTCTTGAGCAAAAATGAGACAAGAAGTAATAAGACTTCAAAAGACTCAAAGTTACACATAACCATCCTGTTGATCTGAGAAACCTAAATACAGTATGTAGTCTTGAAAAATATTTGTTTTCTGAGGTAGATTTATTTGTTAAAAAATACTTCAAAAAATTTGAAAAAGAGATGGAAGTGAAAAGCATGAAGCACTAGGTATAGCTAAATGAAAAAAACTATTTCTGTACCTCTTCATTGTATATCAAGAAATATCTGTATATTCCAGAGATTAAAATCTTAATTCCATTTTATATTTTACTTACCTAACATGGCAATATGCTAATATCCAACCCTCTTCAATTAACATCAGCTTCTCTTCTTTAAAGCTCATGTTCAAATCTATGCCATAAGCTCCATATACATGAACTAGAAGTGGTTTCCTGTGTAGCTCTTTAGAATTCATATTATGAAAAACTGTAATTGGCACCAAAGTTTCATCCTGGAAATGAAGGAGTATTTTACAATAAAGGACATTTCAGAAATCTCAATGACACGTGGCAATGAAAACTTCAATTATTTATTTTAAAATGTGTTTTTTTGATTACAGTAATTTTTTTCACTTAGAACGTACAAAGCACTCTTGAAAAATAAAGCGAGACTGAACCTCTGCTGTGTAGGCTTGTGGATGCAAAGTATAAAATTCATTTAAGTGCAACACCTGAGGAGTTTTTAAACTACCCAAGCATCCAAGTCTTCCTTCCCCCTTTAATACCAAGAATATCTATTATTAACAAAATAGTTTACCACTTACTGCAGCACAAACTCTTTATTAACATCTCCAATTTTTTAAACTCAGGCTGTTTAAACTTTCCTTTCTTGATCTATACTGTGCAGCTGGTTGTGGGGTGTTCTTTTCAACAGCTGACACCTTTTTCATTTGTCAGGGAGAGTACGATACCATACATCAACCAGAAATTCTAAGTTATACTATACTAAGATTCTTGACTCATCGTGTACCTCGAGCATACCCAGGTTAATGGGGAAAAAAAAAATAATCTCATCACGACTTTTTCTTGTTCTTTTCTATAGCACTGAAGAAAACACCCACTGTTTAGTAACTGTAGCACCAACTGCTC
Organism: Gallinago undulata; assembly: GCA_026546715.1. Lineage (NCBI taxonomy): Eukaryota > Metazoa > Chordata > Aves > Charadriiformes > Scolopacidae > Gallinago > Gallinago undulata. Next base: position 27,677,269 of record JAOTQQ010000023.1, read on the forward strand.
TTTACGTTTTTGATCTCTATTCCCTGCCAAATGCATTTTCTTTAAATGGGTGGAGAGGAAGGGGAGAATAAAGGGAATGGGAAAAGGACTGAAAAAAAAATCTTACCTTGCTTTTAGCTAGTAAACGTGTAGTGTGACAATTCGTGATAATTGGTACCTCTTGCACAGCTTGTTCAATGAGATTATTTTCTTTAAACGAATATGCAAAACGCTTAGGGGGGTGTACTGGGGAGGTGAGCTGAAAATAGCAAGTGCTGGTGGTATGTTCAGGATGAGATTCCAATTCAAATTCACAGGCCCACGTAGGTAGCTGAGAAAACACGGCATTTCAAATGAGACCCTTATACTGCTTCTGTAAATTCTGCCTAGTGCATCCTTCAGACGAAAAGATTTTGAATATCAGGCTACTTATCTTCAGGTTTTAGTCTTTTAAATTCAGTAATGAAACAGTCAAAAAAAATGAAAGACTTTGGCAAACTTTTCCCTTAAGGCCATTGAAGAAAGTTTAACAATGAAATCAAAAAGAAAAATAAGTCCAAATTCATTTCAAAATGGGCATTAGTGCAGATTTTGTTTTTTAATTAAAACATTCTTTGAAATGATTCTGCATTGTTTTTATTTTTTAGATCCTGTTTCCCCCTCGATTTCCAGTCCTACTTCAACATGTTATACAGCCAAGTCTATGTCAGTTGTTAAGCTTTTGCTGTGAGTTAGCTCAGTAATGCTAAGCCACAGAAAACCCCTGCCTCTTAACTTTGTTCCTAGTGCCAGCCATTGTGAAGAACAAAACCTTTTCCTGGCACATTTCACCCTCAGACACTTACTGCTATTATGTTTAAGATTTTAAACTCTGCTAAGAATAAAAGAAATCAAGATTCATTCTTTGAGAGCAGCAGGGACATAGTCAAACCCTCTGCCAGGCCACTACTTGGGTTAGATTGCTAGAGACTTCTGAAATGGCAGCAAAAGTCTAAGTTCTCCAGAGTGACTGCAGACCCTTTTTGAATAAATAAACTGTGACCATTTTAAAAAACGAAGGTTTCAGAGACCATACAGTGTACTTCGTTGAAAACCTTTTTCTGTAGCAGTTGTATAGAATGCAACATTGCAGCCTGTCACAATAAACTCGCGAGTAGTTCAGTTTGTATTTTTCAGGCAAACAAATCAATTAAATATTTCATCTGAATGGTCTAAAGAAATGGTGGTTTTGAATTGAGTTGCTTTGGTTTTAATCCACAAGTATTTAGCAACAACTAGAGAAGGGAAGAAATACTTTGCATAAATTGTACTGTGGTATCAACTTCTTCCCATTTACTACAGGACAGTGTCCATTATCTGTCTTCTAAATGTTCTAACCTCTTCTGTGGGAGGGCCAGGCTTATTTCCTTTCCCACATTGATGAGTGCAACCAAAAATAGGCCCAGTAAAACTGAGTAGAATGCTTTGGGAGTTAAGTCCTATTTTACATTAGAAATCATCTGTATTGTAAAAAGCTTGACTGTAGTTAAATAAATTAAGTTAAATAAAGAACTCACTCACAGGAGGGCCACTCTCTTAACTTTCTAAGTGCTGCAATAACCCACCACGTGAAACCCTGAAGAACACTCACAGGTAATGCAATTGGTCACAATGACAAACTTGGTAATATTATAATTTCCAAACCACTTCTTCTCTTGAAATTTATCCTTGCTTTCATTATCATGTTAAAAAAAAAATCAACTAGTGCTGGAAGAATATTATGCTGCTTATGCCAAGCTAAAACGTACCTTTATTGACTGAACTGAATGTGAAACAAAAGAAATCACATTTAAGTAAAGATGACCAGCATTCTTCAGGAACATAATACAGTGATCACTGAACATCTCCAAGTCTACTATCTTGGTTTTCTCTTCCAGTGCATAAACTAACTGCCAGTTCTCCATGCCACTGGAAGTTACTGGTGCCTTCATCAACTGTAAAAACAAAAACCAACCTTGTATTACTAAGATGTAAGAGTTACAAATGAGATGTACAGGCACATAGGTGATCTTGTGCAAAATATTTATTTATTGCAAAAAAATTAAAATAATTAGTTTGTATTGTGGGGGGTTGCCTGACTAAAACTGGTGAGTTTTTAACTCTCTTTCCTTGGGCAGAAATTGGACAAAGTCCAAGTGTCAGTAACATCTGGAAAAATAAGTTCAATTCTTGTAGATTAATCTATAGAAGATTTTCAGGCAATAAGTGCTTTTAGTGTGGCCAGCAGAAATGTAGGTGGTTTGGTTATGTAGACTGAGATCACCAACTTGAATTTTAATATAGGGGAAATTACTGTTAAAGCATACTCATTTCTTGATGCTGCTAAAGGAATTAGAATCAAATTAATTGAATGCTACAGGTGAGGCTCCATGTACTACTATCAGTCTTTCAATCTGTGCAGCGCTCTATGTAATTCTTACTACTTCTGTATGATCTGCACAAGGTATCTGAATGAATCCTATGAATCTTGCTATCAGTTGAAACTACCTTATATTCTGCAGGTTCTCCATATGTTGTAAGAATATATAACTCGTCATTTCTGTGCTCAATATGGTAAATGAGCCCTTTTGTTCGTGCTTGTACAAGTGCAGGTAACTTAAAAGGATGTCTACAGTCAACCAACCAAACTTCTGAGGTTGTCTTGCTGTTGCTGTTGATAGTGAGAAAACGCCCGTCTTTTGTGCAATATATGTCCACAAAGAATCTGTAAAGAATAATTTAAAAAAAAAAGTTTAAACTTTATTAGTGTTTTAAAAATACACTGTTTTTTTCAGAATCACAGGGATTTCCATCTGCAAGGTAAGAAACAGCATGCCTGTAAGCAGGCTGGAGAAATTCCAGAAACTTGGTTTCCAAACCCACTCCTATTGTATTTATCCTGGGACTCAAAAATTCAGAATTGTGTGTGTGGAACCTGAAATCTGCAAGGAAAGCAGTTCAGTTGTTGCCCAACTGAATTCAGGTTTTTGCACCACTGAGATAGATGGGAAGGTCATTGATGTATATAGGCTTTAAAATTCAGGGAAAACACAGAACTTCTTGTTGAGCTTATAAAGCTATTTTTAAAAAATAGTAGTAATGGATAATTAAATTAAAATTAATAAAGGACATAATTGGCAATAACAACAGGTAAGTGGGAGCTATTATAAAGATAAATTGATAAAATGCCTGTTACTGACCTAGCTTTCTCTGAAGTAAGGCAAAAAAGACTATTTTTTTCTTAAAAGTACAGAGGCCAGTATGAGACCCACTGAGGACAGTGTTGCAGTGATAAAGTGGGAACTAGGAACTGGTTTGGGAACTATCTAAGAAACTAGGAACTCTCTACTGGTTTTAAATGCTTCTAAAATCTAGAAACAGAAAACAGAATGATAACCAGTGGCTGGATGCTAGTATTAAACAGGCTCAGGCTGAAATTCAGATTGAAACTTCTATGAGTCATCCTAATTAACTGGAATGTCACATCTTGGGACACGGCAGTTTCTTTGCCATTTTGAATCTTTAAGACTGGATGTCTCTAAAGGCAAAACTGTCCAACACAAGGATCCAGAAGATTTCATCAAGAAATTGCAGGGTTGAGTACCATAATCTGCATTATACAGATCAGATATATGACTGTAGTAATGATCCCTCTAGACTTCAAAATATTTGACTGGTAAAGGAAAGGATGCTTTACATAGCCTCTTCAGTGCCTTTAATTATTTGCAGGTGGAGGAACTCCAATATTTTATTTTTTTTTGGTACTATTGTGTTTTTCTAATTGCTCCCTCTTGACATCTTTAGGAGGACAGGCACAGTGGGGGATCTAAAGTCTGCAAGGAATCAGCCTCCTGCCTCTCTAATATACACAACTTTGGCAAGAGCGTGGAACTGCATTCAGCAGAGATTCCAAAGGCTCAGCTCTACTGACCTTATCTCTAAGGGAATCAAGCTGAAATGCAGGTCACACTTCTCCCCAGGGACTCTGACCTTGATATTACAATTTTTTTTTTTTGCCTTTGTAGCTTTTTATTTTTAAGGAAATAAAGAAATTTCTAACTTCTAAAAAAAATACTATTTGATTGCACCTAAAAGAACTGGTGAGATGTAGAACTGAACCGCTCAATGGCAATACAAAAGAATATCTTGCCATCTCCCATGAACAAGTGAGTTCTGTTATGAGCTAAGATAGCACATGAACCTTTAGAGTAAGTTTCTAGTAGATTTACTGTAATGACGATGACTTTCAGAATTATGCCAACAGTTTTCCTATGGGGAAGGTCAGTGCAACTTGATTTTCCAAAAGTATGCATCAAATGCAGTTGGAACAAAAGGATCTTATTTACTCCATCTCAATGGCAGATTTTTTCTTTTTTTTTTAGATAAAAGTTTAATTGAAATTTCTTTACTTAGTATGTAACTTGTATTAAAAATAATCACAAACATCCATGGAATGCTGTATACAACTACCACATGCTACCTGGCTGAAAAAACTAGTTCTGCACTCAATTTATCAAGAGCCTTCTTGTCTTCCTAAACCACTGCTTAAAGAAAGGTTATTGAGAGGGTATTCAGTCAACAATAGTTCTGTCTCTGGGAACGCTGTAATGATTTTGCTCATCCATTACCCTGAGCAAGGATTAGCCTGAACTTCTATGTTTTTTAAAAGATGTATCAGACATCAATAGCAGAAAAAACAAAATGAAATCCACAGTCTGATTTACCCTGTATGAAACTGTCACACTTTCATTAAAGGACACCCTGACCTGAGACTGACCTTGACATTTATAAACTCAGCTGAACTCGTGAGGTAGGAAAGGAAAGTTAAATCTCTGTTGATCACATATCAAGAGGAGAACAGAGCACATTCTCAGACTTGCATAAGGCACTACTGACAGCAGAACACAACTTAAAAATGCCTTTTACCATTTGTAATACAACGTGGAAGAATTTGTTTTCCAAATCAGTTACATTTCCTTTTAAAATAATCTAGAATATGTAAAGAACTTGTTATATTTTAGGTATTACCTTGCATCTTGTTCTGTATAAACTAACTCAGTATGTTTCTGATGAGTGAAAGTGGTCATAAACACATTCTGGCATCTAAGGTTCTTCAAACTTGTGTAATACAGAACATCATTTGTAGCCCATTCTGGCAAGAAAAAAAAACAAACAACAAAACCAAATGCATATGGAAAAGTATATACAATAACTGAGAGAAAATGGAGCTCCAAGAGCACTGGACCCAATGCTGAAAAAGGTGTCTGAAAAAGGGTTACAGCTCACATGGAAATGAGGACAGCATTTCTACATTCAGGAAGCTGGGGTAAGCCACAAAAAGGTTTTTTTCCATGTTTTCTCTGAATCCCACAGAACAAGAATCTAGTAATATACTAAATAAAGGTAGTGGATAACATTTGAGGGCTCAGGAAGAGGAAGCTCTTGACCCTGTTGGGACTCTGGAGGTACCAGGAAAATAGATGATGTGTGGCTGTTTAAAACTGAGCAGAGAAACAGAGGTTTACATGGAGTCAGCAAGACAATAAAGAGGGCATGAGCTCTGCACTGCTGCATGTGACTGCATGAAAAGCTTTTAGAGAAAAGAGATGATGCACGTGCCTTGTGGGTACTGCCGAGATAAAAATTCTCTAGTGTTCTATGCTTGTGTATGTGTTCACCAACACTGGAAATGTATAAATACAGGAACCTTCCTATTCTGAAGTTTAGTAATCTGACAGATCCAACCAAATTACTGCTATTTTTTGTACTCTTACTGCCCATCATAATCTGACACACCTATGTAGGCCACAGGGAGTTGGTTTCTTATATGTACTGATTCTTCCAGACAAACCTAGACAGATGTTCAAATCAAGTGTAGTGAAAAACGTTTTCAACAGGCATTATAAACTTCAATTGTGCACTTAAAACATGAAACTCCTGCTTCTCTTCATTTTTATAACTGGGAAGTTTTACCTCAAGTTTTAAGTTTTTGTCCTGCACAAGCAAATTGCTTATTATACTATATATACCTAATGACATCTAACAATATAATCTGAAATACAAGATGTAGAACACAGTATGCAAACTATTGCAGTCTTTTTGCTATATTATTTAACATACTATAAAAAAAATTCCTGTTCAATTCAGTTTACCTCTGTTTATTATAACAGCACTGTAAAGCTCTGTAATCTGTTCTGAAAGAACTGATTTAAGGCCTGACTGACTTTGGGCTCTGGATTGTGACCCACATCCTATAGTCCAGTTGAAATCCCAGCCAATACTTAATAGTATAGGTACCTCTTGCAAACTCCCCAACAAAGCTAAATGCCTACAGCTATCAGTGACTCCGGTTGTAGCTGTAAGGGTTTAATAACAGTAACATTTCTCAAAAAGATCTTCATATTGGCAACAGTCACAGCAGTGATCTTTTAAAGAATCTAACTGAATTAAATACAAAAGAACAGCATGTATGACTGTTCAAACATGTAGAAATGCTTGTTTATACAGTGACGGAAAACCTGAATCATGAAAGCACTTTTATCTACATGAGATAACTTGTAATTGTGCAGTGTGGAAGAAATCATAAATAAGAAACAATTCAACAGCTAGAAGGATTAAATCTAAAAATGTTGCTTCCTGACTTTTTTAAAATATGTTAATATTATTTGTAGACTAAAAAAAAAATGTTGTGTTGAAAGCTGGTGTGACTCACATGATATTTATAAACAACTTACCAAAACTAAATACACTTGGAATTACTTTTTCCACGACAGGAAAATGACCAATTTTCATAACAACACAGGTTGCTTCCTCAGAATTTTCACTTTTGAAGCCAATCGCCATATGTCTCTGATCTGGTGAAATTCTGATCCGTTGAACAAAGGAATCAGAAAAACCAAGATCTTCCATACTGAATAAAATGTCAGCATTTTCTTCATCTACTATATTAAAGAAAAAAGAGATAGTAAAATAACCCAGTAATTAAGGCACTGTCAAAATGAACAGTGGTTGTTAATGCCTGTATTTAATGAGGCTGCCTGCAATATTCACAAACATACTGCTGGAATTTATTAACACCAAATATTTGTCTTGCAAGATATTTGCAAATGCACTTCGTAAAAATAATAAAAAAAAACCACAAAAAAACAGCTCTGGAAAAAAAAGTCTTGTAGGTATTATTGAAAATATTTTAAAAGTGTAGATCTTGGCTTCTAGTAAATGTATTAAATTTTAAAGTTCAGATACCTAAAGCATAGTTGTTTTCACTAAATACAATTAGTAAATTTTCTCCACCCTCTCAGAAATAAAAAAGCATGAATGTGCTTTTCCTTTTTTCAAAATGTTAAGTTAGGGCTCTGAAAAGAAATTACTTCTCTCTTTCCTCTTCAGAAACTTGCCTCAGTATCAATGTACACTATTCCCTAATTCTCTTCACCTCACCTTTTCAGATTCAGGATTCTAGAACTATTAATCAAGCATTAAAGAATTTCATGAAAATATTTTTAGTTTACTTAAGAGAATGATAAAGCTCTAATGTAAGAAAAGTACACTGATACATGTACAACATTTTTAACAATCATACCATGTTAGGAAGAGAAATCCCTTACCATCATCTGCTTTTGAAAGAAATATGCAGCCATTCTCTTCAAAGTACACATTCTCGCCAAACCTGATCTGTTCAATACAAACCAAACATGTTTCAAGTCCACCATATACTTATACTATTTCCTTAGAATCCCTATATTCAATCATTGTTCTATAAAGTACAATTTTAACATACACAAACAACATAGCACATATATTTGATACTGTAGAAGGAATTGCACATATCAGTGAGGTTCTTTCAAAGTTAGGCTACTTAAGGTACCTATACCTGCTCTAAATTTAACGAAAGCTCTAGATCACCTGCAATTGCTCTTTTAAGTTAAAAATACATTGTATTCTTCATCAAAAAGTCAGGTAATTATTCTATCTTGACTTGCTTTTGCCTATGGTGAAATTAAGGTAAATACGCTATCATAACAGGGATAAGCTTGTCTAAACATATGCTGTTAATATCCACAATTGTTAAAATATTCAAAACTACCACCATAAAATAATCAGTCCAATATTTTATAGCAGGAATGGCTTCACTGCCTTTTATTTGTACTGTCATTAAGTGATGAGAAATGTATTTTTTGCCACTTACCCTTGGGCTTCCCGAATTGAACGTACACTTGTGCAATTCTTCTAATTTTTCCTTGATTCTTTTTGTCATGGCTTTGTATCTTGCTGAAATGTCATTCCAGTTTTCCTGCTCTGATTTCAGAAGATCCTCATACAAAAGCTCTGATGTTGTTATGGATGTATTTTGCTTCCTTTTAGAAGGGATTTTTGTTCCTTCCTGCTAAGTAAGGAAAGACAACAATGGCTACAAGCCAGCACTCTGTACTGCAACATGAATATACTGAGGCAATAATGATATTCCTCAGCTACAGACCCAAAACCAACTTTGCATTATTACAATATTATGTGACATTAAAAAGAAAAAAACATAGTTGGAGTAAGTTTTACTTCTCAGTTCTTCCTGATCTTTTAGGTAAGCGTTGTAAAATGTGCTTTACTTGATAAATTTATTGAGGTCTTCTCTTAAAAATTTAGGGTACTATTAATGTATGCTCTTTATTGATTATTTGTAAATACATTTGTTCTTGTTCTAGAGGTATTTTTAAGTGATTTTTATGGAATTCTGCTATTTTTCTTTCTTCTAATTTTCCTGTCTTAAAAGTATCATCTCTCACTTCCTTTCCTAGACAACACCACCGCCCACACCTCTGTCCCTAAGAAGCCCTGGAAGCTTGTCCAGATTCTTGCTCCAGCTCCTTGAAAGTGTTAGTATAAATGTTCACAAGGTACAGAATGAAGAAGTGAACTGATATGGGTCTGCAACAATTTTATCAGGAATAAGCTTAAGGATGTGGTTTTCTGTGATCTGTGAGCAGACTACTGCTGCCTGGCTGCCAACAAAGCTGTCTTCTCTTGTAAAAATGTTTAAGATGTGTTAAAATTGCTAGCACAATGCTACTTCTTTTTCCTTGCTATAAAGTCTCATTTGATCAAATAGTAAGCTTAACAACTTATGTTACAGTACATAACACTACACAGATCACACAAAGTAACATTTTGTAACATTCAGTGTATCATGTGAATGTGTCTAAATTTAAAAGGAGCACATACTTTTTACCCCATCCTCGCTTTGCATTAAGAACTGCTAGTTTGTTCCTGGTTTGTCTTCTCAAATGCATGAGATGTGAATGTTATCAGTAGACTTCAGAAGGAGGAGAAACTATCTGCTCCAGTTTCCAAACTCCCTATGAATGTAAACCACATCATCCTTGAGAGAGTAGGACTGTTCAGAGCAATGGTCTCTCTAACCTAGGTTGTAAATCAGAAGCACAAGCCAAAGAAACTGAAAACCGTTAGAGAAGCTCCAGAATAACTGTGTCATTGGTCAAGGTAAAGAAGCTGCAGGAGGTGTTAGTTGTACAACCCTCTCCAGCCAGTGGAAAAACTGGTATAAGAAAGCACCGTTCCCCAAAACAGAAGCAAGCAAAAAACACACAGTGCACTCAAATGGATGCTTAGGGAAGCATAAGAATGGGACAAGCACAGATGATATTACCCAACAGAAATTCCCTCACGCTTCAATGATTTTAGCTCAGGAATTTCCCGAGCTGAATGTGGTTTCTGGATATTCGAAGTCTCTTTCATGTATGCGTATAACCTCTCCTTGTACCTATGTAAACTTTTATTATGATTTATTTTGGCAACTTCCACACTTTGTTAATCTTTTGGTGATTTCCCCTCCTTTTGTTTTCAACAGTTCCCACTGTATTTATTTGGAAACATTGTATAGAGCTGGTGACCACTGTGCAAGGTATATATTAGTTACTGTACACCTCCCTGCCTGGGGAAAAAACAGTCATTTAGAAGAGCATAGAGAAATATTTTGAGGATAGCAGAGGATCTCGGTGACAATCGGTTTGCAAATGTTTGCTCCAAAGCAAAATGGCACAGCTCCCTTTCAAGTGAAAACCACCTGTTTGTGTCCTGGAACCAGTGTTGTAGATCAGCATCTGTAACTGTGTTAGTGAAATGCCAATGAATAAACAGAACTGCACTCTCATCCGTCAAGACTTTGTATGTTCTCCTTAAAATATCTGTTAGAGTTTCAGACAGAGACTTAGTTAACTGTTTATGTTATGGTTAGAAACAAGAGGGTTACAACAAGAGGATCTTTAGGTCACCTTTGAAGAAACTGTCAACTTGAAACAATTTTAGAACAACAACGCATCCATCTGAAAACATTTTTAAGATAAAAGAAACCAAAACACCAATCTTTTTGAACAGTACTTATGCATTATGCATATAAATCAGTTTACAGGCTGTAATACAGCAGTAAGCTTTTATAATACCTTTAGCGAACTTTGTATTAGAAACAAAGGAACAGAAGACCTGAAATTATTTCAGACCATTTTCTGACTCTGCATGATACACTGCAATCCATTTACACAATATTTACTAACAGAGATAAATCCAAGTACCCTTTAGTTTATCACATGTGAATACAACTATGAGAAGTCAATAAAATATTTTGCTATTTAATATGGTGCAAAACCATAACTTACTGGTCAGTAAAGAAAAAGACAAGTTTTCTTGAGCAGTTCACAGTGGTTAAATCCGGTGTTGTCAGTTTGGACACTTTGCCTCTATACTAGCTGATCTCTCCCTGCAGTTTTCTCCTGACACTTTACCTGAATCTTCCCAAAAGACACCATTTTTTTAAAAAAAAATGCTACAGCAGGAAAATCAACCAAAATGCAGCTTTACATCAAAACAGTACAGGAAGGTTGAAAAATTATATAGGTCTTCGAACATAACTGAAATCCTAGTGTTTATCCCTGACTCAAACTCTTTAGGAAAAATGTGTTTCCTCAACATCTGAAAAATATGACACTTTTTTAACAGATGTGCCAAAGTGGTGACTGACATTAAGTCCATACTTTAAGAGCATACCTTGCAGAAGAATCTCCAGGGCAGGACGCTTCCAGGTGGCAGAGTCTGGTGCATGCATGTACCTCCTGAACAGTCCAGGATGTGGCATTTTGGGGGGTTTATTTTGCTATACAGACATGCTGTTTGGAGATGGTTATGCTTAGAGTAGTATTTGATGCTGAAGCTCAGCCCTTGGAGAAGATTTCGCAGTCCAACACGTGACGCCCCAACCTTCATTTCTTGATAGTCAACCTGAAATTTCTGAAAATCCCAGACTGCTGATCATGTCCACTGCGTATATGAAACATACATAACATAAACTGAAGGTAAAACCTTGTCTCTTTCAAAGAAATGAGACGGACTCATTAGGCAAATGAGATGATAAGAAACAGTATAACTTAAGCTGTTTCTTAACAACTAGTAGACACAGCTTAGCTTGTGTATTAACCTGCTAAGTTACCCCAAAATGTGGTTCCTGGAGCTTTAAAGTTTAACTCTAGTGACGCTATCAGTGAAGAGAAAGGAAGGTGCATGTTTAAATGTTGAAGAACCAAAAACAGAGAAGGGTTTTGGGAAGGTTTTTCCCCCCTTCACAAGTATCATATAGCAATAAAATCATCTTATCTCAAGAAGGTAACATGGCAACAAGAGCTGAGCCTCCCTGACAGGAAAAGCGACAGGTTTGCACCTCGACGTTGCAGGGGGGACAGACCCCGCGTGTTTCGCCGCTGCTGTCCCGCTTCCCCGTTCCGCCCGGGCGAGGGCCAGAGAAGCCGGCCCGGCCCCGGCCCCGCTCCCCGCCGGCCCTGCCCCTCACCGCCGCGCCGAGACCGTGCCAACGCCGGGCAGCACCCGCGGCCCGCGCAAGGACCGGGCCGGACCGCTCTCCCTCTGGCGGGGCCGCCCGGGACAGAAGATGGCAGGCGAGCAGGAGCAGCTCCCGGCTCCCTCCCAGGATTGCCCGTAGCCAAGATGGCGGCAGGGCGCTTCAGCCAGCAGCCGTGGCGGGCGAGCACCGCTGATGTCAGCGCGGAGCCGCGGCGGGCAGGGGGGCGGCCGCACACCAGGTGGGCCGGCACGGTCCCTGCCGCGGCTTCCTCAAGTCGCTTCTGTTCCACGCACCGTTTCGTCCCCGGGCGCGAAGGCCACGGGCGACCCGCACTGAGGCACCCTCCTGTGCGCCTGAAGAGCGAGGCGCAGCGGAGCGGCAGCCTGTCGCCTCAGCGGTGCCCTTAACAAAGATGGCCACCCACTTCCTCCCCATCAAACCCTAGCCCGGCTGGTCCTGGCCGCCGCTAGAGGCTCAGCGGCAAGTCCCCGCCGGCAAGGGCATCACTCCCCGCCCGCAGAGGAAGGGGGTCCTGCATCCTTTTCGCCGCCGCATGGCTGAGGCCGCCGACTCTCCGCACTGCCACTCCCCGGGCAGGTGCGAGGCGAGTGGTGCGGGAGCGGCCAGAGCCCGCTGGCGGCTGCTCGGACAGGTAGGGGGAGCCCTCGGGCAGGAGGGGATGGCGGGGCGGGCCGGCGGCGCGGCCGGAGGGGAGCGCGTCTCTGCGGAACGGCGCTCCCGTTCCCTGACGCGGCGGCGGCGCCGCCTTGGGCCGGGGAGGTTCGTAGTTCCCGCCTGATCCTCCGGCTCTGGGCTGCTGCCACCCCGGGGGCGGCGGTCGGTCGCGGGTGCCTGTGGCCGATGGCTCTCAGCGCCCCGGTTGTGTCTGGGGCGGGGGTGCCGGGGGTTGCGGGTGTGGAATCCTGGAGGCTCCGTAGGGGTGCGGAGAGCTGCGCTGAGGAGAGCTGCCCGCATCCCTGACGGGAGGATTCCAAGGACTAGGACACTGGGGCTTGCAAAGGGTTTTGTAGCCCTTATCCTGGGGAAAAAAACAGTAAAAATACATACACGTAAACACACACGTGCCTCTTTTAAGTGCGCCTTCAGTGGCTCCCAGAAGTCTGTGGTTTTATAAGCAGTGCTAAGGGGAGGAAGGCCAGCACCCCATTGGCACTCCACAGGCTGTGGGCACCAGCCAGGTATTTTCAGCAGCAGTTTGGCACCTTCCTGGGTGCTGCTGGAGCTGGTCGTCGTGGCTCATACCCTGTTCCCACCCTTTGTCGTCACCTCAGGCCACCTCTTGGGGAGAGCTAGGGTGAGATCCCCCTCACCTAGCAGCCAGAATGGCCCTGGGGCCCAGCCTGAGGAGGGAGAAGCAGCAAGTGGTTACACCTGTGCTCTGCCCACCCGTGGTTTTTTTGGACCCTTGCAAGGTTGGAAAGGATTCCTCTGCAGAGGAGTACATGCTTAAAAACCCAGATTAGTTGCATTAGTTGTTATTGTTATCGGCGGTGATATTTACAGCAAGCTGTCCCTGAGAGGGCAGAATGGTGGCAGTCAGGCCTGATGGTGGCAGCTGGGTTGAAAGGGGCACCTGGCTGCAGCCAGGTAATGGAGCGGCAGGTGCGGGGAGGTCAGGTCAGTATCCACCTTTTCCTTGTGTGTGTTTCTGCTTTCCAGATTCCCCTGTCCTGTTCAACAGGACAAGCTTCTGTTTTGTTACACTCTAAAGCAGGAAATGTCAAAGTCACTGGGAAGGAGTTTTCAGGCTTATCTTCATAGGTTTCTGTTCCAGCAGACTATGCAAGCTGTACTCTGCAGCTATACTAGCTGTTGCTTCTTTTCAACATACTGCCTTTGGCATATCCCTGTCTCTTAAAATCATAAGGAACTTTTCATAACCATCAAGTGCGGTTATTTGGGGTAAATGTAGGTATTTGCGGAGAAGGCTTCTGTGTCTTCCTCAAACTATACATATCTGTGACCTTTTCTTCTTCAGATTCCCTGTTTTTTTTTCCATGTTCTTTAGCTTTTCTGTTGATTTTTGTATGGTATAATGAGCAAGGATCAATTTAATCTTACTGGTACATCTGAAATAAAAATCAGTTCTGTACTCTTTACTATAGTGATGCCTGGATCTATCTATGGAGTGGGAGAAACCTTCCTTTCTATCCATCTTTAAAGGAGCACTGTCAAAGTATTGCTTACGGTGCTTTTAAAAATGCTTTTCATACTGCTTATAACAACCCCTTACATGAAATCAGTTCTGTGGTGTATTTATATATTGAATTTGCTTTCATTCAGTGCATACACAAATTGATTTGCTATGGTAAGGATGCTTGAGTGCGTGCTAGCTGATTTAATTAAGAAAAAAGCCCTTTTATCAGGTATCCTATGAAGCTGGCATAAAGAACCAGGGTTTTGCATAATTACCTATGTGTTCTTTATCAATAAAATGTTTTATGTATGTACTGAGTTTGAAGTTTGGCAATATTTTTTAAACTTAGCTTGTCAGAATCAAGGAAAGTATTTTTTTTTTTTGCTTAAAGACAAAAAAGCTAAGGTATGTTTGACATGTAGTGTGCATTTATAAATGACTGGATTAAATTCTCTACTGCTGTGTTTTGAGCAATTGATTGCATTATCCAGTCTGTAATCTTTAGCAGGGAAGTTAGAGGAATAAGCATTGCTCCCTGTATGTACACTTGCTCCCTGTAGAAAGTTCCTGAAATCTGTAAGCTTTATGGGTTGATCCTTCCTGTTACCTTCGTCTTGCCCATCTTCTCATAGAAGTCTTGCTCTGCTGCTAAACTGCTTTAGTTTCCAGAATTGAAAAATAAAGGCTAAAGTGAGGACAGGGAAGTGGCATTTATTTTTTTTTCTCAACAGAAGACCATCTAAAACAATTTTTCTCTCTCTGTGCTCCAGATCTTTTTCCATGGTTTTGTTATTCTTGAGTTTGTAAACTGTTTACAGTTGAATAGAACAATTTGATAAATAAACTATTTGTAAAAATAAACAATGCACAGTCCTACTGATGATCTTTAGAAATGGTGTTGTTATAGATTACGCTGTAGCTAATTATGTAGAAACTTTCTTGCATGTACAAAATACCATGTTCCAATCAGTGCCATAGACCTCAGTGTTACTCAGCTGTTACTGAATTTGGCTTTTAGTGCATCTAGGTTATACACAATGAGATACACAAAGAAATACAGGGAATTTCAGGTGACTGCCTTTCTCCATATGTTTTTTGTTTGTTTGAATGTTGTTGTTTTTTTTTGAGAGAGATCAAACATCTTTAGGTTTCATCCTAAACACGATCCTAATATTGTCATTAAATACTGAGGGGCCTGCAACTGACATCTGTAGTCATATTTTACCAGAACCTAGGTGAAGTGGCTATAACCCCAACCAAAGAACAGTGGTGTCTGGCGATTCCTTCCCCACCATAGTTCTTTCTCTTTGCCATCACTAAAACCAAGAATTGTGTCTCTTCTGTTGCAAAGCCTTTAGCTTGCTTATATATTGGCTACTAGTTTTATAGGTCCCTGTGACAAGTTTGTTTATTATGGCAGCATGCAGCATCCACCTTCGTTGGAAGGCCATCATGAAAACAGAGAAGACTGATTTTCAATGTCTTCAGAACATGATTATAAATTTTTACAGGTTTGTCACCTTTTGGGTTTTGTCAGTGGATTGTCCTATAGCAGCAGCTTATCTTTGTAGCTTGTAATCCAATTGTGATGCTTAGATAAAAATACAAGAGTTGGATATAAATAATTTAACATATTCTTCCTTTGTGCTCTCTTTTCTCAGTTATATATAGGTTTTTAAAAGATTTGACCTGCTATTGTAATTTACAGATCTTAGACCTCTTGATTTTAGTTGGAGGCTGTGGGAGAAATGTTTTTTTGAGTACTCAAATGCTCATGAGACTTTCTGCTGACCCAGAGAATGCATTTTACAGGGGGGTTAGAAGATATCTTTGTAGAACAAAAAACTGAAACCAGAAAAGTGTTGTCACTGCTGGTTTTTTTTTTTTTGCCTGCAAGTAATGGCTTGCCTTTGCTTTAAAAAAAATATCCTCAAAACAACATGCTTTTCTGAAAATTAGATCTTGGTGGTTTTCTTTAGCTGTCAAGTTGGTCTGTTTTGTTTCTAGGCATGCTGCTATTATACGAATGTCTCAATTTGACTAGTCTTTTAATTTGGTTCTGTTTTGCTGGTTTTGTGATTTCCTTCATGTGTGTATTTTCCCCATGTATCACAGAAGTAGAAGAAATAGTGTGGACAGCACAGAGCCATTTTTAATACTTTGATGAAAATGCCTCTGCCTTTCCTATGCTGTAACTTGCTGATGAAAATAGATCCAAAAGCAGTAAGCCTGATGCATCAGTCCTGCTGTTAGAAACTAACAGCATAGCAAGCAAAATTGCTCTGCTCGCATATATAGTATTTCCAAGTATTCTGCAAATTATTAGGTCATGGCACCAAACTGTAAGACTGTTGGGTGTGAGTGCATTTCCAGTTAAAGCATGGTCAACAAAGGTTGACCTTTATTTTGTTGTATGCATCCCATATGCAAAGCTTCCATTTCCAGTTTAATAATTCTGGTGAGCTACTTGTCATTTGACTTCAGATTTAGCTCTGGTTGTCAAAAACTAAATTGTGGTGCTTTCCTGCTCAACAGAGCTATTTCTTGTAGCTCTGTCTATTTATAGTGATGAGTTTATTTTCCTCTCTTTTTTTTTTTTTTTTTTTTTCTTGTCACAGTGGACTGCTTATGCACCTTCATTTTCAAAATGCAATGGCAGTTATTTATGTATTCCTTCCAGTGTTAGGAGAAAGAAGTTAAACCCAGGACATCACTCTTTCCACATCACTGACCTAAAGAATAAGCCTTTTTGTCTGGCAGGGAAAAGCTGCTTGTCTTCTGTGTGATGGTGCAGCTCAGAGGGGCTGGGTGACGGGTTGTCCTGTACGGAGGAGTTGATACCTCACTCCCCGAAGAGAGGACATGGTTGTGTGCAGCAGACTATACAGGACAGAGAGCCTGTGTTTACTTTCCTGAACAAACGTTTTAATCATTTAGCTATTAAACAAAAGGCAGATGGCCACATTCTACTTCTGCCACTGCCTTGAATTCTTCAGTCTCTTAGGGCTGAACTGGGTGCTGTCCGTGTATTTTGGGGAATGTGTGAAGGCTGGCTATTGCATCAGTTCCCTTAGAGGGGCCTGGCAGGGGAATATGCAGTTTTGGCATCTGAAAGTCTGGGGTCTGGGACAGGTAGGAAGTTTGGCAGCAGTTCTGCAAGTGCGCTGCAGTAAACTTGTAAGCTAGGACATAGTCTAACTGGCAAATATGTATCACTCATATTTTATTTTTTTAAAAATCTACAGGGACAGTGAGTGGCACAGAAAGTTTCACAGTGGTGATGGGAGGGTAGGGAAGAATCCAGTCTGCCTCTCAATTTCCAGCATGGTTTGCTGGAATGGGAGTTAAAAAAGCAACTTTGTGTACTTATGAACACAATACATTTTGCCTTCCAGTTATTGAGATATAATAAATTCCTAACCCATTCTCTTGACCCCTACCATCAATAACATTGTTACTTTCTCAGGCTTGACATACTTGGACTAGTTATTCATAGCTATCAGCTAATGGCATAGCTATTATGCTTGATTCCGGACTTGCCTCTTCAGTTAAATCAGCCTGTGTTTACTTGTTTTTTGAAAGTTTTATTCTTAATGTTTAATTTGTTCTTCATTTCAAAGGTTCTGAAGAAAAAGCACTTGAAAGATGTGCATCTCCAGCAAGTGTCTGTACGAAGGTTTGCATCGTTCAATCTCTTCTCAGTAGAAGACCAGAATACGGAAGAGGAAACTGGGTCCTGGGTTCAGTATAAAAGCATCTTTTATCCTGAGTATAGTGTGTCCTTAAGGTAACCATTATTTAAGTTTCAAGTACTTCCTAAGATCTATGCAGGCCTTAAATATAAAACTCACTAGTCATTCTTCCAGTGTTTTGTGTAACTAGGGCATAGTTACACATAAACTTAGATGTTGTTTTTAGTAAGCAGCTTGTCTGATTTCTTTTTTTTTTCTTTTTTGTGTGTGTGTGTGTACATTTCACTGAAGTGGCAGAGCTTGAATGAAAATACTAATGGCTGTACCTATAACAGAATGCAAATATGAGCATTTATTTTATATTTCTAATAGCTTTCTGTTTAACATTCGTCAGATATAAATGGAAAAAAAAACTGAATAGATTCACTTGTAGTCTTAATAAAAATTTTAATTGCATGTTGTTATTAATAAAATTCTAAAAGCTTTTTGGAAGTGATGTATGTTTTATTCAATTTTCTTCTTAATCTTTCTTATAAAACTCAATTGATAATTTGCAAACCAAAAGAATAAAAAATTTCCTCTTCCTACAGAAATGGTTTATGCCTATTTTATATTACAGAAATGAAGATATCTGCATTTTAAAAAAGCATACAAAAGCAAAACAAACAAAAACCCCTAAAATCTGAATGCCCCCATTAAGTCTCTGAAGAAGTGTTAATGAATTCTCAGTAGCTTTAGCAAACCAGAAAAGTTTATAGCTCCCATTCATTACTATGTGTTTGTGTTCTCCCCTCCCCTCTCTCCTTCCCACCCTTTTCTCCTGCTTTTATTTCATTTTTCTTGTTCCGTTTTGTATACGTTTATAGCTTGGTCTTGCCTGGACAGGTATCGTTGCAACACTAGCTTTAGCATCTCTGAATCAATATTTGTTTTGCCACCCCTGGTTAGCCTTGCTGAGGGTGTAGGATTTTGCATTCTGCGCACAACAGAAGATACTCTGGAGACCCCAAGTCATCAAAATTGTAAAGTGCATTTTTATTTAACTGAGACCTTTAAATTAAAGTCAATCTTAGAAACTAGGATCTAACACAAACAAGCGGACATCATTAGGTGGCATTTTTGCAAGGTTATAAAAAAAAGCAACAAGAAAGAAACCAAATCAAAACAAAAAACCACAAACCAAACAAAAAACCAACCCCCCAGCACTACATGCAAGTTGGCTTAAATTTCTAGCTGGGTGAAAGGTCAAATACAAAATTGTTCAGAGCTTTTTAAAGCCTTAATTTTCCATTTTCCAAGCTTATATTTTTTGACACTAGAAGGCTTCAAAAGAAAACTTTTTCATTTGAAAGTATGCCTGTTTGACCATTTCCAATGAGCTGCTGGGGAATGCTACAGATTTACCTAGATGCTCATAATCTACCTGATCTCTTCGTGCAGTGTCTCTGTTCCCTGGTTTTAGGTCTTCAGAGGGTGTTTAGTTAGAATTTAGGCTGAGCAAGTCTGCAATCCTTCATGCTGCAGCCCTGAACTTCTTTCAGCCTCCCTGCCACAGTTTGCAACACTCAGTGTCACTTAATTGATTTACTAGTTGTATGAGTTTTAAGGTAGGAGGTGAGCTAAGGTTCACCAGTGCCAGCAGTACAAAAGCCAAGGGTATGTCAGGCTAATCTTGCTCTGGCATTTGATATTTGTGTACTTCTGTTTCCATCACTTCCCATGTTCATCATTTTATTTGGCATTTTTAATTGGCTAATAGTAGCTTCACTGGTAATAGGACACGGCTCAAACTGTAGACTGCGAACAAGCGTGTTTGCTCATGCATGATTTTATTGTTGGTGATCATTATATAGCTTTCTAAGTATAGGGATTTTCCTTTAAACTTTTATATTCCTCTGAGTTTGACCAATGGAAATATGTGGTTCCTGTACTGGAGCAGGCTCACATTGGGTTTTAAAAACTATACATTGAAGAGAATAGGAGGATTGTCTCATGGGGATTTTAATTTTTTTTTCTCCCATATTTAGTTCTGTTCTAGAAATATACTTGGGGATCTAACAAAAAAAAAAACCAAAACAGAACTTACTTACACTTCTATATTCAGATGTTTTCTCTATATATTGAAGTAGTAGTGGCAATAGATATTGCATACTTATGATTTCAGAATATTGCAGGATGGTGAAAAAGGAAAGGAGAAAATATTCGCTCTATATTTTGCCAGGGACAACGTATAAATCCTGCAACAAAATTTGCTTTACCTTAAGTTTGTATTAAGTAAAAGTTCTTTGTTTTTGCAGAAGCAGTAATTTAAGTGGGTAAATATACCAGTTTAATTTAAATAACAGAGCAATGGTTCTCCTTGATGAAACTTGTCTATCTAGAAGACAAGAAATCTTGGAGTAAGCATTCCTGGATCTTTGAGAACTGATCATGACTTGAAAACTTAAAGATGTTGTGTATGCCTGACAGTCTTCCCTTCGTTTTTCTCCTCCCATTGGCAAAATATTAATTATCATAATTTTCATCAATAGAAGCAATTTTAACAATATAACAACTGCATATTATTAGCCTATTATTAACAGTGACATCAGTCAGGTAAACCCAGAACGGTGTGCTTGAGTGGGAAATCCTTTTTATGCATCTTTTTATCAGGAAAGAAATGTATCTATGGCCTCTCAAAAATCTTGACAGAAGTGCTTTTTAATTTTCATCTACATATGTTTTCCTTATGTATTAACATTTCCTTTGGAAAGCTTATTGCAGATGTTGGATTTTAAAAGGGTTGTCAGCTAATATCTTGACAAGACTAAATACTTAAGAAAGTTCATAAGGTTGTTAGTGGCTTTTGGCAAAGAGTATAAAGGTCAAGCTATATCAGTTCAAGGGCTATCAAAACTGATCAAATTGTGTATTCAGATATGCTATGACCTAGCTGGGATTACTGCTCTCAAGGGACTTGGGGATGAGTTTGTTAGGCAAAAAGAAGCTTTTGTAGGAACTACCAGTCGTCTGCATGCTTTTCTGAACTTCGCAACATAGCTTGTTTTAATAAGCTGCTCTTTTTCTAACCAAATTCAGGTTGGATTCACATTTGGGAAAGAAGAGCTCATGCCGTGTTTTTTTTGCCACTCATTTATTTTTAGAATAATTCTTAATAACAAATATTCCAAAGCAGGAAGCCAATATAAGGCAATCTTTGCTTAAAAAGTTTAAGCTGGATTTACATGCCATTTTTACTAGATCCCTGAGGTGACAACATCCTTGACTCATTTTAAAATCCCCGTAACTCTTCTGGTTAAAGAAGTGTGCTTAATGAAATGTGGATTCATGATATATGTTGGAAAGTAGTCTCTTGAAGTTTATATAGATGCTGAGGTGCTCTATATGCACCTCATCAGACACTATGAAAAGTGTATGAAAAGGAGTGTCTGATGAATGTGATTTTTTTTTTTTGTTAGCAGTGACAGATGTGTCAAAATGAAGTTTCTTACGTTATAATCCAAAATCTCATTTGAATAGTCTAATGTCATGTGGTTTTATACTGCAATTGATGCTGCTGCACACTACATCCTTATCTTGATGATATGAATTGGGTGGCTACATACATGAAATTGCTCTCTTGTGATGTTTGCATTTAATGTTAGTTAAAAAATAAAGCCGTAAGCTGGCAGGGAGTCAGCCTGGGAATTGCACTGAATCCTTATGGCAGTCTAACATGAACGATGCAGTTTTCACATTCAGATTTGTAATCTAGTCTGCAGGTGAAAAATATAAACCTCATTTTGAGTGAAGTTTCTTGCAAGCTTGAAGTGGAAAAGGTATCTTTCATTACAGATATTATCTGGCTTTCTGGGTCTTTTCTCCATTAAAAATATGTTTTTATTCCTAAAAGTTTCATGTTTGCTAGATTCAAGTTCTTTTTAACTTTGGAGGTATTTCATTTTGCTGTTTAAAATTATGCATGTGCTAAATGTTTTCTTGGTGATAAGAAGATACAGAGTAAGTAAGTAGAGACATTTTAAAATGTTTATTTAGTTTTGCATTTCTAAATCCTTCTATTCTTAGTCAGGAATATGCTTTTAAATTTAAATTTTGTATGAATAGTTCTAGCAATGGAGTGAATATAGATCACAAAGATGCAGTGTCTCACTTTGGAGATAGTGACTGTCTTAGACAGGAAAATTATTCTTTTATTAGAGTTAAAAAAGAAGCAATCAATACCTTCAAATTTTCTATTTCAGGGTATGGATTTACTTTAAAATTGTAGGCTCATTTTAAGCAATTAGAGAAGAAATAAGTTATTTCTGCAGTAAAATATTTTCCATTGATCAGTCATTTGGTATTTCAAATACTAAAATGCAGAACTGAAAGGAACAATGTTAGAAGCTTACAGGAAGGCTTAAATCTTTGTAAAGAGTGTTAAGTGTTCTTTACAAGGTGTCATGCCTTTATTCTGAATATGAATGAACCTTTAGATAAAAATGTAAAAGAAATTATTAGATTATTCTAGACCTTTGGTTTAGAAATGAGAGGCATGTTTTTTTTCTGTGGCAAGTGGTATGTTAGAAAATGGTCCAGGCAGGAGTGAATTCCATTGGCTATTCCTATGGGACATTTCTGTTAATAACATTTTGACATTTTAATGATTTTTATTATTCATTTATTGTAAGGGTAGACATTAAAAAATGAAGGGAATTTCAAGGAATATTGCCTACTCCTTATGGACAATTTGTGTGAATGTGATAAACTTTCTGCCGTTTATCGCATGCTAAGATAGGTTGTGTGGATTTAGCAGCATGAAGGCTTGGCCACCTTTTTGTAAAGTAACCTTGGCAGTAACTTTTTCGCCCTTATCCTCTCTTTCATTTTCCACAAATATTGTGCTTTTTCTTTGTATCCAGGTTAATAGTGTATGGTGATGTGTTGTGATTTTTTTTTCCTTTGAGTATTATATGGAAATGTAGCCTACCTTAGTTTTTGTGTTTTGTTTAAGTTTACTACATGTATTTAGTTATTTGTATTATTTTTCCTCATTCAGTTGAAGAATAATATAAAAGAAGGAACATAGTTTTGTTTCATTATGGTTGATGAAAAGCATGCATTAATGGGGAGTTACTGAAAGATTATTTTTATTCTGCTGTCTACAGCTGTTTATAAATACATGTAAAAGTCTGCCACTTGTGTTGCCTGAATTGGAGAGGAAGGCACATGAATATATTTTAAAGATACCTCTCTTTTCTGACTTTATTTATACATCTAAAGTTAATTTATTCATAGTCCAGAGTAAGGAATTTTGCTTTGCTTGATATCATGAGAAACAGGAGTTAAATGACATTGTCATTCGTAGATTTGCCTTTGGTAAGATTATGCCTTAGTGATAGAATTTTTGCATATTGTACCTTGAAGACTTACTATAAGATCAGATCAGATCAATCATGTTGGCCTGAAAATCGCTTTATCTGTGATGCTTACCTATGCTTGTTTGAAGTACTTTGTTGATCTCAGCAATCACAGCTTTGAAGTTCTTTGAAATTCTTTGAACTGTACAGCATTCATGACATATTCCAAAGCACTAAATATCTGTGTAAATTTATGAAAATTTTGAGATTGGGATTTAATCACAAGCTTCCGTGATTCCTTTCCTAGACTTTCATAATTCAGAGGTTTTGATATTTACAGTCTCTATGGGCAGTTTGTAAGGCATTCTGTGGAAAACTCTGATTATGAAAGAAGTTATGAAAAGTGTTGGCAGTTTTCTCTGGGCTGGGTAATGGGGGAACAGCTGATGGGGTGGGACAGGGAAGCAGCAGCTGGTACAGAGCTGCTGGGGAGGTACATGCAGAGCAGTTGGTCCCAAACTAGAAGCTGTGGTTTATTAATGCAGGACTGAGTAGCATAAAAACTATGACGGAACTTGACAGAATTTAGGGTTAAAGAATACCTGTATTTACAGGTGCATGTAACTTCTGGTCTGCAAGTCAGATCTGTGATAGAAAAGGGTTGGGGAGTGTAGCTGGTGCAGAGTCTGTCTGAAGGCTCTGCAAATACAGGCCTCCATATGGAGAAACACGTGGCTGTTGCTGTTCAGAAGCATGTCACCCTGAGTTCTCCCTTTCACAAGTAGATCAGCTGTTTGCATGTTGCTTTACCAGTCCTAAAATTTGTCTGCAGTAGAAGTTATTCTCAATTCTTCACCATTTGGGTTCCCTAGCTGTTAAGTGGTTGCCAGTGGAATTTAAGTGCCTTTTCTTTAGCATGGTGTAGGGAGAAAAAGCATTATCGGTATTTTCCTGTCCTGCTAACTGACTGGGGAAGATTCACTGCTACTAATATGGAGTAGTCTTAAAATAGTCCATAATGGTAGTATAGTTAAGACCTGAGATGTGTTTTTTTGGAGTAAATGGCAGTGACTTTGCTATCCAGGTCACTGTTGAGATAGTGGCTACTCTTCTTATTCTCAGAGATGGAGCTTGCTCCCTGCTTTTGTTCAGTGAAGGTTTTATAAACTGATCTGACTAAAGGAAGCAGCTTAAACCCTGTCCTGTTTCACGATGAGTGTGGAGTGGGTATCTGGAAGACTGAGAAGGAGGAAGTCCTTCATAGCAAAGCTGGAGGCTTCTCATCACTAAATTATGGCTCACTTATGTGCTAGCCACCAACAGTATTTGTGAAAGAGATTGTTGAGACAGTTAGAGACTTTGAATGTTGCATGCGGCCAGAAAAGGGTGCTTGTGCAGAATGCTTCTGCTGGCCAAGAGTGCAAGTGTTGGGGTGTGCTGTGTTTGGTACGTGGACACTGAAAGGTTTTGACCACTGAATAATGAATATAAGAATATGTTTGAAATTTGTGTGTGTTGATTTTAATTATGGAAAGAATGTTTTATAATCAGAGAAAGAACTGATCCTTAATGAAAACTGAGTGTGCCAAAAATAATAATGTAGATGAAGAACATTCACTGGCTTAAATAAAACCACCAAAATATCAAGACAACCTTAAAACCAGTGTGTGGCATGCATCTGTTGTGGAATCTTAGCTTATTCTTCAGCCTGAGGTACTCAGAGCTGTCTACTTCTCATCTCCAGTTAAAAACAGTTATGGTTTTATCTTTTTTTTTTTTTTGCCTTTGTCCATGTTTTGACCCTGAGGTATATAAATTGTATTCTTCTCTAGATCAGACTACTCCACTTCTTTCTTAGTTGAACTACAGGTATTAGATTGCTAAATTGTCCGTCCTCACCTTTGTTTGCTTCGCTTGGAGATTTGCATGATAAATCTCCTTTATATATGGACTATGTACATAAAGAAATTGAGGGGAGAAATAAACAACCCAAAACATGTTATCCTGAGACTAATCTACATGCCAACAAAGATTAAAATATTTATTTACTGTCTCAGCATCTTCCCTCTCCCACACCCCCATTCATTTAGGAGATGAGACATTCACAGCTGTCTGAGAGACCCTAACTGTGTCAGACATCTGCACGGTTACGGAGTTTGTGGGATTCCAGGGAGTCAGCAGGGGACAGTTTAAAGGGCAGCAGGACTACTGGTCCTGTCCACTTTCTTGTCACTTCCTTTGAATTAACTCTGTTGCGTTGGTTGTCCAATCTGATTGAAAAAAAAACTTGCAAAAAAAAAAAAAAAGCGCATTTTAACTCCACGGGATCCATCAGAATTCTTGTAGGTTTCTTGTAGGAATGTATTTTTGGCTTGGCTTTATGGAGCTGGGAGAAGAGCTCTAATGTCCAGTTGAATCTTTTGTAACATCTTTCAAAAATTTCATTGCCCCTGTTTATGAGCTCATTTCAGTTTGTTAATGTGATTTCCATTTGATTTTAATTTTTTTTGAGTTAGTCGCTGTTTGGTGCTTCTCAAAATTTAACATATAAATGTTTATTTAATGCTTATGCTTATCAGAAACTACAAACAGCTTTTTTTCCCACTAGAAATATTAAATTTCATATTTGCAAGAAGATATGGTTTTTTTTCATTCTTATAACAATCTTCCTTCAGGAAAGAAAAGTTGAGAGAACGAGAACTAATTTTGTAGCTGCGAAAATTGTTAGATTTCTTCTACTTTTTCTGTGTTTCAAATTAGTGTGTTCCTAAACACCTTAGAAGTTGTATTTGAAACATTATTAAAAGATTGTATTTCAGTACCTTGCTGAATTATTTTTAGATTTTTTTTATGCACTTGTGAAATACCTATCTGATCTGATTCTTGTGAAGTGTTGTTTTGTTGATTTTGGGCTTATATTAGTTTGGAATATTTAAAAAAAATTAGTTTCTTTTTTTCTTTTTTGTGAATCCATCTAGTCTGACATCTGTAACATCTAGAGGAAGCTTCATAGACAAACTTTTATCCAACTTCAGATCATGTTCTTTCTGCTGCTGCCATTGTTTTGCTCAGTGTGTTCTAAAGTTTGCAGTTGGTATGTGGAATTCAGGTAATTTATTATCCCCAGTTTTGAATGTTTATTTCACTTGGGGTATGCAAGTGTAAAACCAAAGAAAACGCAGTTCACTGAACACATTAATCAATTTCATTGTTCATATTAATTAAATGAAGTGCTCTTGATTTTTGTGGGAGAAAATAGGAGTGTGTGTACAGCTGCTGTTCAAAAATAGTATTTTGTTTTTTCTTTTCAAAGAAATCACTTTGTCAAAATTCTTCCCTTCTATGTGTGACTTCCACAACTAAACAAAAATTGATACACTTTGGAAATGTTTTAATTTTGATAAATTATTAGTTTCTGAGAAACCCATTCCTGGTTCATGAATTTAGGTGAAGAAGCTCTGAGGACAAGTGATTGTCCCCTTGTTTTCTCCCTGGTGGTACCTGTTTGCTACTTGTCTATGAAAGGGCTTTGTGAGAAGTGATGCACACAGTGAACCTCTTTTCTGGAGAGGCAGGATTATTATTTTTGATTGTTTATATGTTGTTAAAGTCACTATTTATATTTTCTTCCAGATTTCACAGTGGACTCTTAAATGTTAAAGATGTTCTTACAAGTTTTGACAACACGGGGAATGTCTGTAAGTCATTGTTCATTTAAATACCGTATTATGTTGATAGAAGTCTAAGTGTGTCAATATAAAATATTTCTGTATGAGCCCTCAATAACCATTTAATCTAGCTGAGAAACACCATTACTGTGGCCAGAGGTACAGATCTACCTACCATAGGGTTTTATGTGATACGCTCTTTTTATGTAGCACAGTTGATGTTTTTGATACACCCTTAAGTCATCCCAGTGCAGGTTATTTTTGATTCTGTGGTTCTGTGACTGCAGTGGGAATGTTAGAGCAGCTGGACTGGGTTGAACAAAAACTTAGTTTAGCTCATTGATTTGTGTTGGCCAGTGGCCAGCAGTGGCTATCTGAGGAACAACAGTACAAGAACACAGGAAGCAAACAATGATGCTTCTAGCTTGGAGAGGGCAAACTCAAACCAAAGAAAAACAAGAGTGCATACAGGCAAGTTGTGAAATTCCTCTCCACAGAATGTTTTGAATCCTAGAATGTGACATGGATTCAGAAAGCAAAGGGGAAAAAATTGTGCGAAAGAAATTCACTAATTCACTGTGGCTGTTAAATATTAAGATATTACTTATGGCTTAGGAAGTGCCGGATGTTAGGAGAATTAATGGGGCAGTAGGATGATATGTTTGTCATGATCTTTCACTCTTATCTAAGCATCAGTTACTGACTGCATTAACCTGAGACAAGATGAGCTGTAAGTGGACCTTCAGTGTCTGACCCAGAATGGCTCTGCTTCAGTATACTTATTAATAAAATTATCTATGCTATTAATGGGCTTGAATTACAAAACTGTCGTAGATCATGGAAAAAAGCTGAGTGAAAATATTTAAATGTTTTTGATGTAATGAGTAATTACTATTATATAATTAACAGTTACAAATATACACATAATCCTTATTTGATTATTCTGCTTTATTTCTCAGGCTGGTTTGTTGGTTTGTTTGTTTTCAAACAAGAAAACTGATGGAATGAAGGGGGGGTGTTCTCTGTAAGTTTCCTAGATATTCAAGAAATGTGTGTATATCTCTTCTTCCTTATCAAACCAATGATATAGGAACTGCTCTGATATATACGTGTTTCATCTCAAAACTCCAGACTTACAGAGTTCCAAAGCTGTATTTCAGTAAATGTTGTTTTTTTCATTAGCAAAAAGGTTAGTTTAGTTAATAAACTTTTGCCTTCAAAAGGAAAAAAATAATCATAAACTACGTGCTCACCTTTGTAGACTTTGCTGGCTTTCAGTACATTCGGAACATTTGAGAGAGTTGTGTGGTTCTGCCACCAAATACTTCAGGGTATGTTCTTTTACTGTTGCCAAAGAGAAATTTGTTCACTAATTTCTGAATGAGAATGGTATCTGAGGGATATATGAATAACCAAACTAATAATATTAAGGCTGAGAAAGAAAATTTGTATTTGTAATTATGGTTGACATCGGCTACAGATGTAGACATCATGAGCTTGATGATAAAAGCATTTGAAAATGCTTTTGTTATGGGGGGCATTTAAAGAGGTTTGATGTTGCGGGTTTTCAGAATAGGAAGCTAGAGGGAATTCTATAACAAACTGCTTTATTCTCATAAAATGTCCTTGATAAGGGAAAAAATATGGGAAAATTAAGGAAAAAATCCAAACTGGGGTTTTGGATCCAGAAAAAATATTGTTGTAGTTCATTACATAACAACTTGGGCATTTATTTTGAGCAGCAGAGAAAATACTTTTTTTTTAATGTCTAAAATGCTTTAATATTAACTGTTGTATACTGGGTCAAGACAATGTACCTTACTCTGTTAAATATGATGACATGACTTCTTAATCTTTGTTCAAGTACTTAGACTGTGATCAATCTACACAAATGTCCTTATTAATACAAATTAATCAATCTGCTAAGGTTTTCATATGCTTTACTATTGATAGATGTGCTGTCAGCGCTTCTGTCAACTTTTTCCAGTATTTCAACTACTTTCTTGTTGATTGTAGATGGTAGAACAAGACTTACTACTCTAGTAGGTACAACACCATTGCTAACTCAGAAGTAATGTGACAGTGTAGCTCTTGTTACTGTTTCTCCGTATATACAAAGATTCATATTTGTCCTTTTGGATTCAGTATTGCTGTGAGGGTTCATACTGCGCTATTACATACAGTGTTCGTGAAGCCGTTTCAAGAATCGCTGCTTCCCCATTTTTAAATGCCTATGTCTGTAAGTATCTATCTATGTTGATATAATATTACCATTTGATACCCATTTTACTAAGCACTCTAGATTACACTCTGTTGGGGTAACTTTAAAATAGTCATCATCTGTCAGCATGAAGTACTGGCTTGGAGTGTAATAATTGTACTTTTTTGCTACTACTGGAGTAAATGTCCCCACTGTCCAAGTCACATCAACTATGTGTCTGTCACAGCCTCAAAGTCAAGTTCCCCCAACCATGTGTTTACTTAGCTGCTCTATTTGGTTCATACCTGACCAAATTTTGCACGCTCCCATTATCCCTTGATTGACTTGACTCTTTCTTTGACTTTTTTCTATTTCTTGGCTCTTTTTGTGTTAATGCACAGTGGAAATGGAAGGTAATAATCCTACCTATCGTATCCTAACGTATCGACATGGTTCTTCAGGGCATGCTCTAGTGCCCAAGATTATTGGTTTGTCGTGGGCTGCTGTGTGGGTGG
>JAOTQQ010000023.1:27706800-27729309 GCA_026546715.1 Gallinago undulata
TTTTTGTGGTTGGACTTGATGATCTCTGAGGTCCCTTCCAACCACCGTGATTCTGTGATTCTGTGATTCTGTGATACCTCCTTTTATCCCCAAGGGTAACTATAGTTGTAGTATTTCTAAAATTAGGTTGACTATTTTTTACAATTGCTGTGGTGTTCTTCAAGAGCTTCATATTATCAGATGATAGTCTACCCTAAAAAAAACCCAAACATTTCTAAAATGGTCTTTACCACTTATAGATTATTTGTTCTAATACCTCACACTAACAGAACTAGTGACTATTAAACATATTATTGGTCCCATCTACAGTAGCATGCTCTGTGAGGGGACCTGTTGAATGATTAGAGACTTTAATGTTCTTTTAAGACATACTGCATAGTCAGAATTTATTTACTGGGCACTAAACTCGCTTAGACGATTTGGACCAAATTATCAGTTAAATATTTTAGTGTTCTGTGTGTTTGTTTTAGCTGCCATATTGATTATTTATCAGAAAGGTTAATGTTTTGCTAGATGTCATTTTTTATTAAATAATTTTGTATTAAACAGATTTTGTAAAAACTGAAATGTTGAATATTACATCCTTTTTAAACATAACCATGTGTTTCAAATAGCATGGTTTCGTGGTTTGTGTGATTTTGGGGGAAATTTTTTTTGTTTCTTCTAGTAATGTTTCTAAGTACCTTATGTTAAAAGGAGCTTTTTCAGGTTGCATTTCTATGGTCTTTTTGTTTCAATTTTTGATATTTCTGCTTGTGGTCTTTAATAGGCACATCACCATAAACCATCACAAGAAGAGAGGTAGAGGTGTCTCTAGTTAATACCACTTCCTCTACACTCCCAGTAGATGTCAACTCAGAACAAGATGTACCACTAGCTGGCAGCATTATATAAAATATCAATAAGCAGCTTTTGAGGAATACTTGTGACTGCTTCCAAAAGCGCTGCCTTATACCAGTACAACTTCAGAACAAACTGGAGCCAATTGCAGTAGCTGTAAATGGCGTATTGCAGGGTCCCAAGTGTTAACTCTGGAAATGGCTTCTGCACATCTTGTTAAAACTTGGTACCTGCTCTTGTGTTCTGTCTTTTTCAGAAAGATTTCTGAAGATGCATTTTCATTCTAGGATGGCTACTGTGAATGAAAATTCACACTGCAAGTTGCAGTTGGTTTTCACTTTCCCAGTAAAATGTAAGAATTTTTTCTCTCTTGTTCATCCTTTGTGAGAGAGCAGTTTCTGTGTGAAAACTCTCCACACAGGCAGGATGCAGCACTAAATGCACTTCGTTCAGCTTTAATTCTATGCATAAATGGGAGGCAGGGAAAAGAGGATTGAAATGAAGAAAAGGATCAATCTGTTTGTTTTAGACAACAGTGTGCCATCTGTTGAAAAGATGGTACATCCTGAGACTGTATTTAGTCCTCAGATAGTCCTTTTAAAGAACTGATGGAACCCAGGCAGAAGTGGTGACATTGTGGGATAGCATCAGTTGACTCCAGGAGCCACATGGCATGCTCATCCTTGCAGAAAAAAAAATCTTTTCTGCAACAGAATTTCCAAAAAAGCAAGGAAAATCTGCAAGTATGAGCTTTTGAGAGTATCACCTTCCCCTTTTCCCACTATCTTCCTAGTGGGAGAAAACAGTTATGATTGAAATGCTTGTATATTTATATCCCGGCAGTAATAATTTCAAAATGTGCATACGTTTTATTAATTTAAGTGAAATGATCAAGGGCCAAAATGTAAACCTCTTTACTAATTGCCACCAGTCTAAGCAAGCTACAGTGTCTGTAAAGGATAATTTTAAGCAGTGAAATACAGCATGTTTTGGGATTTCAGCTAGTGACTACCTGGTGTTAATACAGAAGCAAGATATTCCAGAGTGCTCAAGTGGTATAAAATTGCAAATATACTAAATGCAATAGCAAAACAATTTCTTGTAAACTGCACATAGCATTAGTTAATAATGTAACCGTTTCCAAGAAACAGCACGTTCAGTATATATTCATTTTATTTCATACTTGGTTGAGTGTACAATTAAATGTTTTGGAACTAAAAAAGCAGCAGAGGGTGCTACAGTTACAGAGCTACCCCAGCACATAGTCCTAAATTGTTGCTTCTGTAGATGAGTAGGTCCAGCAAAGACTTGAGCTTTCAGAATGGGGTAGATGTAACTCAGATGGCTTTAAATTCTGTTACCTCTGTTTATACAGGAAAACAGGTAATCAGTGTGAAATCCAGAAAAAGAAGAATTACATATTCACTTGTTTTCTTGATTTTTTTTTTTCTGGAAAATGTTGCACAGTTTCCTGAAAACAGCGTTTTCTATTACAAAACACCTACTCACCATTTTTAGAACTGATTTTGTTTGTGCTAATTTTATGTTTATAAATTCTAGTCTCTGCAACAAGTTTCATATTGGAAAAAAAAAATGAGGGTTTTAAAAATACCTTCTCTCTCTGCGCACCCCACCCTGCCCACCAAATAACTGAGCTAGCTAAATTGGAGAATATTTTTGCTGCTTCATATACTATTTTTCATGACGATATCAAGAGAAAGATTTTTTTTTTTGTTAAATTTCAAGTCGACATCAGTTATTTTAGTTTTCATTTCTTTTTTTCAGATTGTATTAATTTTAAAATGATGCTTATTTAAAACTGGTAATTGTGTAACTTCTTTTTCTTTAAGTAAAAAATATTCTAAAATCTGCTTTAAAACAAAGAACCTTCTTTGTTCCTCTCAAATAACTAGAACAAGAAAGGTGTCTTCTCTCCTGGTAGCAGTATATGAGGATGTGTTCAGAGAGCTGCTTGTTTCTTCAGAGGTCTCGCTGTGTGACTGAAAGGTATCTGAGCTCCTCTGTGGAGAGATCCTGGCAGCTACTGATTTATCATGCCTGGAAGGATAGATGTCATCAAGCTACCTGGGGAAAAGCATAGGATGGCATCCTTTATGGCAGCAGAGGTGCTCCTGTATTTCGTGGTACCATTACCTAGAATCAACAAGGGAGCAGATTGCATTTTTCAGGTGGTGCTGTGGAAGTCTCTCCCCCATTTTTTTTTTAGAGAAATGTCTTGTTTTCTGTGGGGAAGAGCATACTGACTTGAATATGCTTCCCGCCTCTCCGTGCCTCAGCAGGTATTGTCACCTGAAGAAAGTGCCACTCGTTGTCTTCAGAGCCTTCTCTCATTCTACCGGCATGGCAGTTTGAGTTTACCCTGTCAGAACCTCACACCCTCTTGCAAAAGCCTTCAACAAAATATAAATTGACTGGAAGAGTGTTTGGATAGCAACGATACATGTCGTTTTGAATGAAATATCACATTTATGATACCTACAATTTACTATTCACTATGCAGCTTCCTTTTAAATAAAACATTTCATGATCAGGGTTAAGAAAAACCAGCTGTTTCCTCCCTCGCCTCCCCATCCAATTCACTTCACTGATTCAGTTTACAGCATCATCCCAAGCAGTCACATTGACATAACTGGCATAAAGCTTATGGAATGGAGCAGAAAATAAGCATATGGGGAGAAGCGGGTACCTTTTAAATTACTCTTGCTACCAGAATTGTTTTTATGAAACTAATCTTTGATGGAACATCAGTGACTTACCTGTTTTGAGTATTGTATTGCAATCTTCTGCTTGTCCCCACTCACTAAAATGTTTATCAGGAGACTATATGGAACAGAAGGATCATAAGAGTGATCAGGGATCTGTTTGCTCTAAAGTATTTTTTTTTCTACTGCATATTCCAACACAACCTGACTTTCTGCCTGTACTGCCAAATATAGCACTAGCTCAGAGAAGTGTGAGGTGAAGGAGCCCAAGTGAGCTCTTCCGAGTACCCTCTTTCTTCCTTGGTCAGTTTAATTTTTTTGTAATAATTGGTCCTTCTGTTCAGGATAGTCCAATGAGAACCTTTTGGTAAAAATATATGAATCTATTAAAGCAACTGTTGTTACTTTAATGTATTGCTGAGCAGTGTTTTGTACCTTGGCAGTGATTAGCTGGGGTTTTGCATTAGGTCTGTTGTCTTAATCTGTAGAAAAATTGTTGGCATAAGTATGTTTCTAAGTGTACCACTCGTGCTGGTCTGACTTTATGCACTGGTGTTGACCTTCTGTAATCCAAAGCATCTTTGAAAATATTCCCTGTATTCTAAATGGATTATCATGAGAAACTGGATGTTTCCGTTTAAATTAATTAAAGGAATTTGAAGATAGGGTATACCACCTTAAATTAGATTGGTAGAAGGAGAAGAGTATGAATGATTTTAATTAATTTCATGGGGTTTACTTTTACATTAGATAACTTATCTTAATCACTTTTTTTCATTGAGATAGAGTAAGATAACAATGGCAAGCATCCCTTTAAGATGTACTGTGTTATTAGTTAAGTCTTTTAATGCATTGTAGAGTTTTCTTTTAAAATATTTCAAATTTGAGCGTCATTGAAATAAATAGTTTCAAATTAGCTCCGCTTACCTTGATGTGCAGTAGGTTGTTGCAGTTTAGGTGGAACTTTCATGTTTCTTTGTGATCGTTCTTTTTGTTTTCACCATTCCTTTTACTTGCCCTATTTTAGCCGTGCTTTCAGTGCTGCTCTTCACAATAGTACAGGCATGATGTGCAACACATGCTGAAGGAATGCCATGCTTGGAATAGATCCTTGAGTAACTACCTTCTGTTCAGTGCCACACAAAGCTGCCGGTGGGATCTGACTTGTGTGTTAGATGGGTTATTTCTCTGTATTGTAACATAGTCTCATCAGTGGCTGCAGTGTGGAGGTAGCAAGGACAGTGCCCATTCTCTGTTCTCTCCAGCCAAATGTAAGAGAAATGTTATGCATAACTTGTACTTTGGTTTGGTTTTGTTTCAAGTCTTTTTAGAGAACGGGTGAACTAATCTCTTTGTTTGAAAATGATAGTGCGAAGTATTTCAACTTAATTCAGCATTAGTTTGTAGGATTGAATTCAAATGAAACTTTCTTGAGTGAAATATTTCTGGAAATAAGAATTTGAAGTCTTTGGTCAATAATATATACATTTGAATTTTTTTTTGTCTGATGATAGTTCTGACTGAAAAGGATGATGAAAACTAATCTACATAGCAGTGACCAGATAAAAATCTAATGTAACAGTATTATTCATGTACTTAACTTGACAAATTACATACTCTTATTGAGTTTCAGTACAGTTAAATAAAGTTTTTTGGGTTTTTTTAATAATATTTTAAAATATTTGCAATAATGTGGAAAGAAATGGACAAGGCATTGTTCAAAAAATCTAAATAACTATTTTTTGGTAAACCTGGTGGGTTAAAAGAGCACCCTATACAAGTGGTTTGGTAAATGGAAACTTTTATGAGGAATAGATGTCCAACTGCATGTTTGTACTAATTACTGGAGGCCTAGCCTTGTAGTTTTTAATTAACACTGCAGCCCACCTGCAAAAGACTTGAGTGACTAGCTCACAAAACAGAGATTCAGAACATACTGGTTCTTGTAATGGTGATTTTACACCTACTCTGCTTACTGGTAAAAAATATCTCCCGGTATCTAATGGCAGTCTTTTTTACTAAAGCTTAAACTTACTGTTGTTTTGCTCATTGGCAAAAATGAAATTTTCTTTTGTAGTAGTTTTTTAGGTATCTTAAGTCACCGCATGGCCTTGCCTGTATCTTCTTTTCCTTATGTTGAGCAAGGAAAATTCTATTATTTTTTCTGAAGCTGCATTTTTTGCTAGGTACTGACTTTTCTTTAGACTTTGGTTTGTATCTTTATTGAAGAGTGTGTGTCAAAACTGGGCACAGTAGTCGAGACCTTCATAATGCTAAGTAAACTAGGTGATTTTGTATTTTACAGCCCATAATCCCAATATTGTATTTTCCTCTCTTAAACTGCATGACTTTGTTGACTCATGTTGAGCTTTTGACCTGCCGTAAGATCCTGATCCTCTTCAAAAGGGATCAGCTATTCCTGATTGTGTTTTTGTGTAGGAGATTATTCTAACCCAAGTGCAATACCTGGTACTTGTCCCTGTTGAACTCTTTCCACTCTTTCCAGGCTTCTCCACATTCATTGCTTTTGTCCTTTGATGCCTGTCTTTCAACATA
The DNA here is from genome assembly GCA_026546715.1 of Gallinago undulata. Taxonomy (NCBI): domain Eukaryota; kingdom Metazoa; phylum Chordata; class Aves; order Charadriiformes; family Scolopacidae; genus Gallinago; species Gallinago undulata. The sequence goes on from JAOTQQ010000023.1 coordinate 27,712,920, forward strand.
CTGGACTTCCTAGGATGATATATTGCTAATTTAGTAAGCATATTCCTTCTATCATCTACATGATGAATAAAAACACTGAACAGAGCACAATCTGGTACACCAGATTGGCATTTATGGAAACTCGACCTGATAAAATCACCTGCTGTACAGTAAACCATTGAGAATTATTCTCTAGAGTCAGTTTTCTTGATCAGCTCTGCACCTGCCTTAGCCACATTTTATTTAGACTGTGTTTCTCATGAAATTGTCAAAAGACTTTGTACGAAGTTTTGATACAAGACATCAACTGTGTTTGCCCTATACACAAGCCTCTTATCTTGTTGCTCTAGTGAATGTTTGTTTAATTAAAATCTGTAATTTATTTTTTGTAGTTACACTTTTATCACGGAATATGCAACAAAAGAATGAAAAACATGAATCTCTTTCGAGTTTTTAATTATATGAAGATGAGGGAGAGGATGAATTGAATGAAACATTATACTTAATTATAGAATGCATTATTGTTTTCTGCACTGAAAGTCACCTGATGATTTTCTTTCTTATAATTTCATTCAGTTCCTGAAAGCCATTGTTTTAATCATTTGTACCGCAAATGTATCCTCTCTAAGCTTCTGTGCATAGTTTTGTCTTGTAGTTTTTTGTCCTGAAGCAGAGTTCCAGCTACACTGAGATGTGTGCTGGTTTTGGGATGCATTTCGGAGTCCAGCAAAAATGAGAATAGGATTGTAATCGCTGTCTACCCAAAATACTCTCTACTCATCTCCACACATTCCATAAATGGGACAGAATGTAAAATAATGCAAGATCATAGGGCTTTTTGTTTGTTTGGGGCTTTTTTGGTAATTTGAAGTACTCAAATGTGTTTGTGCTTCTTGCACCTGAGAAATGGAATTCTGCAGGTCATATTCAGGACTACAAAGAAACTAATCTGAGCCCATTATACTTTTTAGCACCAACTCCTTATCTATTGATATTTATTGTTGAGCTGTGGCCCGTGCTTTCTGAATTAAATGACTTTCTTTCCATCTGTGCTGGTGCTTGCTGAATATGCATTTCACTATCTACATATTTTCACCCCAATTTAATTTTTAGATTTCCCTTTATATTTAGATTAATTCAAATATTTTAAGGAAGTGTTTTATTGTCTTATTTAAATGTGTGGTTTATATCAGCTCAGAAGAGGGTATCATGCTATACTCCCAAAAGGACTTTTTTGGTATTAACTAATCTGTACAATATCACATCTGTGAAATAAATGTTACATCCATTTTCCAGGTGGGAAATCTCAGAAGCCTCTAGATTTGTTACAGAGCTGTTCATGGGGTAGAAATGGGAGACAGAACTAAGACAATTTACAGTGGCGGTGTGCTGAGGGCCACTAGTGACTTCTAACCTCTCCCAAACATAGGTTTATTGTAAGCTCTTTCTTAAATTGTGCAGTACTACCTTTTCAGAAGTGGCTGCTCATTGTAAATGTCACTCATTTTAAGTGCCACCCATTTGGGTTATCAAAATGGAAGAGCTTATAGCTGTGTCAGAAATGAGACTTGGTCATTGCTGAACTGAGCTCTAGATGCCATGACAATATAATGTAATCCCCCTTCAGGTGAGGAGGCATTTCTACACATGGAGTGGCATGGGCTTGAATTTACCACAGGAGTTTTAGTTCCTAACCTGATATATCCACAGTTTTAAATCCTTTCCTTTATTTAGATGCTTCAACCGTGTCCTTCAAAAAGTATGGAAATAATCACTTGGTTTGGGTTGGTTTGGGGGGGGGGGGTTGTTGGTTTTTTTGTTTGTTTGGTTTGGTTTTGTGGGTTTTTTAACCTCTCATGTGACAGCTGCAGATTTTATGTAGACTTTATTTTGTTTCAGACAGAAGTCTAATGGTTATAACACTCACCAGGTGGTTTCATGAAAGTAGGGGAGGTCAGCACACCTGAATTAGCAAAGGGAATGGGCTCAGAGCTTTTATGTACTCACCCACTGGAGCTCCTTTTGGACAGTAAGACAAGAAACAATATTACTAAATGTATTGAGTAATCCCTCATGGCCCTGTGTCAGGAAGAAAAACCCACTGCAATCTGCCAGTAGATATGAATTTAGAATGTGAAACCAGCAGCTTTATGCATGCCTCACTGTAAGCATATACCCAGTTCCATGAAACTTACCTATTCACACAGCTAAAACACTGTATACTCTTAAGCCATTTTATGAATCATCCTAGTATAAATTCTGCCAGGCTAAAAATATGGGAATGTCTTCATAATAAAACATAATACAGCCAAGCAGCTTGTATACAGGGTCCTTATCTTTGGTGTATATTGGTTCTCATTTTGAAATTGTGTCAATTTGAGGCAATTTATAGATTTATTTTTTATTTAATTGGACATTCCCAAACTAGAAAATATCATTTCCTTTTGTTTGTTTGGTTAAAGACTCTGCTAAAGCTAAAAATGAGCTTAGCCAGATAAACAGAGTTCTTTTTTATTACTACTAAGAATTAATTTGATGATATTGTCCACAACTATAATCTACTTTTAAAATCATGCATTGTATTTTCTGTTGAAAACTAACCCATATAAATTCCCTATGAGGAAAGGGTGTTCAGCTGCACATCTTCTGTAGGAGAGGCTTAGTTACTGGCAGGTGAATCGGAGTCAATTCTAACATTATTTCCTAGGTTAAAGTAACAGGGGAAGATTTTTTTAACCATAGATTTGGGGTTTTTATGTGGGTGGTTTTTGCTTGGTTGGTTCTGATGGGACTAGTGCAGGTATTTATTAAGCAGCAGTGAACTGTATTTATGAACTGTAATGTTTCTCTCTCTGTCAGCTGAGATTAGTAGACATTGATTTCAAAGGTACATATCTGAGCAAGTGTCAAAACCAAAACCGAACTATTTATATAAAATAACCCTTATCAGGGAGGAGGGGACTGATGAGGACTAGTTTTGTTGCATCTGTTTTTAGTTTAATAATAATCTTTGACAAACATTGAAATCCTTGGGTCTAAGGTATGAGCTGAAGCTTGTGTTCAAATTTTTTGTTGTTGTTGTGGTAAAACACTTGCCACTTTCTTGATCTATATTTAGATTTGGTATAGCACAGCTTATTTTTTATTTTTTTTTAATAAAGCAACTCTGACATATAGCCATCAAGCTAAAGGACTTAAGAATGTTTATTCATAATGAAGAAATGTAAATGGATTTGTTTGGCAACAAATGTACACAGCAATTTAATTATCCTTTGTTGTTTCTAAATGGACAGTAAAATATACTGTCTTTGAACTCCACAGGTATACATGAAGAAATCCTGTGAATCAAGGGAGAGTGAGACAGCTTTTGAAAGCTCTCCCAAGTAATACCTACTAACTGTTTGCTCAGATAAACTTCCTCTTGAATTGTTTTCTTTATTTTCAAAGCACCTTCTTAAAGAAGTATTTATCCATGCCATCCCCACTGAATTTTCCAGTTCCAGAATTAGGAACTTACTGTCTTACCTAGCATTGAAAAAAAAACAAACAACACCTTAAATGATAGTAGTGGTATTAAATACACCTTCAAGATCAACTACCTAGCAGAGACTTCATTAGTTGCAGTCTTTGATCCAACTGATAAATGCTTTGCAATGTAAATGTTTGTATAAGGTAGTAGCCAGTTGCATGTCTTCTGTATTAGCCTCCAGAAGTTATAATACTGCATGTTTTCCTTTGGCAGGCAAAAGTAATTAGTATCAGAATCAACATATATAATACAGAATTCCAAATATTTAGTTTTGTTGGCAGTACATACAGCACAACAATATAAATGATTTCAGACAAATGAAAGTTGATCATCTAAGTGTTTTAAATCTGTTGTGGTCCTCATTATTTCAAACACGTATTTCTTCATAATTGCTATAGCCTTTTGAGGATTCTATTTATATGCTCTTAAGGGAATGATAAGGTAAATATTTGGTAGGAAAGTATGGAGCCACATATTTTACTGTTTGTTAAGGTAAGTGACAGCATTACAGAGGGGGAATATGTTATGCCAGGTAATTCTGCAAGGCTGTTATGGAAGGAGACTGAACTGCTGATGAGTGAGAATAATTAATGAAAACTCTCTGTTTTCATACATGAATTGGTTCTTTTTTATATATATATATAAACACAATTATCTAGGTTTGGCATTGAAAGAGGTGCGTACAAGTAGTGTTGTAGTTGAGTGTGAACTGTCAAAAAGAAATTCTGGAACTGAGGAGCCCAATTATAGCATTTAAGATTTAAGATCCTTTTACAATTCGGAGCTTTTAAATATAGGGATTTGATTTGCAATTGCGAAATGTTTCTTATTCCAAAATGAGAAATATGCACGTACTGCTCAGATGAGATTATCCTGTGATTTGTTTAAAGTAAATCAGTCTAATTGGGATGAGCTTTTTTATGTGTGTATATATAGATATCTATAATTATTACACTTATAATTTTATATATATTCACATTATGTGTGTGTGTATGTATATATATATGGAAGAAGAAAACCTGGATTTTTAACAGTTTTTTTTTTTAGTAAGATTTTGTCGAAGATTTATTTTATCTGACAGTTTACTTTGACCCTGCCTGAAGTAGGATCTTATTGGTGACATAAATATTGTAAGATGATGAAACTAGAACTGCAATGTGCCATCTTTTCCCAAATGTTTGAAAGCATTGTCAGCTTTTGAATTACTGTCATATTTTTTCAATTGTTTTTAGTACAAGTCAAATTTGACTCGCCTTATTCATATAAAGAATCTCATTGTCTTCGGCAGGGCTTGTCACATGAATAAAAAACATTGTCTTCTCTCTAAAATTTACTAACCCCCCTGCCACCCCCCAAATTATTTTAATTTGAATGAGGTGAGAATCTGGTAACTATTGAAATGTTTTCAGTACTGAATAATAAGAAGCATGATAATTGAAACTTGGCATAGAAATAAGTAGCAAATTTTACTCTTCCTGCTCTTTTTAAATTGGGAATTTCAATGTTGGATAGCATAGAAGTAGACAACAAAATAGATTTAGTACTTCATATTCCAAAGTACCATTTTAAAAAGGAAATAAAGTTAATGCTTAATGTATATTACCACTTCCCTGTTCATATATTTCAGATTTTGTAGATACATATTCCATAATTTGTATATATATCTTAATTTGTAGATTTTGTAAATTTCATTCATATATATTTAACAGTTTGAAGGAGGGTGGCAGATGCTGCTGCAGTGTTTGCAGTTAATCTTTCAATCGTTCTTTTTTCCTACCACAAGATTTCATAGCCTAAATATGGGATCCATGGATCCATGTTGCTCTCTGATGCTAAGAGCAGATGATGAGAGGAGGAGGTGGGGCAAACAGTAAGCCTAGTCAGAAAGAGTGATAAAGCAAAGAACATGTGGGGGAGAAGAATGAGTAAAACAGTAGGGGCTGGGCAGGAAGAGGAATTGGAAATGAAGACATATTTGATGAGGGTTTTTTCATAAGAGAAACCAGGTTGGCTAGAGAGGAGCCTGGGATGAAATCGCAATGAAGGAAATGAGTGTATCCTAAGAGTAACTGGACCGAGACAAGTCAAAGGCAGAGCAGAGGCAGCGCCAGCTCAGCTTCAAGAGGGCTGGAAAGAAATTGTGGGTGCATCAGAAGATGCGTCCCACAAGGACAATAACAGAACTATGTTTCCAGTGATCTCTGTGTGCATCTCCTTCCTGTGACTGCTCGGGTGAAATACATCTTTCCTTCTTATTAACTGCTGCTCTTTGTTGACTGCTGCAATGTTTTCATTTACTTTGTATGATCATAAAGAAGTTGAGCTAGTCTGAAAGTTGCAGTCCTGCTAACAGCCTATGGAGAAGCTGATAGTCCAGATGATGGGATTTTTGATGTTTATTTTTTGCCTCAAAAAATACCCACAGAACTGTGTTTGAGTCCTTGGTTCTACAAAATGCACCATTGTTTTAGGGTTGCCTGTATAAATGGGGATGTGATGGTTCATGCAGTCAGTTGTTGCTTGGAGAGCAGAATTCTCTTCCTCCATCTGCCATCTGGGTTCTCTGTGATGGTAGGCTAATGTGTTGTTTTTCTCAAAGCCTGGAAACTGATCTGCAGAAGCAAATCACAACTGAAATGCTGATTTCAACAGCTAAGGCAGAAATGTCAAATGCTCAAAAAATGAGGTTCTAGGTGCTTGTTCTAGGTGGATGTTTTTTCCTTCTGTGCTTCAGGGCTTCATCTAAAGAAAGTCTCTGACTTATGCCTGTCCCACCATGTTCTGTTTGGGGCAAAACTGGGAATCTTTCAAAGTGAGTGAGACACTGAAAAGCGGGCAGTGAATTCTGGTAGCCTGTATAACAGCTTTCAAGCCAAAGGCTAGAGAAGCCTTCTCTATTGAAAGGTAGATTCAGAAAGTAAGAAGTAGGCCTATATTTAACTGAAGTGTAAATATTGATCATTTTATCATTAAATGAACACTGGCCTTTTAGTTCTGTGAACTAAAAGGAAGTAGTGGGCTTCTCTATAGCATGTGGCACTATTTAATTGCATGTTGCTTCCTAAGGCATACGTGCAAGACAGCTGTGCACGTAGCTGCAGGGTGTAGAAGGATTTCTCTAAATACAGTATTTTATTTGACAACCTTGATCTTACTTTAATAGAAATTGTTGTAATTTTGTGTACAAATTTGTGCTCTAACAGTTTTATGCACAGACTTCAGATGACAAAACCAGGGATCCTTCATGTCATGAAGTAGTGCTTGCTGAGATAACTGGAATGCTTTTGCAAAAAATGTACCCAGGAACAGTCTTATTTTCTGAAAGTACTCTGCATCTTCATATGTATGTCTAACCCTTACACTCTAATGAATCATCCAATGATTCACAAAGCATTTTATATATATATATATATTTTTATATTTTGATAGGCAATTACTAATGATAAATGGCGGTCAAATGACATATAGTAATACAGCAGTTGGTGGTAGATTTCAGTATCCCTGTGCGAGTCCAAAAGTACATATAAAATCAAGATTCTGTTGTTTTAGGAAGCATCTAGTTTGTTATAAAGTTACAAAATACTTATGGTTAAAAAAAATCACTCTTCTAACTTTTGACTTATTCATGTAAGAATCAACTTCTAAAGAACAGCAAAATGAAATGTTGCTTTCTGTTTTTCCTCAAGACCTACATGTCAAGGCATGCATAAGTTGTGTATTGCATTTGAGAAAATAAATGTATGTACAACCTATGCTGTCCCTCTAAGAGGCATGAAATACAAATACTTAAACCCCCACCTTGTTAGTACATTCAGCACGTGTTGCTGGCACTGTAAGCGTTTTCTAATTTATTGTATGTAGTGTAAATGTCATCAGTTTATTAACCTTTTAGTTTGTTGTTATGAGTAGTCTTATAAACACTCCTTCTCTTGTGATCAAACTTAGACTTCACTGTTCCACAGACCATTTCCACAGAAATGTTAATTTGCAATAGGTATGTAATGAAGACTAGGAACTGATAAACAATAGAAAGGAATTTTAAATGTGTCAAGTGGGAACTTTAGAAATCCTTATTGTCCTTGTAGCTACTTTTAAAGTTACTTTATTCAGTTTTCTGAGACAAAGACATCACCCCATTGTGAAACTGAACCCAACAGCCAAAGTATTGATTTTTTTTTATTATTTTTTTTCCTGTACGTTGGTTGTATATTGAACACAGAATCAATCTCATTATTGTACAAACAGATCTTCTACAGGATCACAGATCATAAACCTTTTTGAAACTGTGTATGTGTCTATAGATAATAGGATTGACAAAATATACACCAATCTAAAGTTGAGCAAATGCAGTTTGAATGACTTGTAGAAAGTATCAAGTCTATTTTATGGTGTATATACCAGGGTCTTAAACTCACTGCTGGGCCAGCTAAAAAGGTAGCATCTGATTGTGATATTACTGCAAGACAAATGGTAGCATGCTACTCAGCTTGAAAACATAATGGCTTTATACTATAACCTTTAACCCTGAAATGATGCTTGAGTGGACCTTAACTCCAAAGTGAACATGCCTGAGTAAATAAAACTGTGGTTTCACATAACAGAGATATACATTTTTTAGATCCTTTGCTGATTATATTGTGTGAAGGTCAATCTTCTGCCCCATTTCTGAAAGTCAGGTCAGAATAGAGATTTTAGGGTCACTTCTTCAAGTATCTAAGCCATTACAATGCACTAATAGGCCCTGATAGCTCATTTTATAAGTTCTTAGCATTAAGCTGGACATTGTTTGGACTCATTTCAAATCCTACATGTACCCTGCAGGATTAATTAACATCTTTTTAAGTGGATGTTTTTTAGTTATTTTGAATTAAAGTGCTTTGGTTTAGTTTGTGTCACTATTTACTGTCATTTACCATGGGTAAAGACATTATATTCCCTTAACTCAAGATGTGTGTATTGTTTTGAAATTGAACTGTTAATTTCATTTCTTTCCGATTTTAAACACATCAAGAGTGTAGCATCAAACATGTAGTGGTAGACACAGTTGTATACCAGTGCAAAGTGGTTTGGAGTGGAAAATGTTAGTTATCCATTCCAACTTTATCTTGCACAGTGGAATTTCAGATTCCTGTCTCCTGCTTTTTTTTAAAATGCCTTTCCATGGCATAGCAGTATGTCACTGCTATGAATCTTGTTTAAAGGACACTGAGATCAATTAATTAACAATTTAATTAGAATGATAAAGCAAACATGTAATTTAGGCAGCACATTTCAGTTTTCCACTAAGGTAAACAGAAACATATCAAAAAGAACAGAATGACTTCAAATTGAAATAACTGTATTTTGAGAACATTTGAGCACAACAGATTTGAAAATAGGATAGAATAGGTAAGATTGAGACAGGAAAACCACAAAATATCACTGCACATGAGAAGTATGTTGACATCAAGATCCAGAATGAAAAAGCCACCCCCGATATTAGATGCTCTTGATAAAAATGTCTTTTTAATAAGGGTAAGTGCACTAAAATAAGTAGTATGTTTTGAAAGGGGAGAAAATGGAGTAACATTTGAAATTGTAAAACTAATCTTGCCTTCAAGAACATGCTTCAAATTTAAAATGTATTTGTTTCAGAAAATATCTTTTATAGCTCTTCAAGAGTAGTTGGCAATTGTTTGGGAACAGTCTTGGCATCATCTCTCCCAGCCTTGTGGCTGGACTAATGTAAAACCTTAATTGTGCTGCAGTAGCTCTCTGATATGTAGGGGTTCAGGACGCAAATTGAATTTGAACTGCTCATCAGCAGGTAAGTTCATTATTTTCTATATCTGGAATGTTCTGTCACAGTATTGTTCCTTTTAGATCTTTTGAGAAAGTATTTAGAAATGTAGTTGTTAACATACATGTTTTGTGCTGTGAATTTGTAGAGCTATTGCATCATCCCATTTAACACTCTGAGGACTTCTTTTTGTGGTTAACATGACAAAGTAATGCTGGAGGTTGAATTGTTATGTCTTGTGTGTCATATTTATTCATATTTATGATCTGTTCTAATTCTTGTAGTCTGTGTATCACTTTCTTCCTTTGTTCCACCATTTCTTATCCCTGCAATCACTTGTCACACTGGTTTTGCTGCACTTTTCTCTGCTTTGCTGTTCTGCTCTCATTCCTTCAGTCTAAAAGGAATCCTGACTTATCTCATACTCTGGAACATTTCTTAGCTGAAATTTCATGTTGAGAGACAGTGCACTATAGTCATCCAAAACCCATGTCCTCCCTGTTATATGAACAGTCCTGTCTATGTGTAGATAAGTCCAAAGATTCAACACTTTGAATGTTGCAGTAGGCTCAGTGTCAGACTTTTGAACATTCAGAAATGTTTGGTAATTTCACAGGTTCTTAGGATTGTGTGGTTTCATTCATAAAGCAGACATAATTAGAGAATTCACCAGGAAAGGTTTTTTTTCTTTTTTTTTTTCCTAAATTTTTCACACCTCAAACCTAGCTGTATTCATTTTGATTAACTTGTTATCCATGAGCTTTAAAAAAAGAACCCAACATGCACCCAACTATTCATGTGCATACCCAATATCATGTGCATACAGCATTGTTTGATAACTTTTTTTTTAAAAAACACACTGGAAGATATAAGTAGAATATAATGTAGGTGATTTTATTCAAGAGCTCCCTATTTCATTGCCCCTTTGTCTCCTCTCTCCCATAGTCTACTTGCTGTTCCACAGTCTTCCTCCTGATACCCTTGCTGCAGGGGTCATGGCCAAGAGTTGGGAAATGTATCAGGTCTGCAGTTACCTTGGGAAGGACAAAGCTTCAGTAATAGGAAGAGAAAGCAGCAGCTTATCCATAAAGCTGCAAGTACATATTTAGAGTAAGAGAGGGTTTTTTTAAAGAATGTGGATTGATGCAGGTGAGGATTATACATGTGAAACTAGAGTCTGTGCTTTGTGTTGGCATGGTTTTAAAATTTGTTAGTTAAGCACATTCTAAAATGAAATGGGAAAGCAACCTCCAGAACATATTAGTGCTTCTGTACTCAATTAACTTCAACTTTGAGACGATTGACTTCTGATCTGTTGAGAAGCATGTCTTAAGTTCAGGTGCTTGTAAATGGTAAGGTAGACACTTACTGGTGGTGTTCAGCCATACACTATGCTGATCTAGCAGCTTGCTGCTGCTTGGAGGCAGTCCTCTTGTGTTGATCCCTGTGCTTCATCATCAACTCCCATTGTTATGCCTTAATTTGGCTCTGAAACTTTTGATGCCAGCCAGTCAGTTGGATCACTTGGCTGATGTAATGGAAAAAAATAGCCCACCTTGAGCATCACGTTTGTTTTTTTGTTTTGTTTTGGTTTTTTTTTTCCAGATTAACAAGTCTATATCATACTCCATATATCTTCCTTACCACAAGATCTGACACAAAGAAGGTTGCTTGTTCTTCATGTCCAGAAGAGGGAGGAACCACTTACTCCAGTTGTTGAATTGGTTAGACTGAAGTAGGTGTAGTCTGAAAGAGTATCTATAAAAGATGTTTGTGCTGGAACAGAGGAGTTTTCTGATTTACTTTAGGCTGGATAGTCCCTCGGTTAACAAGATGGAAATGTTAGCCAACATCCAACCTCATTAAAAGCAAGCTATTAGATCTCTTTTAGCTTTTTGGGTCTAACAGTGTATAAAAGGGCACTAAAACGTATTTTTATTTGTCATTATGAGAGGCAAATGTAAGTATGAGTAAATAAAGGCAGCAAGTTTGTGTGGTAAGAATAAAATTATATTTTTATATAGTTACTTTACAGAGTAAGACTGCAGCTTAATTTCTTCTAAAGCCAGAAAATTAATAGGTCAAGAGAGGTGCAACTAACTTCCTGAAAAGACTGAGATCAGAGCATGTAGGCCTCTACAAAAGTCTTTTTTTGTTCTCTGTACTCAACATCTTAATATTCAAGGAACAAGAGCTAAGAAAATATAATGTACGCATGTTCACTATTTTTCAAAATGAGAATCTTGGCTGTTGCAGTTTTAGGGCACAATGAACACTGATTGCCTAAAAAATTATTTTAATAATTCAACCTTTTAGCTTAAGGTTTAGGGCAAAGTATTTTGAAATCATTACATTCCTTTTCATTTGTTGTATAACCTAAAATGGATAAACTAATTTGTGCTTTTGGGGGATGTAGATTAAGGTATACTTTGTGTCTGGGATGAGGTATGGGACAATAAGTTTAAATCTCTAATTGTTTGAAATTATAATACTTACAAATCCCTGAAAATATGTCTTTAAATAATGAAAAGAGAATTCTGGCAATTGTGACTCTATCAAACGCCTCATAGACACCTTCAAAAAATCACCTTCTTTGCATGTAAACTCTCTTTTTAGCACGACCGTGCAATGAACGCTCAAGAAAGAGTAGTTTATGACTGATTAAACATTTGTAGTTCTTCCCTCCTGCTTTTCCCCCCAGAATCATAGTTTGCAAAAAGCAGAGTTGTGGACTCGAGCTTTCTGTATTGCGTTGCTCTTAATTTCTCTGTCACTTTCCTACTCGTGTTTATTCCTTCCCATTCCCCGCTCTTCTCAGTTCCATCATCTTTCCCTCCCGCCTCGGTGCAGCGGAGAGGAAGGCTTGAGGTGCATTGCACTGGTAATTACTTGGGTCTTAGGAAGTCTTCTCATTATAGCAAAGCTCAATGTTTGAATCCGTTCTTAAAGTGCTGTAGGTAATCATTATCCTGTATGTTTCAATTTATAGAATTCATTGTGGGCAGATTAACTTTAATTCTTCCCACTTCTTCTCCTCCCCCCCCCCCCCCCCCCCCCCCTTCAAGTGAGGCGGGGAGGGTCCCGGCTTCTCTCAGGTGTGCGAGCCCTGGCATTCTTCTCTTTGTTGACTCTGAACAAAGGTGTTACAGAATTGCAAACTTGTGAGTCATGTACTAATGTTTGTTTGTTAGGTTTCAGAAGAAGCTGTTTATTTTAGTAGGCAATTTTCATGTGTGATGAGGTGAAATGTTGAGAAGGCAGCCCCTCATCAGTGGACAAACAATTCCTAAGAATTTAGCTAATGGCCCCCCTTCAGTGCAGAGAATAGATGGCAACAATTGTACTTCCAGACTAAACCAAGAACTACTTGTTTGGCTGCTAGGTGTTAATGCAAATTTGTTCTTCAGCTCATTCAACCCTAGGGCTCCCATCCTTTGATTTAATTAAATGTAATTGGTTACATTGCTCCTCCCAGGCCCCTGAGGTGTTTTTGTTTATTGCTCACTCTTCGCAATAATGCTTCAATTCAAGGCACAAAATGCTCGATAAATAAGAGCTCTTTATCCTGTGTTGGATTTGCAGGGAGATTATTCCCCTCAAATAGTTTGGTTTTACTGTTAAAAGTGAATGACGAGTGAAATAAACTCATTGGGTGGCAAACCTAGCATATCCAGAAGCAAGGAAATAAGGAGGGTAAATTAGATGAGATTAGAACAAGAAATGAAGCTGTAATGTTAAATTACTAAAGGATTGTAACTGGTGTTGTAAGAGCCATTGACACTTTTAAATGATGCTTCAATTAATAGGATTGCTATTGGTGCACTTATATATTTTGAAGGTTACTTTTTCAAAGTTTATGATTAAATTGCTTGTGTATTTTTATTAATGTTTTAAATAACAAATGCATCAGGTAGCAAAAATTAACCTTAGTAAAACATTTCACGTTTTTCTAACTGCCAATAGTATAATATTTGATCTGGATAATTACATTTTTCCATTTTTGGATTAAAAAAAGTACAATATTTAAATGCTTTCTTTAAAGGGGAGGTTTTATTCTATTTACAACTAACGTGTTATTTGTATGTAAGTGCATATGCAATGTATTCACTGTTTAGAGATGGCAAATAGCCTTAACAATTTATACTGTGAAAGCCCCTCTGCTATCCTAAAGATAACTCTGAAAATCAGTATCTTCACTTTCAGTATTTAAGCACTCTTCCATCCAAGTGGTCTCTTTTTTCTTCCCACAGTGCTCAGAGAAAAGCCATCTTCTCATCCGTACTGCTTCTGTCTTCATTCAGGCATTGATTTCTCTCTTGAGAACTGATGTATGGGATGTGGCTTATTAATGCACCTGGCTCTGTGGGCATTAGTATCACAGGATCACTCAGAGCAGCTGGTGGAGAAGAATAGAACTTGGGTATAATTTGAGTTTGATTTCACAAACAGGTTATGCCTGTCTAAAATGGCTCTGCTGCTGAAGGTGAAGACTGCTCCTCCCTGACCTTCCGCCCAGACTCTCATTTCCTTTGTACTTCGTCACCACACTCAGGCAGTAAAAGAATACGAACAGCAAGGGAAAAGTCAGAACTCAACGTTTACATCAAGGGGGATAGCAGAACTAAACACTTCGGGCAGCACTGCTGATGTAGGCTCATGTCCTCCTGTTGTGGCTCATGGTTTTGCGCTCTCACTCTTGTTTCATCCCATGATAAGGCCACTCAGGGCCACCAGAGAGCCAGTATAAGCTGGAGGGTGGAAGAGCCGGTATAAGCTGGAGGGTGGACCTGCCCCCCACAATGTTATGAGTGGAATTGTGCCTTCTGGTGGCAATGGATGTTTCAGTGATACTCATAAGGAGTTGTTCTTTTTTAAATACTACATTAGCTTTCCCATGTGCAAACTTATTTTATTCTTGAGCATAATATGTGTTGGTATGGCTAAGACATCAGCCTGTGATTGGAACTTCCATGGAGATAAAACAGCAGATTGTTAACAGTTACTAAAGCAAAACAAATTTCCCTCAGCATCTTGTCACTAGCAGGGCTGAAATAGGTGGGAGTCAGTGAATTCATGGCAATGTCAATGTGAAACAATGAACCCAGATGTGAGCAGATTTAAAGGAGAATTCTGCTAATGGAGGCCTGAGAAAATTAATGCTAAATATTTAGCAAACTAACCAAAGGCTAACCTAAAACACAAGCATCTCAGTTATTAATTTCATCAACTGGCTGATTGCAAAAAATATTTTGTTTTGGAAAAATTGTCCCAAATCATGGCGAACAGCTACTGCTGCTACAGGAATTGTAAGGCTGCCACAAATTTAATGCTTTTCTGAAACCACAGAAAAACAGAGATGCTGAGTCACAAATATATTCTACCCATAGTAAGATGATCGTGCTCACCTTTCTGACAGAGTATCAGATCTGGACTTAACTCTAAATGGACACTCATTAAAAAAAAAAATCAGCTATCAAACACAAAATCCTGTGAAACAAGATAATTTATTTCACTACATTGTTACTCAAGCCTCTTATGTGTGGGTATTTTACTGGGATTTGAAAATATTTACATAATTTATTTTTATTTAAATATCACCAGAAGGTCATTTTAAAATATGTTGTTAAGTAGAAAAAAATATGTTTCATAGTCAGAAGGCTCTATTTAAAGTTATCACAATGTAATAAGATTCCTCTTGTATATTATGTAAGACCTGCTTTCACTGGGTGAAGTGTATTTATATTAATAAAATAATATAGCAAAACATCATTATTTGAATAGAAGGCACTATTCAGAGAAGGTCTTCAAATTTCTATGTGGGGTCAAAACACTTTCAGAACTATGAAATGGAACATAAGTAATACTCCTATTCCTGAGCTGTTATAGTCAGAAATAAAATTCTTAGAAATGTAACGGTTCTTATAACCCACAGCCAAATAATGTCATTCATTCAGCAATGAAAAAGAATGAATTTCTATCCAAGTCATGGCTAATCTGAACAGCACCCTAAAGCCTAGTACTAGAGCATTGTAAAATCACATGAACCTACCAAAAAGAAAAATGGATGGTGTTTTTTTTTTCTCCTCAGAATTTCTAGTAAATATGTGTTCACTAAGAAGAAAACTTTAGTTATTATATCAGTCAAAATCTAGACAATATTTATGCTATTTATTCTCTATCCTGCATAAATAGAACATTTAAAATGAATTGTTGTAACTTCAGAATATTAGTATTTTTAATTATTTCTTATTTTTTTAAAAAATTCAAGTCAGGAGCAGGAATAGTTCACACTGTCATCAGACTGAAGTAAGATACCTGTCATCATGAGGTAATGATTTAGGTTCAGTCCTTTTCACTGGAGTGTGCAAATAAGTAAAGCACATGAAGACCACATCAAGGAGCATAATTGCTGCTGCTTTTTAGGCATGGCAAGTTAAGTTTTAACTTAATGTCAATTACTATGGGGATGTACTGTCTTCAGTGTAGCTTACCCATGCACCATACTTGTTCTGGGGCTGTTCCTACTCTGGCCTTCTTCAAAGCACATCTCTAACAACACCATTTTCTGTGTGTCTCCTCCATTTCTCTTCCTCCAGTGGCTGCCACTTTTTCTTAAAAGATGTCTGAACAGAAGTGCTGCATGCTCTTTTGACTGGTGGAATTTTGGGTGGGGGGAATGGGTTGCTCCCACCCATTTTAGAGGCAACTCTGACAACATGGCACAGCACAGGTTTGTCCCACGCGGTTCTTTCCTAGAACCCCCTGTTACCAAACCCAGCCCTTTATGCACGGTATGTGGCACTATTCCAGTACAGTAATGGATAACACTAAACAGATAACATAAATAATGGATAACAGTAAGTAGATTCTGGAGGATAATATCTAGCTAGGGGTGAGGTGAAAGCAGAAGTTGTTTAAATTCACTGTGTGTCATATACCTATTTTAGTGGTAGTTAAATCACAGGATTGTGTTCCAAAAGTGGTATGGTGAAGATAGTTTGAAAAACATCTATTACTGGAACAAGTGAGAGACCTTATTTATGTTTATAAGTATCTAAAGGGTGGGTTGAAGGATGTTGGAGCTGGACTCTTTTCAGTGGTTT
>JAOTQQ010000023.1:27729409-27896909 GCA_026546715.1 Gallinago undulata
ATGTGCTCTAGGCGTTCCTGCTTTAGCAGGGGAGTTGGACTAGATGATCTCTAGAGGTCCCTTCCAACTCTGACAATCCCATGATTCCAAGTGCTTGTGTAATTGCTATGTTTTTCTTTTTTATGTCTTTGCACACTTTATGGAACAGCAGCATATGCAATAGACTCGTGTTGGTCCATTGATATAAATCATTACAAGGTTGATGTTGAAGTTTTGCCTTAGCAATTTGGATTGATTTTTCATACCTAAAGAGGGGAATGAAAATCTAGAGAAAAGAACACAGGACTGTGCCACAGTATTGTAGCAGAGACGGTATTGTAGACAGTATTAACTTAGTATATATAATTGTTTTTAATCTTCTTGTGAAAAATTTTCCTAGACTGAGAGTGCTGTGCAATAAACTATTAACTGACAAATGTATACAAATGTTACTCTGTGTAGAAGCTGCAGTGAAGTTTGTGTCCGATTCGTGGTAGACTGTTGATTTATGAGTCAGAACATATGGATTAATATCACATTGTGGCCTACATCAGAAATATAACTGGCATGAACTCACTTATGGTTGAAAAATGGCAGGGGGTGTTGAAACACAGTTAAGTCTGTGCTGGAATATTAATTGCAGATTTCCTGAGTTGCAAGTATTTTGCTGTGGGCTTTGTGTTTTTTCTGTAGCATTGCATTAGTGGGAATTCACATACTGTGGCGATGAGCACAGTGTAATGTAAGGATTAGATAGGAGCTGAAATAGAGCCAACTGCTGGGCTGTGTTGATACAAGTCTGCCAGCAATTGCAGTTCCTATACTACTCAGCTGTAGGCCTGGATTTTCAAAAGAAGTGCCAAACACTTTGAGTTTTGTGCATCAGTGGGGAAGCAAGTTTGCTGAAATCTTCAAATAAGTTGCAGATTTCTCACTTCTGTCTTCCGGAGAAACTCAGCTTTCATCTTGTTTTCTTCCTCTGGGTTTAAAGATATGGTCTGTCATTGGAAGAGCTATTTTACTTGCATCATCTTTTGTGAATATTCTCCCCGTTACCTCCCAGCTAAGGAAGGAAGGGTTGTTTTATTGTCTTTACTCTCTGAAGTCCTGCTTTTTGGAGGTGGTACTCAGAAGCATTCCCATTCTAATATCTTTATTGAAGTACATAAAATTGTTACAGGTGATGCTGTTGCCAACAGGAAGATGATGCTTCTTGCTCTATAACAGAATCTGTTAGAACCTACTGTCTGGTACTTCAGATTGGGTTGCAGTTGTATATCTACTATGTGCTTTGCTTAGCCTAGAAATGTTTCCAGGGGTGTTCTGAGTCGTATGTATAGTTATAAACCATTTTGGTTTGTTACAAAAGCTTAGTTTGCCCAGGCAAGAGTCTGTTTTATCAAATGAAAGCATTTATTGCATAAAGGCAGAGGTAATTTCTCTTGGAGTCTTTGAAATGGGACATAATACTTGTTGAATTGCTGTATGATGATAGACCCTAAATTTACCATGCCAGATGGCAAATGCTAGCCTGATCTTCAGTGTTCCACCTACTGCTTATTTTGTTTTTCTGATTGTCTTTCTGTGCTCAGAGTTTAACCCATTGAGATTTGGAAAGAGACAGGCTCTACCAATATATGATTTGAAGAGTTAACTTATTCATGATGTGACAAAACAAAAATGCTATATTTGGTGCTGAGAACTCAAGTAACTCACTCACTTGTAGACTAATCCATTGTTAATCTATTTCTTGAAAATCTGGTTAATAATTTTAATATTTTTATGAAATAAGGAATTGGTAGAGAAACCCTTAAGTATCTGGAACATAAAAGAAATCAATAAAGAATATTAATAAAGTTTTTTTTTTCCTCTTCAACCCTGTAAGGTCTGCCAGCTTTGTACGATTTAATTCATTCTGTTAGGTCCCTCTGTTTACTTTATATAAAACTAAAACCAGTGTAAACGCTGGCACTGCTACTTTCACGCGTCTCCTTCTCAACACTCCCTTCAGCCTTTTAAGTTTATAGCAAAATTTTCTCAAGTATTAACTAAATTCTTTAAGTTGTAAGATCTGGAAAGTTCTGTGTGTAATGTTGGTGTTGTTATTGCCATTGCTATGTTGTGATATCAACATTGTTCTTAATAAATTATTTGTAAATGTAAACATCATTAAGGCTTTTGAACAACTAAACATCAACTTATGAATTTACATAAACACCGCTAACGAACACTTATTTATTATTTTGCATCTCTGCAATTTAGTAACATATTTTCAAGACAATAGTCAATTTTGTAATCTAAATTTTATAAAACCACTAGTATTTTTTTGTCCCCTTCAACCATTTAATATGTAAATTAGGTATTCTCAAGCTTAATGTTATTCATTTTTTATAAAACAAATACATCATTAATCTGATTAAGTTCTTGGATGAGAGTGCTGTCCTCAGATCATTGTGAATCATTTATTGTTGGGCATACATCCAAAAAATAGATTCAAGCATGGCACTTACAGTCTAGGTTTAGCAGAACTGTTGAAACCCTTAAATGGTATTTTTAGAAGAATGGAAAAGCAGTGCTTACTTGCAATGGCAAGCATTATGCAAAACTTAGCAACACTTCTTATCCTTAACTGCAGCTCACTGATAATAATTCAGAGCTTAGAAATGATGTTGTTCTTTGATGCATTTTAAGAGCATAATATAATAAAGTAAGCTTAGTGTATCCTAAATCCTGTCATTATTGAAGTGTGTTGGTCACCATGAGAAATGTTTTGCCAGAAGCACTAACCACCATACAGCTACAGACCCCATTTTTCTGAACCCTGAAGTTAGCTGTGGCTTTCATGTTAACAGATGACTTCAGGTCATATTGAACATCTCCAAGAAGCAGTTTACAAGAATACGAATTCTCTGTGTGTCCTTGTGAAAATGTGTTGGACGGAAAAAACCCAACTTTTCACCTGTAGTGAAATCGTGACTACTTGGTATTTTCTAATCACTGCTGTTAGAACTACATTGTTCAATATCACATCAGATTGTAATGCTTTTTGAAATTGCTCAATGGGAAATTGGGTTCTTCTGTTTTCCTAATGTGATGTATTAAAAAGGAGCCCGTTTATGTGTGCTCTCATACCTTTGGTGGAGGCATGAAATCTGACTCTATTCAGCAGTAGTTATGCAACTTCCTGGGATTTCGAGGGATGCTTTAAAGAGAATAAATTTAGAAAATAGTAATTGTTGATGTTGTTATACAAGAAGAAATGCCCTTTTAAATGGTTTAAGGTAAATTTGTCTCAGCAGAATAACAGTCATGTCTCTATCAGTAGAACAAGTGGATGCAGTTCTGAAAACAGAACGTTTTGGTGGATAAAAAAGAACGTTTTTTAAATCACTGTTTGATTTCCACACTGAAAACAAAACCTTCCATATTCTGCAAAAGATATATAGTAAAACTAAGTTGATATAAACTTTTTTATCATTAAATGAAGATTTATCATTTAAGTTTTTTATGAGAGGGACATAAGAGACTTCAGGTTTCAAGTGAAGGGTAAGTTCAATTTTATTTCAAATATTCAGACATTTACATGAGCAGTACTGAAATCATACAGGAAAAATTGTAATCATCTTAGAAGGTGCAGGCGTAAAGATAATAGCATTTTCTAAAATGTGACTATAATAATTTGTAAATTTTTTGTTTGAGTAAAATGCTAGTCATTCAAAATACCAACAAAATTTACCCAGGTCTGGGAATACGTATACTTGGAAGCAGCACCTATTTGTTACAGTAGCTAGACTTTTTTTTTTAAATAAAAGAATTAAATCTCTAATGCCTGTACATTATCTTTATTTATTAAAAATAAAATCAGCTTTTTAGTTCTCTGTAATGAGAGGATTGACTAATGAAGCTACTTACAAATTTTTATGGCTAAAAATGTCTTCCAAATGGTTAATCTTCTAAGAGTGGTTTCAGGGGACATTTAATATTTCAATTTGCTGCATTTTGTCTTTGAGACTATTTGAAAACTAGGACTAGAGCTTATCATATTTTAAGCACTATTATGATATTAAATATTTCTCACTGATGTAGGTGCAGTACTGCACATAATTCAATGTCACAGTGTCACTGTAGATTAAAAGGATGTTCCTGCCTAGCATGAGTGCTTTATACAATTTTATTCTTAGACCGAAATATTTACGATTTTAAACATAAAATACATTTTTTTTCCAGTGTCATCCTGGAGAAAATATCAGTTCAGCGTAGATAAATTTACTACATTTTTAGACAGAAATAGATGTCTTTTAGATGGATGAACCAAAAAGACATGAATGGAAGGAATATGAAGTAACAAAAATATTAGTTAATCACACAAGTAGTTTTTGGATCTCTTGTAAAACCTATGGATTTTTGCCTGCAGATCTTAGTTTTGTGACTGAAAGATTTTTTTTTTAGTGTCTCCAGAAAAGGAAACCAAAAGTTTTAGGCTCTCAGGCATTCACATCTTTTCCAGTTTCCTGTGGTACCATGTCCTCTTCTGTATGAACTTGAGTGGCCCCTGGTTGAAGCAGGTTTCTTTTGCTCCCACGCAGTCAAAGGAGGCCTCCTCAAGACTTGTCCTTGCTGAAGGTACCTGCTGAAGCAGCAGCAAATGGAGTTCCTTTCCACCTGGTAGAAGGGATGACAGCAGCAAGGTTACATATGCTACATATATGCTCTTCTTGGGCTGTTTGGAGGATTCATACCTCTGGTAGACAGAGTCCTTTGAGAAATGTGAAATTAGGCTTTTCAAGTGTGCCATTTCAGACTGTATTTATTTTTAGTCAGCTGTCACTTACTGATTGTGCTCAAAGCATCACTTTAAAACCATAATGCCTGTACTTTACTATAAGGATGAATTTTAACAGCATGATTGAGTACCACCAAAACATTTGAGTCTGCTTCCTTCCTTTTGTTACTTCTGATATTTTTTGGCCCCTAATGAACAAGTTGAGAGCTTGTTTCTTTGACTATATTTTTACAGAATTAAAAGTGAAATAGTTAGTTTACAATAACCTTTTCTGTGGACGTTACTGTTCCTTAAAAAATTGAGTTTGGAGTTCATTTACAACATGAATGCTTTGCCGTAGGTAAGTCTGCCTATGCATTGAGTTAGTATAAAATAAGCTGCAGTTATTCTGGGCAAATTCCTTAGTTGACATGCGTTCAGGAAGCAATATGCAAAAGCTCAAATGAAACAAAGCAAGATCCTCCCTTCCCAATCTCTCACGTATCTTTTGAAAACAGGGTAAGAGAGTATTTTACTTGCTTTGTCATCTCCTCTGACTGATTGGACTGTACTCACACTTTAGTCTTTCTTTGCTGCCTTGCAATATGATGAATGTGAGCTGTATTGTGAATATTTTACCTTGACTCACTTGTTAAAATATTATTTATTAATATATTGGCTTTGTTTGTTTGGGAGTTAATGAACAAGAAACAGAAAAGCTACTTGAGATAAACTAGCAAAGTAAGTGCTCTAGGGACAGTGTTGGAGCTGTTGTTTATGAAGATTTTATCTCTAAGTTCTACCTGAATTGTGAAAATTAACACATAGGACCAAGATTTGGAATGTAAAGTTCTACAAGGGATCTTGTCAAGTAAAAGTGATGTTTCTTTTTTTTGTAGGGAAGAGGTTTGCCTTCTGTAACTCTTAACAACTGTCTCTTTAAGATCTATTGAGCAGCTCTTGGCTTAGCAGCAGTTCTTTCTGCTTATTAATGACTTGCAATGCGAAATTTTTTTACAGGCTGTGTTGCTCTGTTGCAGGTTTGTGTTTTTTTTTTTTCCATCTTAATTACTAGATGCGGAATTATGTGGAAGTCTGTTGGAGAAACAAATATGAAATCATCCCCAGAACTTCTGGTGAAACTAAACATTTTTGACATTTACTAGGGCTCCAAGTGTTCCCCAGAACTGTCATATCTATTAAACTGTATTTTGGAAGATTGGATGAGTTATATGGATGTATAATGTAAATTTTCTAAGTTTGAACTTACATAATATTGGAACAAAATTAATCATTAAAACCGAAGGGACACTTTAAAGTGCACAGGTTTGATACTACAATATATTGGTTTTCAATACTTTCTTATAAACTGAATGTCAGAAGGAAATGCTTAAAATGGTAGCAAATGTATAAGCATGTAGGTGCGGTCTCTTTCTGATTATGTAAATCAGCAGAATTGAAGAAGAGTAATTTAACGTTTTCCTGGAGCAAGGTTCTTAGTTTGGGAATTTAATTGCAGGTTTTGCATTAAACTGCTCTTTGTTACTTCTGTAACAGTTCTGTACATCTCTTGATTCATAGTTTAACAGGTTTAGTCACCACACTTGGAAGACATCACCTTCACACTGAGGTCACAGAGGAACAAAAGGCTGCTCATGCAGAGCAGGCTGCCTCTGACGGGGAGCAATGAATCTTGTTTCCTGTTCAGTTCAGTTCCTGGAGCCTCTGTTTGCTTTCCAGTAATATTTTCTTAGATACATGGAACAAATTTGCCATAAAGCAACTTTGTAATGGCTAATCTCTGGCGTAGCCTCA
Source organism: Gallinago undulata (assembly GCA_026546715.1). NCBI lineage: Eukaryota > Metazoa > Chordata > Aves > Charadriiformes > Scolopacidae > Gallinago > Gallinago undulata. Next base: position 27,735,966 of record JAOTQQ010000023.1, read on the forward strand.
CAGATTATGCAAATGACAGCAAAATTATTACTTTGTGAATTTTGCATTATACAGTAAAATTACAGATACAAGTTTAAAAGAGGAAAACAATGTTTAAACCAACATAAGATGATATGATTTTTTTGTTGAATGCACAGTAAGCAGGCATATAGGATGGACAGCAGAATGATATTCAGTTGTTTCTCTATAATTTTATAGAATTATAAAGGACACGCATGTTTGATTCTGGTATTATAATTCTGTTGTAACTGTCTCACTAGTTTTAGGTGCTGTGGCCTACTTCTAACTTTTATTATAAAAACTTGGTTTCTGTGCAGCTCTGTGTTAGAACTCTAATTAAAGAAACCAGTTTCTAGGGCATATCTTGTCTAATAACTTACTTTACAGACAGAATGTGCTCATTCTGAGGCTCCATTGCATATCAGAACTGAACCTACCAATAGGTACTATCTAGAAAATTATATTTGGTAGTTTATTTTTGCTACATCATAAAACACTTTTTTCCCTTTATAATAGCAGTGAATTCCAGCCCAGTACTAAATAAAAACCTGTTGTAATCCTGGCCTGTGAATAGCTTGAGGTTCAGCATTCTTTCCTCTTCTGTGTAAGGTTCTCTGTCACCACCACTGTATTTTGTTTTATAAAAGGTAATGAATGGTGAGTTGTTGACCTTCTGAAATGCCCCATTGGATCTTTCTGTTCAGAGTTCCCCCTTGCATAGAACTGAAGTCCAGTGCTTAGCATTTTGTTAAGTTTATGGACTATATTTATGTAAGGTTGGACAATATCTGCTGCACTTGAGTGTGAATTTGCATGAAGAATGCTTTGAAGGAGATGGAAAATCTTTCCTTCTATATATCTTACATAGATCTTTTATATATCTTAATGATCTGGGTTTTTATATATATGTACATTAGTGTGAATTGACTATCACACCTGTGTTAAAAAAGACATTATTTCAGTCACTTCTTCAAGATTTTCACTTATTACTGAGGAGCATGTGGTTTAGGTATCCCAAAAAATAGGTTTTCTGTATCACTTTACAAGTATGACTGCACAAAATTTAAGCAAATATAATATAAAAAATGTGATGATCTTTGGAAAACTTTTAACTGGTTTTCAGTGGGAAAATCTAGTTGAAAACTTACAGTAATTTTAAATTGGTCAGAATTTCAAACCTGCTGAAGCAGATGCAGTTTTGATTTTTACTTTCACAAATTGTTTTCCCTTTTGTCAACCTGTTACACTGCAAGATCTTCACTGGGTCAAATGTCAGTGCTTCTGAGCCTGCCCTTGCTCATAACAACCCAAGACCGCTGTATTTCTTTGGGACAATGAAACACATAGTTTTCAGGATAAAACTTGCACAAGCTTGCAATGAAGCATTTGTTCTGCATGGTTCTGTAACAATGGAAGAAGCTAATTTTAAGAGAAATGATTCTTCAGTATATACCAGCATCAGCTTTTGCAGTCACCTATCAACAGTGACTAAGGACAAGAAATCACATGCCCATGAAAGACACAAGAAGGAGGAGAATAGGGAAAAAAACAAAACAAAGTAGTAAAACGGTAATATGACTTAAACTGGAAAATGGAAATAAAACTTAAAAACTAAATTTATATACTACAGCATATAAATATTGATAGAGATATACTGAATATATAGATCCTACTTCATTGTATACTAAACCTGCAGTAAGGCTAGACTGCAGCTGATTCATATGGTTCATTTTCCACCTTCAGCTGTTTTATGGCTTCACCACAATCTTGGTGTCAAATATAGTAACTATGAGACTGCACACTTAGTGCCAGATGATCTAGCTAATCTGATTTTTGTTTTGGTAGGGTTAGTTTTCAGTTGGATCAGCTCCTTAATCCAACTTGCTGTGCAGTTGCATGGGAAATGTTGAAGTACCCCAGGAGAGGGAAATAACAGGGCTGCCCCATTTTAAGAGTAGGCCATGGTTAGCTTACAATAAGTATAAATAAAGCTTTGAAGTTACATCCTTAACTGTGGAAAAATGCAGTACATAACAGATAATTTAAACCTGAAATTTTTGAGTGGGATGCAGTTTGTGTCATTACTTGTTCTTCAGATGTGTTTACTGCTCTAATTAAAAATCTTCTATTGAAGTTTTCAATTTTTTTTAAAAGAGCAAATAAACCCAAACACAGTATTTAGGTTCTTTTAATATACTTTATCTCTACACAACATTCTCTGATATACTTTTATCAGTGAGATACGAATTATTTGTTTGCAGCAGTATACTTCTTCCTTGTGCAATTTATTTGTTCACAGTGTTTGGGCTGATATTTCAGTGTGGATCAGAGTTTTTCCTCCTTTCAGAATGATCTTGAATCTATAACCTTTTTTTTAGTATCATTATGATACCTCTTCTTTCTGGAAGAAAGAAATAGTCTAGCCCTCCATTTCAGGTTTATACATTTATAAACAGATGAGACTAATAACTGGCTGCTGCTGCTGAAGGCTCTTGCGTTGTGTATCTCTTCTGAGCACCCTTTTCCTCAGTCCTTTTCCTGTTTCCACCAGCACAGCAACTCATATGCTGAAAGATGTTTTTTCATGAGTTTATGCAATTTACTAACACAGTAGAAAACTCTACAGTTTTCTGCAAATTTAATAAATTAATTAAATGAGATGTCCAGAAAGTATCAGCTTGCATGAATAGAGTCTGTGTCTTACAGGACCTTGTGGTCAGGAGAACAGTAGGGGGCAAAGGGAAGGATGGACCTTCTCATTTTGGTGCTGTTATTTAACCAGCTCACTGAATCAGACCACTGTGATGGTTGTTAATTCAGAACACTTTATTTGTGGTGTATTGCAGTATTCTGTGTGTTTCCTGTGTCATCTTCTCCTAATGATCAAGTATCTTACCATTCCTACCCATTGCGATAAAGTGGCACAAAACTTATGTGTCATGAATAACTATGCAGTGTATTCTAGTTATTTTAAGGTAAATAATAATCCTAATTTATAATTAGCAAACTACTAATAGGGTCCCAACCACTCGCTTTCATGGAAAAGTATACGAAAAGCTTTTCCTTTAAAAAAAAAAAGAAAAGTTATGACAAATTGTATTCAAAATTCAGATTTTACTTCTTTAAAATATATTATTGCTTATTATTTACAGTAACCAGAAGAGATACAAACAAAGGAAACATTCTTTGGCTCTATTATTTTCTATTCTTATTCTATTCTTTGGCTCTTTTATAGCCTTGAGACTATCAAAGGGTTAAAAAGATTTACTTAGCATGATGTTAGTAGCAAGTGAAGGACTAAATTTACAGCTGTACAATTTCTCATATATTCATAGCAATGTGTCTCTTGTCTGCATAGGACCAAAATTTCACCTAAAGTGTTGAAGACCATAATGATCAGCTATTCTCACTTGTCTTAGGCGAGTCAGAGGATTTGATCTAAGTTTCAAACCTATGATAACCCATGATCCTATGGTCAGACAAATTTTACTTTGTCACAGGCTAAGTTACCGTGTCTCAGACGATGTTAGGTATCTGGCTGAGATTTGATTGAGAGCTTGAACCTTTAATAATGTCTTTATTAAATACGTAACTTCTTGATGAATTGGCATATAGCTTTTAAATGATGCGTCATTTTTATTTAAAGGCTCAAAGAGATGTAAAATCAACTATCTCGCCATACAAATCTTTCAAATAGTTAGTTTTCTAATTAAAAGGAGTGTCTTGTTTCTAATCTGAATTTTTCTAGCTCTTTCGTGTTTGGATATTTTATTACTTTGTTTCTAGATCAGAGACCGTTTTACCTTTTGGGGGTTTCATTGGCATACTTTTACCATTAATCATTTTTGTCAGGTATTTTAGTAACAATAGATACCGTTACAAACCTTTTCTGTCCTAGCTGATTCTGTTTCCCCTTAGCGTTTGAAATTTAGCAAGATAGCTTAGCCTTTACCTATCTAACATACCCATCATTAATTCTTTTTATTTTTGTTAATGTAGTTTTATAGTTGAGATACAATTTTCGCTGTCTCGCAACACTTTGTGGTAAAACAGCAGAGGTTCCTCTTGCAGCTGAAACAAACTCTCATTATGAAGAACATGAAAAATTATGTTCAAGTTGCTTAACAACTCTTACTGCTAATTGTTCTAATTTTCAAGATAATAACAGCTTTAGTTTTATTTTTCTTTTAAAAAATATTTGTGAATACAGTATTTGGTCTGTCTCTTGTTTTCTTCCTTTTCCATTTTCTCACTAAAAGAAGTAGGGGATTTATGATAGATATCCATACCTCCATCCACAAAAATAACACTTGCATAGAAGACAAGAAGGCAGAATGATTTCTGCATTTCATTAAAGGCTGAAAAATATAACGTCCTCCCCCCCAAATGTCAGTACAGTCACTTTTGACAAAATATATTCATAGTCTTTGGTTTTTTAATCTTTGACTGGAGAACGTTCAGAAGGAACACAGTGGTAACCCAGTAGCCTTTTTTTTAACTGTGTTCTATTAGATGTTTAGATGGTCTATTAGACAAGCTGCAAGATAGCACCTGATATGAAAATTAATCCCACATTGCAAAATAAATGTAGGAATTTGCTTAGTTTTATTTGTTTATCTTGTTTATCTTGTACAGATTTGTTCATGAATTTGTTGTTTGGAATTTGTTGGGGTCATATTGCACTTGGAGACCTGGTGTAGAGTTAGTGTTCTATAGGGAGAAGCACACAACATACACTGTACTTTTAACTATGTAATATTTAAATAGATGTCGCAAGTCTTTTCTTTAAACGCCTAAGAAAATTCTGTCTTGCCATGCTGGGATGATAGCTATAACCCTGCTGTGCATGTGGGTTTTTTGTTTGGGTGTTGTTTTTGTTTTAAAATTTTTGTAGAATTTATAGCACAAGACATGTACTACAATGCTTCATATTTGGGCTTAACAACTTTTCTCTGAGCAGAACAATATTTACAGTTTTCATACTAGTTTTATCAGAAATCATGTTTAACATAAGTTAATTTCCCTTCACAGATGCACTTCAGCATACTATGTTCTAAATTTCCTCCCCCTCAAAAGTTCTCTGTTTTATTACTTGCAAAACATTTTTAACTAAGAGGAAGAAAATGCGAGTAATGGTGTTTTTAAAGAAAATATCAGACTCTGTGATAACCAGGGATGTGCTCAAGTGGCATGAATACTTCAGTTCCAGATGGGTCAGGTTTAGGGGTCAAGTTGTGAAGAGAAAGCCATCACACACACTTCATCAACACCGTGGAATGAGAGACCAGTGCATTTACTGAGCAATGGATTTCCAGTGAGCGTATAAACTAATTGGTGGATGAACATGCCCCAGGAGCAATGATTTTAAGGTCATAGCAGGCTCAGTGAATTGTGCTGACTTACACTGTGTCTCGCTGATAGCTGATCTTACCAATGAGCAGTTTAGAGGCATTCAAGCCTGAACTCTCTTCCATGTGCCTTGAATGGCATGTCAGCGGTCACTGTTTCTGACATCCTTTATATTTGTCCAGTCAGCTCTAAATCTTTAGGTTGGGCTTCAGCGTACTCAGGAAAGAAAGGAGAGAAGCAATTATTTTCAGTCATCGAATTCTGAAGATCTTAGTGTTAATTATGCCAAACACGGTTCGTTCATCAACAAACTAGAAATGTTAAAGAGAGAAGAGAGAAGGATCTGATGGTTTTGGTGATCAAAAGTATCCCAATTATAACTTTCTATTTCTTAGCTTTTACTTTTGTTTCTTCTCAATTATTTCATGTTTCCTTTGAAAACGTTAATTGAGTAAATACTGATTTTTATGTGACATGCCAAATTTCAAGATGAAAAATTGCTGTAACATTATTTAAGAAGTTAAGTAATGGACATCTCGGTCATATATCCCTTCCCTGCTAGTGGTGAATTGCTTTTCCTGTGAAATATTTTCTTTTGTTTTGGATAAATGTTTACTCATTCTTTGTCTACTGTGAGTACAAAACAGAACCATGCAGTGGTCCTTTTAAATTTACGATCAATTAAGGAATGCTACAGTAGCCCTAATTCCCTTTTTTTTTTTTTTGTAAGGGAGGGTAAAAGCTAATTTGTTTTATGATTGTTAAGCCTTTGCTGAGAGTATTTTCTTTAATCTTGGTAGTAATTAAGTAGTTTAAAAACAGCTTTGCAAATAATTTTTAGATAAAATTTAGCAGAAGGTCTATTCAGTATTGTCTACAAGCATGGACATGTGTTCAGTGATCCTTATAAAATAAAAAAAGTAAGAGCATGCTTTTGGCCCTGGCATTTAATATCTAATAATGATGACACTTATATAAAATATTTTTTTAACCTTGAACTTTAAGGATTAAATATTATTGTTTAATTCTAAGTATTTGTGTGTATATGTATGTATCTATATGTCTGTATGTGAATTAGTATGTACAAATATGTGCATTTTTTGAGAATGTGGACTGAAAATAATAATAGAATATTGTATTAATTTTTGATGCAAACTATTTATCTTCTGTAGTGTGTGAATATATGTGAATCTTCTTCAGGTAGAAATTACCTAATTAAGAATCAGGTAATAATTATTATTATAATTATTTTTCAGACGGAATAAAGCTTGATTCCATCATTTGATGTAAATAGTATGATTTGTGTAAGGGAAATGGCTTGCTATGACCTACCTATACAACCTTTGTATAGGAAGTCCTCCATTTAGACAGTAAGGAAGTGACCACAGACATTCCTACCAGTATGAGTTAGAATAAACAGTAGGACTGGTTGATAGTCTTGTATACAATATTAAAACTTTAGCAAACTCATGTGCTTGGCATTTACTAAAATATCTATATGCAAATTTGTTCCCACTTCTATGCAGCTGTATACCTATATAGAGCTTCATACTGTTGAGTGGAACTTCTAGTTTACAGGACTCAAGTTTAGATCAAAAAATCACAGAACCTTTTAAGTAGATTTTACAGTTGTTTAGCAAATATAGTCCATGAATATTCTTGGCAGTTCTCCTTTTCAGATTAACAGGAAACAATCAGAGTTAGAATCAAATATTGAATTAGTTTATATCCTTGCTATGTGTATTAAAGGTAGCAATATTGTAATTAAAATGCAGATAAACATTGTGGAAATCTCACATAACTGTAATAGGATGTCCTCATCATATGATTTCACTTCATTATACTCTATTACTTTATCCTATTCCTGTGTCTCTGCAGCTGCTTTGTTGGGGGATATCAATATTCAATTACAAAAATTAAGTAATAAACCCAAATTTATTTCATATTTTCTACAATGACATTTGAAAAAAATACTGTTTCTGAACAGAACCAGAACACAGCCACTTTAATAACTCAAAAGGAAAATTGCAGATTTTTCACTATTACGATAATTCTCTGGTGTTTTGAAACATGTTAAAATATTAGTGCTTACGCATCATCCTTAATACATTAAGAACGTTTTAATGTAATGGTAGCTGGCAAAACCAGGAGAATTATGGCTAACAGTGTCTTCCTTATTCTTAACTATTCACCTAAGTAATAACATAGATGTCCCTATTTGAGAAAATGGGAGTAGTTTCCTCCCATTGTTGTTTCCTCCTGTTGTATATTATATGCCATTCTACCTTTTGGTTTTGTGGTGCTACTGTCTCTCTTGGTGTGAAATAAACCCAACATCTTTGTGGTGTATGACTTTTCTGTGTAATAATGATGAGAAAAATGGATCTACTTTTCAAATCATTGTGGGACCACTGAACATCACAATATCTGTGCTCAGAAATGAAGAAAACCAGTGCTAATAGAATTAGCAATAAAAGCAGTGTAAGCATTAATACTGAAAGTGGGAAAAGACTAAGAATTGAGGAAGAAATTTATCAGCTGGTAAAATTTTAAAAATCCTGGATGCTGAGTGGAAACTAGCATCAGGATTACAAATTGGACACTGACATTGTGGTGCTTAGCAACTGAGTCAGTAACAAGTTTATCAATTGTAAGAGAGATCAGAAATAATGGGCAAAAAGATTATTTTTTTTATGATAATGCTGGCATGGAGGAGAATAAGTCAATGACAAAGCAGGACTTGGAAGATGGAGAGAGCTTAGAGTTTGATGATAGAGAAGTTCATATAAGTTTTCAGATGGAAGTATTGAGATGTGTTTGAGAAACTCAAGTCTTATATTACAAAATGTTTCCTCCTCTTCTTTCCTCTTTCTAAATATTTTTTTCTCTTTCTCTGCTACTAGTTGCCAATACTTAGATCAGTTTCTAACTTCTGTATGTTTTTAAAATACGTCTCTTTTTTCTCACTATGTTCTTTCCTTTCCACAGTTGGTGTTTGTTTATTTTTGCTGGTTGTCATTTGAAATATCTTGATATCAGCTTCCAAAGTGTTATTTCACTGAGTACACTGTGAGAACAGATGTGTTCACACTGTTTTCAATAGTGGTTAGAATCCTCCAATGAACATGTGCTGCTGCTATTGAAAGGAGCTATATGTAATCACAGAAAATATTGCGGCAAGTAAATGGATAGCATTTCAGAGTCCGAGAGGTATATATGGATGTAGTCCATCTCCAGGTATGTTGGAAAAAAGGAGATATTACATTTTTTTTTTTGTCTTCATGTGATGAAATGATCATGTTAGAATTAAGATAAATCCTTAAATTTTCTTATTAAGAACTCTTCTGTGCAAAAATCTTAGTATACTTGAAGATAGCATTTACTGAAAGATGAAGACCAACTTAAGATAGAATCATACACAGTGTTCTTTAAAATGTCGGAAAAGAGGACTGGAAATAATTCATGAACAATTTTATTCTGTGTTCTACAAATGTAAGTGTAAGTGCTTTTCTATGTTACCTTGTTCTTAGTAAATCTTCTCACTCAGTGCTATGTCCCACATTATATAATCTTTCATTTTATCTTTCCATTCTATCAAGGCACAGCATACCTAGCTAATCCATCAGAAATCCCTTTCCTTATCAGTCACTCAAGAATGGTTATACTGTACAGTATGACAGCATTTGACATCACTTACCTTCCTAAACTACAGATTAGTTGGGAGAAAAGTATTTTTTTGTGTTTGAGGATGCCTTCACTTTATGCCAACTTCATCCTTTGTTTTACTCGTTTTCTCCTTTTTCTAAAATGACTGAAGAAGGTGCATCAAAAATATCACAAAGATACTTTTATTGTACATATCATTACATTTTCTTAATAGTTATACCTTTCTGAATTATTTTTTTTGAAACTTTGGATGTTCTTGTCTTCCTCCATTGTTTATTCAGCATAGTGACTTTACAACATGGTAAAAGTTTGCTGTTGTTTAAACTAATTTCTGTCTTCACAGATGGTGCTTTGATAATATTTTCAGATGTGTCAAAAATCAGAGGCTTTGTACACCTTGACAGCCTACTCAAATGAAGATTTTGACACAGCAGATCACAGCTGCCTCTCTGGAGATGTTATAATATATAGTGTCATGTTTTACCGTGGAGCTGTTAACGGGTCTTTGACACTAGATATTCTGGGATTCTCAGCTGATGATATACCCCATAGTATATCCTTGCATTAAGCCAGATGAGAATTCTAGTATTATACCTTCAATATTATGGTGGATTCTAGACTGATTATTATGAATATTTAAGAAAATTTGAATAATTTTGACATAAAAGGACTAGTGCAGTCTGTCGTGCTTCTTACCAAGAACACTGAAAGTATTTTTATGAAAGTTAATAAATTTGATGTATATTTTAGATGGCTCTGTTGTCATTGTGTTATAGTATCAAGTAAGAAGGGATGAATAGTGATGTCCTTTGTGTTGTTAGAAATCTGGTTTTCCAGAAGAAAAATAGGGCAAACATTTGGCAACCCTTAAACATCACAGACTTGACTGGTGACAAATATGTTTTATATACATATTTACTTAATTATAATTTTTTTTAAACTGTGAAATAGTCAAAACTGAATCTTTGATTTAGTCTGCAGTCATTGAATGAACATACTGGGTTTTGCCAGTTTTTGTAAATGGTGATAAGAATAGGGTCTGAATGAGAAACTTCTAAAACTGTCAGACTGAAAATACTGTCTGTTTCAAATATTTAAGTCAGATTGGCATCAATAATAAGAGTAAGTGTAATATAATAAAAGTAGGTAATGGAGGTATTTGGCTTTGTAAACTCTTTCAGGTGAATTGGGAATAAAGACATCACACTTGTTTCACTCAAAAGTAACAGTATCATAGAAGTAAAATATAAGACACTTCACTAGGTCTCAACAAATTGTCAACAACAAAGTTCCAATGAGGAATTTCTACATTAGTCTGGAAGAAACTCCCAGCTATTGGAAAAGAGAATTTTTTGTCTTCTGTGCTGCTGAAATCCATTTTATTGTCCTGAATTCTGTTGAGTGCACTCTCCCTTCTGTCCTTCAGGTGCTCCTAACCTCTGTTAGGCATTAGGCTGTGTACAGCTCTTGTTTTCATGGTTTTGGCTTTTGTTTTTTTTCTTGGGTGTAAGCCTAGGCAGCTCATGGAAGCAGCAGACATGGGGGTATGTCCAGAAAACACTGAGATCTCCAACTGATCTTTCAGGTTATTGAGGAACATAATAATCCCACATTACCTGTGGTAGTAAATGGGGAAAAAAACTGTCCAAACTTCTTTCTCTGGAAATCTTATTTGTTGATCTATTTGTTAATTTGTTGACGTTGTCTAAATGTCTTCTTTCTTGAGAAGGTAGGGTGCTTTATGAATTGAATTTGAAATGGTCATTCCAGTGTTCAAAAGTTGTGGCACTTCTTAAGTACTCAGTGAGGAAGGCACATAATGCATGTATGAATGGGTGAGGAACAGGTTTTCAAAGGAAGAGGAATTGTCATCTGTGGTAGATAAATGAGGTAAGAGTTGATGATTTGCAAAAGTGATAAAAGCAGTAATGTTTCTCATAGAGAATTTATTGTTCAGTGTACATTTTAATTTTAAATTATTATTTGAAAAAATTACTTTATAATTTTTGGCAGGCAGCTAAACTAAAACAGTAAAACTAATTAGGGGGAAGGGACCCAACCTAAGGGACTCAACTTCGGCCAAACCCAATTGTCTTTGAGTGATACTGCTTCTCATAGCTTCAATATTATTTACAGAGTTGTCTCTGATAGACTTTTTAGAGGATTTTTGCTGTTTGAGCTACAAAGCAGGGAAGCTGTTGCTGCCATAGAGCACCACTTGTTTGGAAAGATCACTGCTTGCTGCATTTCTTTTTCATCTGGAGGAAGATGGGTTTGTTCTGCATTTTACCTTGCTGATCTTTCTGTATTACAAAACTATCTTTGAAAAAAAAAGTCTAGCTCATTTTTGCCTTTATTCAGAGGTCTGGCACCAAAACCACCACCACCAACAGTGCAGAAGCGTATTTAAACCATATATACAAAGAAAATTTAATTCTATTTTAAAGTTATGTTAATTTAATTTAAAGAGAAAAATAAAGTGAAAATTAGGGATTAGTGCTATCCATGGGTCACTTTGTCACATTAAATGTTACAAAGCTTATTTTACTGATACTGGCATAATGGGGAAGATTGTGGATATACTGGTGTCTGTACTTGTGAAACTCACTGCAGTTGAGTAGGCTCAATCCTCATTTATGTTCTGTAAGATATAGTCTTTGGGCTGCAAAGACAAAAAAATTATTAACTAAAAATTCTATTATTAGTTAGTTTTATCCAAAGGATTATATTGTTTTTGCATAGTGTTTTTTCTGTGGACACTTATTAGTACATCGGCTTTTGCTTGCTCTTGATTGTCTTGGTGCTCAAAATCTCCTGAGTCTTTTAGTGGCGGACTTCTTTATTTATATAGAATCATAGAATAGTTTGGGTTGGAAGGGACCTTTAAAGGTCACTTAGCCCAAACTCCTTACAATGATCAGGAACATCTTCAACTAGGTTGCTCAGAGCACCGTCCAACCTGACCTTGACTGTTTCCAGGGATGGGGCACCTACCACCTCTCTGCGCAACCTGTTCCAGTGTTTCACCACCCTCATTGTAAAAAATTTCTTCCTTCTATCTAGTCTAAATCTACAGTCTTTAAGTTTAAAACTATTACCCCTTGTCCTTTTGCAACAGGCCCAGCTAAAAGTTTGTCTCCATCTTTCTTATAAGCCCCATCTTTCCTATAAGTATTGAAAGGCCTCAACAAGGTCTCCCCAGAGCCTTCTCTTCTCCAGGCTGAACAACCCCAACTCTCTCAGCCTGTCTTCATAAGACAAGTGCTCCATCCCTCTGATTGTTTTTGTGGCCAGCCTCTGGACCATGTCTTTTCTGACTCCAACAGGTCCATTTCTTTCCAGTGCTGAAGGCTCCAGAGCTGGATGCAGTACTCCAGATGAGGTCTCACTAGAGCAAAGTAGATGGGTAGAATCACCATCCTTGACCTGCTGGCCACATTTCTTTTGATGCAGCCCAGGATGCAGTTTGTCTTCAGGGCTGTGAGTGCACATTGTCAGCTCATGTCCAGCTTTCTATCCACCAGTACCAGCAAGTCCTTCTTGGCAGGGCTGCTCTCAATCCCCTCATTCCTCAGCCTGTATTGATACTGGGCATTGCCCCAACCCAGGTGCAGGACCCTGCACTTGGCCTTGTTGAACCTTGTGACATTCAGATGGGTTCACTTCTTGAGCCTGTCCAGGCCCCTCTGGCTGGCATCCCTCAGGTGTGTCAACACCACCACTCACCTTGGTATCATCTGCAGACTTCCTGAGAGTGCGCTTGGTCTTACTGCCGATGTCATTGATGAAGATGTTAAATATGGTCATAATTAAAATTAGTGAACGGTATTTTTTTTTCTTGGATGCTGAAACCCAACTTCATCACATAGCAAACATTTTGCAGCTGAATTATAAACTCTGCATAATAAAGTATTGTACTGGAAACTGAGGAACCTTAAAGCCCAATTTTGCTAGGTAACTACTGAGATGCATCAGTGGTTTTCTTGTCTTCCTAATCTAGAAAACTAATTTGGTTTCCCACAAAACAAAGAAGGTATAGATCTTTTTACATGTTCTGTGGGTTTTTTTTCCCCTTTATTCTGCTGTTTTGTTAATGAAAATAAATCGGTAATCAGGCCCTAGAATTCATTATTTATATTTGCAAGTCATCAGATCTTGTTTTAGTCTCTTTTTTCATAGCTGTGAGCCATTCTGGCATGCCTTTAGGTTTATGACATCCTGCTGTGTAAGGATGTTTCAACTGTGGTTTCTAGATACCTTTTTATAGGTTTTTTTTTTAATAGTATGCTAAATTATATCATGAGCTATTAAGACAGGTTATGCATTTGTTAGTTTAAAAACATCTCTAATTATTTCACTGTGCTAAAATATTGCTGCATATATGCTTCAGGCATGTTTTTTTTGCTAACAACCTATTATGTATTCATAGGAGCAACAATACCAATTCATACCATTGGGGATATTATTTAATTTGGCAAATAGAGTATTTTTTTATTCATATGTTGTTTAGAGTAAATATATCCATGAAAGCAAACACAAGGATGAATATTGTGTATGTTCACATTTGGTAAATCTTTTGTTTTAATTCCATTATGGCCCAAATTAGTCGTACAAATGGAAAATCTGTAGTAGCTTTAAAGTAAAATAAAATTGGTTTTGATTTGGTTCAAGTAAACCATCTCATTTAAAATTAGCCCAGAGGTCTTGTAAAAATGCTAGTAATCTAAACATAATAATGCACATTGCCCAATTGCTTCTGTATATGATATAGGTTCAGTGCTGTAATGCTTTGACAGCCCATTACTGAATGTAATGAACAGCTATTTTTAAACAGAAGAAATTCAAGTTGACAGCTTGGCAATGAAATTCAGCTAGTGGCATAATTTTTGTCATCTTTGGTATAGAGAGTGGATTTCAGATTAGTTTAAAGAAATTTGTATCATAGACTTTATGGAGCAAGAATTTTTTTGCTTCAGTTTACTAAATACTTTTTGAAGTGCTTGAACTAAAGCTGCGTTTTGTCAAATCCTGAGACCTGCACTCCTGTCAGGGTAGAAGACACTCTGTGAGAAGGGAGTGATTAATAAAAATAGGTTGAAATCTCAAGGAAGAGAATGTACTGGAATGAAATTTATAATCACAAACTCACTATTTTATTTTATTTTATTTTTTTAAGCTATTAGTTTAGTAAGTGAAAACTGTAGCTCTGTAAGCCCTTCAAGAGGGATTTAAGTGTGAGTCAATAGGAGACTAAGAGAAGGGACAGAGAAAGTAGCTGTCAAATTGCACGTATTTTGTGGTAGAAATCTATAAATTCAGGCCAGGCTCCCATCTATCATTTTTCTTATCTCAGTTGGCTAGTGCATTGGGAAGCGAATAAGATTCTGGTTTCTTTCTGTATGTGAGAAGTGGTGTTTGCTCAGGGCTTTCTTAAACAGCCTGTGGTAACAGCACTAAGCCAACTGCGCTAAGCCAAGCTGAAGGATGGACTCAGAAAATTAAGCAGTGATTTCATAGCCATCCCAGTCCCCAGTTCCCCCAGAAAAGGAAAGGGCCTCTTCTGGCCTCGTCTGCCTTTCCTGGACTTCTCTACGGTATTACAGTAACACACAAGTTTAAAGCCTATTTGTTTCTGACTTCTCAGTTGAGGTTAATGAAAAAAAAAAAAAAAATCCAAATGTTACCTCTTGTATGTACAATGGTACCTGTTGTATGGTACACTTTAGGGCAAGGAGGAAGACTCCCTTTGCAGGGAATGAATTTTGTGCTTCTTTTGTTTCTGTGATATGATTCTTGGCATACCTACCAACTCTCTGATCGGGTTTACTCAAACCCTTTTGGACTGAATGGCATGTTACTCTTTTGATTAGTTTCATGTTGGCATTCACTTTTTTACTTCAAGCTTTTTCCTGTACCTATCTTTCCAGAGCATCATACAGATTCCTCTTTAGGAGCTATATTTCTCTTCCATGTTCTGTAAGTACACTGAGATAAAGAATCATTTTCTTCACTGTAGATTTTTAGGAAAAAAGGTGTGATCCCAGATTCAGTGATTTTAATCATACCTGTGGAATATACATAACTGATTCTAACCAGTTCTAACAATCGTCCCATGTCACGCTTCCTTTCCAAAATTATTGCAGTAAATAGACATAAATCCTCTTCTGCTACCCCAAGTGAACTGAGTCTTCTAAATTACTTCTTTTTTTGCTGACTTCCATCTCACTTTCAATTGTTAAATCCATTTCTCTGTTCCCAGTAATCTCTGGTCCCAATTCTTATGCCTTGTTAACACTTTTCTTTCTGCATTCCGCATTACATCCAATCCCTCTGGAATAATCCCTTTCTTAAATCTATCCTAATCTAATCTTGCTACATGCTATGACCCTTGTTTTCCATCTTCTATTTTTGTCTGGGGTCTGCCTCTGAATCCTGGAGAACACACAATATAGCACATTTTCATGTTTGAGTCTGCTGGTTTTTGTGTTACTTGGTTTTAAAAGGCTTGTTTATGAAAGTGGTGTGACTATATCTTGTTACAGTGATGTCTATCTATCTGTCTCTCTCTGACATACCTGAATCAAGGCCGTTAATGCTTTGTGTAGTAGCAAGTTCTCTGGTGCAAGTGGATAGCTTCTCTAAATGCCGAAGTATCCTTGACTCAGAAATGCTAATGTTTTAATTTATGGATTATTATCCTTACTTATTTTTGTGAATTGTCATTCAGAATGTGCTCTTCCTTTCAGAACGAATGGAATATATCCAATCTCTTCTTATTTTAAAGAGTTTGGTACTACTTACACGGGGTGAAGGAGTAATATCAAGATACAGCATTCCCAATGATTTTCCAAGACACCGTGCAAGTTCTTAATTGAAGTTATTTTTAATAGGTGCTGGTATTTTTTTTTTATATGCAATTTTGCTTGCTGCTATCACAGTGTTTTCACTCTGCTGTGACAAACCTGCAGAATACTGTTCATTTGTCCAACATTATTTTCCATGAGAAACCCCCATGTGGTTTGTTGGAAAAGAATGCTGAGGAACACTTGATGAGAAGGGGCCTGCAACACAGCCAGAAACCTCATTCTGCAGAGTTACAGTTTTTCAGTTCTCACAGGGTTTGGGAAGAAAGGGCAGATTGTTACAGAGCTATATAATAATTAAGGTGGCATGTGGGGATGATTTAATAGGATTGTCATTTAAATTATTCTTCTGTTAAAAGCCCAGTAATCAGCAGCTAGTCTGTATTCCTTTTATTTTTTTTTAAATAGACATTAGTTTTAAAATGCTTTGAATCATCTGAAATTCAAGGAAGGCCAGGTTTTAATTTCTCATTTATTTGTGTGTGCAGGCTGGCTGACCCAAGGGAATTATTATGTAGAAATGATGACAAGACAAAACAAATGTGGCAAGTTTTCCTTCCTTGGCTCTATTTTAAGCACTGGAGCTCATACTCAATTTTCTTTTAAATACTTGGAGATCTCTCCAACTCCATAACATAATGAAATCCCCATGTTAGTGCTTAAAAAAAAAAAAAAAAGTGAAGGGCATATTTGCAGTGCATCTCCCTGTGGTTCTCTGTGGGTTAGGTTTCCACATCATGTGGAGTACTACAGTGCGTACTAATTGGCACCTTTGTTGATAACCTCAGTTGAAAGAGCAAGGATTAAGAACCAAATTGCAGCCTCCCTGAAGAAAGTCTTTAAAAAGAATAGTTAACTGGAAGGCTCTGTTGGCTTCCTGGATTTGTCTGAGGTTCTCAGGGGAATGAAACATGTACTCCTCCCTATTCTATTTGAAAGCATGAATATATAGTGCTTAGTCAGGAATGTACAGAACAGCCTACCTGGGAATGAACTACTTTATCTCTGAGAGATTCATCAATGCAGAAATATTTCAATATATGGCTGAATAGGGGGTTCACTGAACCTCATTCTTAAACTCTGATGAAACAAAGAATCATTTTAAGTGATAATGTGGGGGAGATAGTTCTACCTACCTGTTAATCTTGCTGAATCCTTTTCACTGGAGAACTGTAGAGGTTTTAGGCTTTAGAGTTATAGTTTATTTAGGGTTTAGAGACCACCTAGTAAAGTACCTCACACACTGTGGCTGTTAGTGTAGTAGGGAATTCTTAAGTATGTCCTTAAAATAAACTGCATAAAGAGTTTCTTAAAGTTTTGTTAGTATGACTTTAAAGAAGTTTATCTTTCTTTCAAAGCCAACAAGGAGTGACCAAGATTGAGGTCAATCTCAATCTAGTATCAACTCCTAGAGCAAAACAATGGTCATGATGCTGAGCAGCAATACCTCATGGTCAATGGCTGAAAGTATTCTCACCACATTTCAGTTCTGTGCTCCCACCTGAGACAATGCATAAACCTAAAAACAGCCCATGCCTGTAAGAGGCTGTGATCAGAGGAACTTAGCCAATGAATTCTCTACTCCTTAATAGACACTATGAGTCATCTACTTCTTCTCCACCCTTCCATGCCAACCACCTGCACATTCGTGGAGTCCATCTCAGGATGTAAATAGCTGAGTAGCAGTTTACTCTTAAGTGTTGGTGTGTGAAGGGACGAATGTAAAGCAAAGGACAAGTGGAAAAAAGAATCAGAAACAAAAGCTCCTACATTAATTACGTTGGTAGTATAATATCTCCTAAACTACTGAAGGTGCAAAAGTATTTTTGGAACTTACTTCCTCTTTCTTGTGAACTCTGCCTTTCTAAGTAGAGCCTGTGCTGTTACTCTTCAAAAACTAATACTCCGGTTATGTCTGCTCTTGTGAAACAACTTCTCAATCATTCTTTCCAGCATCCACTGTAATCATAGCACAAATCCCTATTATGATGGGCGCATAACTCACTTTCTGTCTCTCTGAAGAGCAAATACTAACACTGCTTGATAGCTCAACAAACAGTTGTGCTAGAGAGGGACTGCTGTCAGTCTGCCTTAGGCTGTACTTCTACCAGTCTACCACAAAGTAATTTCACTGCTTCGTTTGGCTTTCCTAGTTTGTAGACCAAGTGTAGTTGTTACTCTGCAAAAGTAAAAGTGTCTGCATTCTGTTAAGAAGATCATTTAAAAAACCTATTGCTGATTGTAGTTATTCAGGACCGGGTCATACTCTGAAGCAAATATTATCAGTACAAGGAAGTCCTTATTCACAAAATATTTTATATGTGTAGTTACTGTGGAGTTTTGCCCTAAGCAGTACTCACAGGCATACATTTGGCCTGGTGCAGCTCAGTTCTTTTCTGCTTTTCATTTTGTTATTGCTTCCCCTTCATTTCTTATCCACGAATAACAAGACTGTTCATGAAAGCAGTTTGTGTGTCTTGACGTACCATGAACTTCTGAGGAACAGTTATTTTAGTTACCCTGACTGCATACGTATATTTTAATTTTACCCAAAAGAGACGAGTGAAGGAACCCTTACAAAAGCATTGTAAGTCACTAGCACTTTTAGTTTTCCTCACACTTTCATCTCTGGATAAGTTAGAAAAAAAATTTAAGAGTCCTTAAACTTAGAGCTGCTCATAACATATCAGGTTTCAAACTCAAAAAAGAAAATATAATTCTCGTATTTCTACTCTGATTGCCTGAGAGCAGGAATCCCTAACAAACTCCCTGCTTACATCCACATCCTAGAGGCTCACTGGAGTAGAAGAGAATCACCCTGTTTGGTTGGAGACCAGCCAGCTTCACAGGTTTCCCTGTGCTGCAGGAGCACTATTAAAAGGAAGGTGTCCTCTCCTCAACACAAAGTGTTCTCTTAACATACATACATTTTTAAAGCTTACTGCCATTTCCTCACACTTTCCTTTTCTTCCTTGCCACTGAGTGAGTTACATCAACTCTCTTTCTTTTTAGTAAGAAATAACAACCTATTGACTAGATTTTGGTGGGGCTTTTGGGAAACCATTCTGCCACTCATTAATATTGGATGGGATGAAAGGGTAGAAGGGCTGGGGCATTATTCTGAGGATTGTTCTTTGATAATTTTTGGCATCATAGCATATTTATTTTTTGGACTGATGCTTTCTAAAACTGTAAAATTATGTATGTATTTATGTGCATATAACAAGTATGGGTATAAATGCTTTTTTTGTGTGTGTTTGTGGAAGTGGAAATACGTCAGACTCTTTGGACAGTCTGACTAACTGACCGTATGTTATAAAGCAGTTGACATTACTGTTACTTGACCAACATTTTTCTCTTGAATTCCCATGCTCTCCTGTCCATGCAGAAAGAGTGGATGGTTAATGCGTTATTTATAAAATGTTTAAATCCATGCTCAGAAGAGTACTGTGTTTATCTTAACATCTGCAATGGCTCTTTGTGCTTTCTTATGCTCAACTATAAGTTTTTTGGAAAATGCAAAAATCGAGACATTTATCTACATTTTGTGAAGTAACATGAAGTGAAAACAGAAATTGTTTTGTAGTAGTCTTTATACTGTTTTGTGAATGTTGGATATTCATGTATATTTGTGGCAGTGATTATATTTTGTGGCCAAATAGTTTACCATGCGCTGCAGTGTGTGATCCTTTTGCTTTGTTTCAAAATATTTTCTATTAAGATGGTTATACAGTATGTGCCTTTAAGTTTCACATTTTTTTTCTGCTATGATGTGGTGGTTTCTCTGTGTGATTAAAACAGTATTTTTAACCTTAATGCATAGTGTTCAATTAAAGCAATCTACTTAAACCAGCATGTTTTGCATGGTATGATGCTGAAGTTTCCCTGAATGGCTTCTGAGCAGAATCAAAACAGCATTTTAAACAGATCACACTGAAAAAATAACACCCAAAACAGTAACAGCCTGTTCTCCACCATCCCCAACATTTAATCAGCAGCCTTTTTAGCTGATAGAGTCCTAAGTGATTTTCTTTCCTACTTAAGGCCATTCAAGATATGTTCACTAAGTGGACCTAACAGTACTAGTATATTTTATGTTAGCAAGACCTGATAGAAAAGTGCTTGAAGTTCAGGGGGCATTTGTCTCCTTTCTCACAAATTCATTTAAGTACCAGTCTTGCCATAGCTTTAACTGGGGCAGACAACCATACAAATGACTTGAGATAAAATGAAAATAATGGACTGAGCTGGGTGCCGGGGGTGGTAGTTACACTGCATGCACATCAATAAGCATTGAGTGTTATTCTATGCTAATGTAAGCCTGATGGATCAGCTTTCGCTTTTAGCCTAGAGGACCATTAAGCACTAGAAGCTGGGTCAAACTGATATAGTAAGGCAGACGTACCCTAACGGCTGGCAACAGTAGTTAACAAGCAGTAATTTGCTATGTGTGAGACTAATATTGTTCAAAATCTTCATGATCAGAACAAAGATCAGAGAAAGGATAATACTTCTTTGTTTAATTTTCTTTTGTAAACTCGATTCATTTTGGAAAAAAACCCCACTGATGCAAACATGAATAAAGCATTCAGCAGTTCTTTTTGGAAACAGTTAATGCATTATTGTATCTTACAGAACATTAAAGCATTGCATAGGATTTTCAAAAAATGTAAGGAAATTCTCATAGGATTGTATTGCATAATTGAAACAAATGATGTATTATTTTATTTCGAGTTAAATAGAAGTCATTGCTCCTAGATTTTTTTCTGTAGCCCTGAAAGTATTAAAATAAAAGTCAAGTGACTGAGTTATAAATATATTTTGAAGGTAAATTAGAAAAAATAGTGGTATTTATGTAGATCTGACTCTGAAGAGAATTTTGTCCTTGACATCACAAGAAGATCATACACACCTCACATGATAATAAAGTGTTATCTTTATTCTGTTCTGCCTATACCTAGGTACTGATGCCTCAGATACAAATGCTATTTAAGTTGGTGGCCAGATTTAGCTGAACATATATCTAAATGTAGAACAGCTATTAATTTTTCATCTGTTCTTTAAAATATTTGTATTCACAATTTTTTTCAGATTTTATTCCATGTGTAGAACTGCTCTGTGTAGAGCTTTTGATAACCAGCAGCACATTGGCAATGCTGATGAATATTTTTAAAAATCAATTTAATGCATTAAATAAAGCATATCACTGTTACATTTCAGAGGCATACTGAGAGATTAGGCTGTAGTTGGTTTAAGCTTTGATCTTTTTGTTTCAGTGGCGTGGTGTGGCCTTATGCACCCTCAGCTTAGCTTTGTCGAGGCCTATTCACACTTCACGCTATCAGGGCCACAGTTTGTGGTGCATATTGCATTTAGTCTGTCTTCTGTTGGGAAATTCTTTTTCCTCCTTGATAGTACAGCATGGTTTGGTGGGGGAAGATGAAATGGTCCATCATAGTTACACCATCTGTAAACTTGGGAGAATCCTTTTGGTTGTCAGGAACTAGGGATCCCTCTCGCATAACAGAAATACTGTAATATTGTCTAGTCCACTCGACAACTCAAATGATGGCTAAAGAAATATGTGGGTAGAAGATAGGGGGTTATTTTAATGTATCTGAGTAAGAAGACATGGTTCCAGATTATCTGGCCCCCAAATCACCTTCATGTTATCTGTGTAATACAGAAATAATAACTGTTTCTTATCTCATATCTAGAAACAGAAATTTCTCTATGTCAGTCATTAATTGTATTACCAAAACCTGTAAGAGATGATTTAAGGTTTAGGGACATAAAGAGTGTGCAAGCAAGGCTAATTTGTTTTGCTTTCCTCTTACTTGAGAACTACTTGTGTTGGGTCTTTTTTTTTGAAGCTCACAAAGGAGAGAGGTGAGCTGTAAGTATATCTTGCTTGAAATGTCCTTTGGATTGTTAGCCTTTCCTGTGGCAATTTTTTTTTCTAGTTTTTATAAATTTAAACATTTTAAAAAAGTTTTTATAAACTTAACAGCTGCTTTTCTTTATGATGCTTTTGCGTGTGACATTTATTTTTGGTTGTGTCATAAACTTGTTTGAAATTCAGCACATATTGAAAAGGTAAACCTAAAGCAGCAATATTTCTTTTACTCCAGGCAAAATATGTGTGGAGTTTTTTTTTTTTTAATTCAGTGCCTGGCTAGCCTTAATGTTTTATGTAGAGGCATTGTTAGAAGGTGGTTTGGTGTAGCGTAATCTTATTGATTGAAATGTGTTTAATTTCCTAACGATGAAAATAGGAATTTATCTTTCCACTTAATTAGAAGAATATTTGTTAAAAAAGGGAGTTATTCACAGAGTAGAGAACATAAAAGATTAGTTAAGCTTTTTCTGGTTTGGGCATTAAAGGAAAAAACGCTGTACTAAGATAGATGCCTGTTAATTCCTGATGTCTTCTTGTAGCATGAGTGGTATCTTGTACTATGCGTAAAAAGGTGTGAGTAACTCCAGAAATGAGATGTTTCGACAAAATTTTAGGAAAAAACCAAACCCAAACCTTATGATTTCCTATTATTTCTAGGGTACTAGGAGAAAATAATAATACCTACTGAAGAGTTGAACAGTCTGTTTGTGATATTGCAGGAGCTGCAGATGTTTTTTGTGGAGGATCTAATATATTGTCAGTGGAAAAATTTCAGTAAGTCTTAGATAAAGGATGAAAATGAGAAATATACATAAGGGATTGTTCTATATTGCAGCTGTAGGTCTTCTTGCATTTCCTGAAGTGTAACAGCAGCAAGCAACAGTTTCAGAAAATGTTTCATGCCCATTTAACTAAAGGCAAGATCAGACCTCCCTATTTTCTGTCCAAATTAGCATTAGAAGAGAGCATCAAACTTGAGTAGATATCTGTGAGAGTTTAGTGACAGGAAAAAATGTAGATTGTTGGCTTTCTCCCTTTCTAACTAAAGCATCTTGGCAAACATTGTGTTAATATTTGAAGAAACCTACAGCAAAAAGGGAGAAGACCATTTTTTACTGTTTAGCATCTCAGGAGAATTGTCGAGAAAGCTTCAAATGATCCTTTATCGACTCAGGCTGCACTTACGCTTCTTCACTTGGTCCCTGATGGGATTTACTTTTTGGCTTGACTTTTCAGCTTTCACCTACCTTGACAGTCGTTAGCAAAATCAGCATACTAAGCACTGGACCATCTACTGAAGACACACTAATTTAGAGGAGCCTGAACTTACCGTCCACAATATCAGAGAGTTTGGAGAATTACCTGTGTACTCTACTGTCTTAAATAACCTCCAAGAATCCAGCCATGTTATAGAATTGATAGGCTTCAAGGGTAAGAACAGCCAAAATAAGAATCAGAGGGACTGGGACCCCACTGTCTGCTTATGTGGGTAGGTCCCAAACATTTACTGGAACAATTTGAAAATTAGGAAAGAAACTGCTCCGAACAAAGATGCTTTTCTTGGCTCAGATCAGAACTACTAAGTCATATTCACATTTTATTCCTGGGTAAAGAATCAACTTAAAAAGAGTTTAAATCAGACCCTTGGTGGAATAGCACTACAAAACTTCTGCTATGAAGAGAGATGCAGTATTTCTAAGGGGGAGATGATACCAGGTGAGCTAAAACCACAAATCGCATCAGCTCTTATAAACTTGAGCAGGGGACATCTTGCGTAGGAAAAGGGCTGAGATGCTACAGGTGACAGAGCTTATTAAGATTATATGTACTGATGGGGAATTCCTGGCATATACCTAACTTGTCATTCCAATATAAATTGATGACTGAGTGAATTGACTCTGGGTCAGATCTCTCATTCATTATCATGACCTGTTGTCTTGGTGATTGGCTGGGAACAGACTCAAAGGCGACTAAAGACTTTAAGGAGTGACATAGAACTCTGGAAATTGCATCCTGAATTGCCCATAGAAAGGAAAAGAAAGTGAGAACGCTTTGGATATTGCTGTGGAAAAAAAGAGGTTAGAGAATAGGAAGAGTTTTCATTAAGGTGTTAAGGTTTTTTGTGTTGACCTGCAGTATTAACAGATTTTGAAATTGTGTAAGGAAACGTGGATTAATTCCCACCATTTACTCTGATGTCTGTGACTTCCTAAGGAGTTGGTTTTAGCAAAAATGAGGATTGCTTTGGAATGAGTGAAAGTTTTCAGCTGGGAGCTGTACATACTTATAGGAAACTGAAGTTAAGAGACAGGCTTTATCCCCTTTTGTTTGAATGAAAAGAAAAACTAAAAAAAAGACAAAGTAATTTAGACTATCTGTAATAAACATAGAAGTAATAAGAGTGGCTACTATGAATTGTGATGGGAAAACAAATACTAATTGGAACTTGCGATTTGTTACATAGAGACATTATATCATAAATTCAGAGCCCTTTTATTTAAGAAGAATTTGCTATATTTTGCTAAAAAATTCAGGAAACTATTTGCTATTTCTCTTTGGGAGAGATATTTTTAAAGAAGAGGACAAGATATATTAAATGTTAATTGTTATGTGTAATTAATGTTTAAAATGGGATTTTAAAATAGTGCAAGTTTTACAATTCATTGTATTTTTATTAAAAAGTCTCCACATAAGACATTTAAAATGTTCTTCCTTTTTAAAATAGTACTGTAGTACTAACACTGCAGTGCCCGTGTTGATATTGTAATGTAATACTCTACCTTCAAAAAAAATACAGTTTTAAAACTGTTTATTCCAAGTACATTTAATATAATGACACTACAAGATTCTAGAATTATATTGCTATAAAGTGGAAGTACATGGTTTTAAAAATTCTCTGAAGCTCAAAAATTTTGAAAATTGAAATGATATACATTGTAGTCAATGCCGTTCTCATTCAGCTATTTATGTTCTAAAGTCAGTTGAAGGGACCTGCAGCATGTGAATATAACATTAACAATGTGTATTTTCAACCCATTTAGTCTTTTAATAATTTTGTGTGGTATGTTAATAGATGTAGTTTACTTTTAATGTGCTTTGTGTAATGCCCTTATGTTAAGTAAATGGAGAGATTATAGGAAATAATTGACTTTGCCTATTGTCTTTTTAAAATTTTTTTGTCCCTTTGAAGATACAGGGCTTCATAATCACATCAAACTATTAGTAATGACCTATTCTTGTAAAGTAAGTCAAGTAATCATATCCACGTTATTTAATTACATGATTTCAATAGAAAAATAAGAGATTACAATGGGTACAGGAGATGTATAACAGGAAGGGAAATATAATAGCTTTCTGTTTCTTGAAGACTGAATTCAAATCAAGTTCAATCAGTAAAAAATTAATGTTTTACCATATCAGGTTGACGGGATTTTATGACATATGTAGAACTGTTACGTAATTTTGCAGAATTGTTAAAGAGGTCCAGGTTTGGTCTGCCTGGACTATAAAAGTGAGACAGGCAAGGTTTTGAGAGTGAGACTATTCAGACTATGCTGAAGATAATTAGTAGTTCATAACTTATGAAATATGATGATTCACTTAAGGGCATAGAAATCATATTATAAGTTATAATGTGCATAGCATAACGCTACTACTGAATGCTGAAGCACCAGGTCCCTACATGCTTTGAGCTATGTATGATTAGTGATACGCAAGCAGCTTTAAATACAGAGTGGGGTCTACGTAGTTGAACACTTCTCCTGGGCGTGACCAGACTAGAATGGAGCAGAGAGCTTCTGATTTTGCTGCTTCCCCACCTTCACTGATTAGGTATCAAGGCAAATCAAGTTCAGGATCCTTTGTTTTTGATAGTAATCTCTTCAGCAGGCACTTCATCCCTTTCCTTTTCCTTTTCCTTTTCCTTTTCCTTTTCCTTTTCCTTTTCCTTTTCCTTTTCCTTTTCCTTTCCTTTCCTTTCCTTTTCCTTGCTTCTACAGTAGCAATGAGTACAATAATATAATCACTTATCTACTTACTCTACTGGCATAAGTTGCAGGCAGATGGTGAAAAGCAAGCTGGAGGTGATTATATAGTAAACCTGCTGATCTCTGTAAGAAACATCCCAGGGAAAACATATAGGGCATGTATGAAGAAGATTTTGATTATCAAAACAACTAGAGAAAAAAAAAAGGCTGAATGTGATTGGGTGACTTAATATAGGGTTATCAGAAGTAGAAACACTTCCTATATAGTTAAGTATAACCATCTGCTTTTTAAAAAGAAAGAAATTTCCTATTCCACATATGATTCTAAAAAGGTGTTTCAAATCAGTGGGAATACCTGTTTTTAAGGCTTGTGAGATTGTTGTTACAAAACACTTGGTTTTGATTGAGTAATATCTGGAATGGGTTTTTGGTCTCCAAAATTAGAGAGGCATCAAGATGACAGTCCCAAACCATGAGTTACTACAGTAATGTAATATTTTAAAGCAATCTCCATTCCTAAAACACAGGAGAATAGGAGTTTTTGTAAAATTACTGGTATTACTGCTGGAAAAGCCTTGATATATTTGCTAGATTTCTCTGCTGTGCTTAAATAGGTAGCAGGTTGGGGAACAGATTTGCTTTCCTTTGAAAATCAAATTTAAAAACGTAGTTTTCAATTTGTTTATTTTCCAGCCTGGAAGGCAATTCATCTAATAATGATAATTAAAACAAAACACCTGGGGAAAGAGGAGAGAACACTAGGCGGTGATGTCCCCACCCTTTCTCTTCCTTTAAATAAAAAAAAAAAAATCTATTTATTTGACCAAGTGAGTTAGACTTTTTTTTGTGTGTGTGTGTGTGTGTGAGGTGCGGGGTGTATTTTGATGCAAGCTGGAGAGGCCAGGGAGTGGTTCCATGATGTTAGCCTAGTGGAGATGAGGAGAGGAGCGAAGAGAAGAGAAGAGTAGAGTAGTATCTCCCCTTTCAGGGCTAGCACATGAATCAGCTTCAGGCGGTGCTTGGTCTAACAGCCCACTGCTCTCCTGCTTGCTCCCTTTGCTGCTCTTGTGCTGCTGTCCTCTGGCTTGGGTGAAACAGCCGTGTCTGTGGAGTTAGTAAATATATTAATCTAAAGGAATTTTTCTTTTTTTTTGGTGGATTAACTTTCCATTGATCTTGTACAACCTAGTTATCATGAAATCCGTTGCAGGAGTGGCAGTGGGAATGTGGTGTTGGGACCAGGAATGAGGAGGGTAAAAAGAAAAAGAGGAGAGAGGCCTCCTCTTTGGGCAGTGAACAGCCATTCGGTTGGGTTACATCACATAAAATCACATCTCAAAATTGTTTGTATCCCTGAAAGCAGAAGGTCTGCTTAAGACAGCAGACCCAGGTTCATATTTGCTCTGATTCAGGTAGAGAAAAAACTCAAAGCTGGTGAGATTTGATAGTAGAGTTAAGCCAATCTAATGTCTAACTATGCCTCAAGGGAGCTTCTGCACTCCTTTCTACAAACACCCACCCTGACTGTGTTTCTGCCACTTCCCTAGCCACCAGCATGGTCACAGTTCTGACTCCACATCAAACTATACTGGGGCAGAATGAGGGTGGGAAGGGTTAATTTTAACTTTTCTGTAGGTCTAGTGTTCTGAACCTAGTCAGAGGAGTTCAGTCATGGCACGCCTTTGGGTTTTTTTGCTTCCTCTTCCTTTTCTACCCTCTAGGGTAGAAAAAAAAAAAAGCATCAGCCTGTGCAGTGAATTGAAATGTACTTTATGGCACTAAATTAGTCTTTTTTTTATTAATTAAGAAAAAAAATTGGAAGGATAGCTTTCCCCTACTACTGGAAGTAAGACTGCAATAGTACTGCTTCTAGATTTTCAAGCGGTGGCGAATGGCCAAATATATGCTCATATCTGCCTTTTTACAATATTTCAGTTTCCTTGTAGCTCTATCGTCGTTAAGACCTGAGGGCGGTATGTAGAGAACAAATTGTGCTGTTGTTAGTGCCCAGTTTTTGAGCACAGTTTTTGAGAGATTTTGTGTTGTAGGAATGTCTTGGATATTTTCTTGTGTTTCCTTCCTGCTTTTGTAATTTCTTTTGGGTACTGAATGTTCTGAATAATACTTATTTCTATATAAAACCTCAATAAATACATGCATGCTTTGCAAAACTCTAACTTTAGTAATGACCCTGTTTTAAGACCTTGCTGTTATATTATGTTCTTTTCATTTTGTTCTAATCAAACCGATAGGAGAGTGGTGTATGGTATTCAATGTCTGCTTAGCTTTAAGCTCCTTGTTAATGTGGTTCTTCTTGGAGAGCTGTGTCCAGTATTTTATTTATTTTGATAACATGTGCTACTTGACAGAGTGAATCTCTGTTATGAGAGTCTCTTTGCTGTAATGTTACTTTACATAATCTTCCAAAATCCATTGTCTAGCTTAAATTTGCCCTTTTGCTCTGGTGTTGATTTTTACCCGTGCCAGTCTTTCAGCTGTTAAAGAACAATGCCTTTAGGTATTCAAACAGCATTATGATCCCTAGGATTAAATGTAGAGAGGGTTGAGACTGGTGAGAGAAAGGTAATTTTTTTTTTAATTTGATATTTCTGGTCTTTCCACTTAAGCAGTAAGAAAACTTCCTTATGTCTTCTTGATTAGTCAACAAAACTACATTGACTTTCTGCAAAATTGCTTGCTTGTTAATTGTCAGATATATTGATTTGAGAAATCTAAAGAGCAAAGGTTAGTGCTTTTCCGTGGCTATGTATGTGTGTTTGTGCATATATTAGTCACTCTGATATTACTTGGGACTTTCAAGTTGAATGTATTTTAATGTTTTTCACCTTCTTTGTAAGGTTATTCTGGTGCAACAATGGTGTGTTTGATGAAACTATTGCCTAAATAGAACAGATCTTATACTACTTGAAAGTTTCAACTTATGCTTCAGAAGAAGATTTGTTTGGCTGTGGGCCTGCTAATACATCACAGCAGATAACGTGTTAGCAACAAGGGAATTTTTGTTTTTCTGCAAAATTGCATTTACTGAAATGAATTAAGAGTTCAGGGGCTGCAATTTCCTATCCCAAATCACCTTGCAACTACTTAGACTTCACGGAGAAGTTGTAGTTCGTTTTAGGAAACATGAAAATGCTTTTAAAGTAATGACTTTGAGGTAAAACATCAGCAAAAGTGGGGACACCTGCTGTTAATAATAAGTGCCTGCACATTCATCAGACTTACATTCCCGGTAGAGGGAACCGCTGAGTAAAATCCTGACCGCTCTTGTTGAGATCCTATAGGTGGCAGCAGTCACTGCCGTTTAGGAGGTTAACAATGGAATGATTTATAGGTACGAGAATAAAGATGTCATAACAAAGCTAATGGGATATTTCTACGGAAAAGTGCTACTCTTTGAAATATGATAAGTGAGAAGAATGCCACTTAATTTTTTATTTTGCTTTTAAGGTGTCACTAGTTCTTTGTCTATAAGTTTAATTTTTAATACTGTTCCTAGGCAGGGTTTAAGGTAGCCAGAATTTTATAGTGCCATACTTTGCGCAGGCAGAGGGAAAGACCTGATGGGAGTTTTAAAAAAGAACAAACTCTTGTTAATTCTGATGCTGGAATTGCAAAATCTATGTTACTGTGTAAGCTTTTGACTCATAATTAGAAGATTTAATGGTGCAAAGTAAACAATGTTGCTTTACTTTTTAGAAGCCTGGCTGAAACCAGGTTGTTTTTCTAAACTAAAGACATAATAACACAGTTGCTAGACTTCAAATTCACTGCATGAAGAAGCCTCAGAACTGAGGTAGCGTATTTACTGAATCGTTTTTGCTCTCCAGAGTGAGGGAGAGAAGCTTGCCGTTTGAACTTCATAAACATAAGAGCTTAGTTAAGCTGAATTAATATGTGCTGCTTATAAATGTATTTTATTGTATATACCGTTGGGCAAGTATCTATGCTGTTTTCATTTTTAACCTAAACCCCCTTCCTTTTATAAGTGACAGGTGAATTGAATTTGATCTCTTTTCTTCAGATGTACCACAGCACAAGAAATGCCATGCCCTGCTGCTGGAAAAACTAGTTTTTTTTTCTTTATGTTCTTATCATGCTAATTATTTTACCTAGTAAGTTTTTTCAAATTGCGTTGAAAATCATTGAAGTTAGTGTCTTACTTGTTTTAAGAAGAATACAGTCACCTCACGCATATAATTCCAATAAAGTGGTAAGAAGTACGCTTTCTAATATGACAATGAAACAATAAATAAAACCTGTTTGCTTCTGTATCAGTGTGGATCTTTGTTTTCTGGGTGAATGCATTATTGTACCCTCCTACATATATGAATACATTTTCCTTGGATGGAACATTTGCCTAGCTAGTATTTTTCACTGTTAAAACCTTCACTCTCTAGGATGTACTTTCATGTAGGTGCAATGTAACATTGGAAGCTTCTCTATATTAGTAGTTTGCGCAATATCACCAGAAGATAAAATTTCAAAGACGGATATCATTAAATCCATTTTACAGGTAAGAAAGTAAAAATAAATCTCTTTTGTTCTATGTTTAACAGTCTTACTGTGCTTTAATGGATGCTTACAATGTAGGAAAATTAACAGCTTAAAAAGTAACTGCAGATTTTGGGATTTGTTTTGATATATCTGGTAGTCCTATGTGAAGTCTATAGAAACGATTTTTTTTTCTTCTTTTTTTGTCTTTAGAAAAGAGTGGGGTTTTTACTAGGGAAGTACTGCTTATTACCATATGCACTGAGACTCTCAGCTGGTGTGTTTCTAAGTCATAAGTGAGATAATAAATGATTTCAATATGGCCTTTGAAGTTCATCTGTTTTCAGTGAACTGTCTAAATAGAATCATTCATCAATCAGGGGCAGAATTAATATATAGGTTTGGAATAGTCCTTAAAACCTCTGAAAAATGTTTTACAGAATGAGACAGGACCAAAGCAATTTATTAGTCAAACCTCGCTTGATATACTTGTGGCAGTAGATGTGTTTGGCAGACTCTTGTGGGCATGCTGCATGACGCAGGTGAGAAGTATCAGGTCCTCTCCATTGTTTTTGTCTTCTTACAAACTAGCTGTGCATACGTAGCATTCCTCTCTTACTGAGAGACAAAAGAAAAATACATTTTAAAATACTTGAATTGGTGAATCAAACTTTCCAAATACTCAAAACACTAATTAATTGCTGCACAGCTTTTCTTCATGTTGACAGTGACTATAACTGACAATATTTTAGAGTTGTTTTCTTAATTCTCATTGATTATTTTCTTAATTATTCTTCTTCTTTATGTTGTCAATTGTTCTTTGCTAAATATTATCCAGTAATTACCCAAGTAAGAAGCAACATTATGTTAATAACAAATTGATTCAGAATTTCCCACAAAAATCTGATTTATTTTTCTTTTAGTTCTTCAGTGTAATCAGTGACAGGAAACAAAATAGTTGTTGCTGTGTGCTTTGTTCTTTATGTGAATGTCAATCACTTGCTTCTCTGCACCTAGGAGAGTTTTAGTTTTGAGAACTATAGCATATGACTTGAATTCTGTAGAGCATTAAAAACATTTCTGAGAGGTGATGAACACTTGGCTTATGTCAGTATAAGCAAGCAATTTGGCAAGTGGAAGCAGATCATTAGATCAAAGCAGTTGGTGCTAAGACTTACATGTTTGCATTGTAGTGGTTTAGTTTAGGGATTCTACCTCAGTTTTAGTTTGGACCATTGGATGAAATGCTGTCACCATAGGCATGATCTGAAGTTGTTCAAGGGACCAGTAGTTGGTTTGGACCCCTGTGTCCTGATGCACACCTAGAGTGGAGCTTCCAACTGAGTCCCTTCTGAAAGGAATCAAGTTGACACACCAAAACTCCTCCGTAAGGGTGACAAATGTGATGAGTGAGGACAGCTGGGAGGTTCAGTTCACTTCAACTAGAGAGCGTATGTAGGTGCAGTCTCAGAATTCTCAAGGATTTCAGAGAGCTTCAGAGGACAGAAAGACTTGGTACTTTGGAAAGTGTTGGAAGGAAGGAATTGTTATCTCTGCTAAGTGATCGTCAAAGTCAAGATATTTTTGGGGGAGAAGCCCAAGATGTTAACATGAGTTTTGAATGTAAATGGTAAATTCCTGAAAATTTCTACCATAGAGTGGAATTGCAGGAACGTTATGTAATTAGGTTTAAGCACTATAATTATAAGCAATATGATTGATATATTTTTAATGTGTCAATCCAGGGAAGGCTCCAAGCACTTTTCAAGAATGCGTAAAATACTATTTGGAATATGGCTGTAAGTTGATTTACCGACTTTTCACTGCTGTTGTGGTTTCATAAGACTCCTTCCTGCCCTGCCAGTTCTTTTTCACCGTCAACACTTTTCATGAGTTTCATGCACCACACATTGTCTTTGACTCTATCTTCATGCACAAGAGGTACTTTTATTGCAAGAGAGTTGATGCAAATCATTATCTTGTGTAGAATGTTGGTGGGAATAGAAAGCTGGACAAGGTCATCAGCAAAGGAATATGAGTATAGATTCTCTTAACTGTCCAATAGCTATCTTGTTTCCAATAGTAAAACAGTTCTCTAGTGGGTAGTACTTCATTGTAGAAAAGCAGCTGCTTCTACAATGTCACCCAGAGAGTAAATGAGCTTTTCTTTCAGTTCTGCTCATAAGAAATTAGCTTAATGGGACTAAGGAATAAAATGGGGATGTTTGTTTATTTGGAATAATTTATTTCACTATAAAATAAATGGGTTTGTGCCTCTCTTCCTCTACCTTTATAGTTAATGCTATCTACCCATTAGTGTCTGTAACATGGATCCTGTGTTATCATATTTGTTTGGACAGTTGTCAGGATAGATAGGAATATAAGAAACTGTGTACTGTACCAGATCAAAGATCGGAAACAGTCTCCTTTTCTAAAGAGATTATTGGTGATTCTTCAGGAAAGAAAAAAGGTACAGAGTGCTGTTTCTCTGAGGCGTTCCACTGGCTTATGTGAGTTTGTGATTTAGGAAGTTCTTCAGTTAAAGGTTGTGCCTATATTATTTTTTAAATAGTTTTAATGATGTATCTTCCATAAATTGTCTGAACAGTTGCTGGACTTATTTACGCATCCAGTGGCAGAGTGTTCCTCATTAAACTCCTTTAAACATGAATTATGAAAAAGAGTAGTTTTCCATGTTTGTTTTACATTGCTGCTATATGTGTGTTCCTGAAATACAAATTAATAATAAAATCATATTAAAGTGAAGTCCCTACAAAGAAATTCCACATGAGCTCACCTTACTTGGATGAGAAATTCTTACAGTGATGAGTGTTTATAGCTCACTGTGCTGAGACAGTGTGTATGACCACAGAAAGAAACATTAACTTGCCCAAGAATATTGTGTTTCTCCAGTCCTGTAAATTACAATTACTGGGACACAGCAGCAGCACCCCGCAGAACTGGGCACTTATTGCCTGCTCCTTGTACTGCAGATGAATCCTGGACAGGTGGACATTGGCCTTTCAGAACTCCAGTAGGTGCTGCTCTGCTTTATTCTCTCCTTTCCTTCTTCCTCCTGCAGCGCAGCAGGGTCTCAAAAGAATGTTTTGTAGGGTTCACCCCAAATTGATGTTGGTTAAGGTAGTAGCTACTAATTCGGGAATGGCCGGAAAGAAATGTAAGGGTATTTATGACTTTTATGTTTTTATTTAGTTTGGAATCTATGCACATGATGTAGACCTACTTCTTATTTTGTAAAAAAATACTCTATTTTGTATCCTAATAGTACATTGTTACACTTACTTCCAAAGATTTTTCACTTTATTGAACTTCAAAACTTCAAAACTGAATTTCTGTTTTTTCTAATTTTAATTTTTTGCCCATTTTTTATATATTTTATATATTTTTTCAAACATAACTTGCTCAAACAAACCTCTATATTATTGATTGCTTTATGTACATCATTTCTAATCTTTTTTTCCTTTTTTCCATTTCCACAGTAGAAATGATTTAACACCTCTGGGTCAGATCCCATTCCTTTTCTCTTAGAAGTTGTATTGCCCTTGTGGACCTCTCCTATCAGTAATGTGAGTTACTTGTGTGTTCAAGTAGAGAATTTGAGATTTTACTTCTTCATATCTTACATTCCATTTGTTCTTTAGACCACTGTTTTGTGTTAAATAGGTATTTTTACTGAGCTATATTCAAGAAGAAGGTTTTTCCTGAAAATAGCGTTGTTAATATAATTACTATGTATATCTCAGCACAAGTTGTTTTAACAGGGATAATATTGAGTATGTCTAAATTAGTATATATGTGCCAACATGAGTTCTTTTGTTGTTGGATTCTTTTGGGATTTTTCAAAGTCTTACCTAGCTCAGTCTGATCTGAA
The DNA here is from genome assembly GCA_026546715.1 of Gallinago undulata. Classification (NCBI taxonomy): domain Eukaryota; kingdom Metazoa; phylum Chordata; class Aves; order Charadriiformes; family Scolopacidae; genus Gallinago; species Gallinago undulata. Next base: position 27,770,133 of record JAOTQQ010000023.1, read on the forward strand.
CCACTCTGTGTCTTGCAAATATCTGGTACTTCTTCTGTTTTCCGTAGAATGAACAAATCTACAACAATAATAATTTTTATACAAGTTGGGAAGCTGGCTGCATTATATCTTCCACATTTTAAAACAGATAATTTGTTATAATTCTGTCTCCTATATGCTTTTCCTAGAATTGGCTCTGTATAGTTTGAAATTTTAAGTTCTTAATGTAACTTTTATTGATTATACTGTTGCTAGTTATTTTCTTAATTTCTTTCTGTGATTAACTTTATCTTTAAATTTATGTTTTAAACTTTATTTCTGAGGCTTTAAAAGCCCAGAGGGGTATATCAGTTTTCCTTTGTACATCCTTGTTAAGCTACCTAGAGGGTTCTAGTAGACTGAGAAGATGTGTGTTTCCTTTAAAATCTGCCATGATACAACTTTATCATGCTTATCATGGCACTTCATATATGTGTCTTTAATGGTGATAATGGTGATTTTCTTTGCTACCTTCTAATTGTCCTGAACAGATCTGTGTTTAGCAGTGGGCACAGTACAGTCATTGGTCATGTTCCCTTTAGGAAGACTGTGCCATGAGAGAGCTGTGACCGTATCACAGGAGGTAGGAGCATATGCTATAGTAACTAGTATTAAGCAAAAGCTAAGGCTCTATTAATAAAGTTCCCTAGGAAAATGTATTATATGGCTTTTTTTTTTTTTAATTAAGGTTATAATCAGTTACTTTAAAGACAAGGAGAACATAAACAAATGTAGAACCTGCTTATTGCCACTGATAAAAAAAATTTTGTTTTAACTTCAGTAAAGCTTTGGATAACTAAATACTTCACAACATATTAGTTTATTACATTTTATTGCTGTAACAAACTTTATTTTTCACATGCATGTCTTTTCTTTATTGTGTCCATACTAGATAACGGAAAATTTCTGTCAGAAGAAGGGTGCTGTGCAGTTGGTTAAGGTCAAATATATCTCCTCTTTCAGGTGCTGGTTCCTCCATGATTATACCAATCCACATGCTATAATTTGTCATCTTCTGGCCTTGATTTCCACTAAATAGTCCTCCTTATTTTCATTAGACCATGGCATTAATTTTCCTGTTTAGAAACCTGTCTTTTGTAACAAGAACAACAGGCAACAACTGAAAAAGTTAGTAATTCCATTTTGTCTTTGAAAGAAGAAGGATGAGTTTTAAGTGGGCATTAGATATGAACAGTGTTATCTGAGAGTTAGATATAGCATTATTAATATTAAAATATTAAAACGGTATTGATTTGTGTTGATCTGGATTAGTTGTTAACCCGAAGAAGACACATAATTAAAAATTAATGAAATCTATATATTAGGTATGAACCATCAGAACTCCATAAGTAATTATAAAATTCAACAATATGGCATTGGAAGTCAAGGGACTGCAGAGCTAGGAGTTGTATGCAAAGTTAGACATAAATAACCTCAGAAAACAAGAACTTATTTGTGACTTGACAGAAGTAAATTTACTGTTTGCAAAACTAAGAATATTCACTGCTGTGTGTCATGTAATTTTCTTCTGAGGAAGGTCTCTAAGTCTGAAATCTCTGCAAAGTAATTGATTTTTCTCGTAATACACAAACATAAAAGGGATGCTTTAGCAATATTTGCTGTTCTCTAGGCGGAGTCTTTAGGTCTGACAATGACTGAGACTCTGTAGGTTGCTTTCCCTGATTCCAAAGGTTTTCCAGCAGGGAAATTAACAGGAATGATAGGTCTTGTAAGTGAAGCCTTGGTTTGAGACTCTGAAGACTGGATTTTATTTCTTGGCTCTGCTATTGTGTGCTATTTTGACTTTCAGACACTCAGAGGCAGATCCAGAGGTGAATGAGGTTAGTAGTAGGACTTCCATTTGTGTTAGACTGTGTTTATATGAGCACTTCACTCTTTTGTTGTGCTCTGTTTTCTAATCTCTCTGAGAGCTGTATTCCTTTATCCCCTCTCATTTTTCATAATAAACTCTAAACTCTGTTTTAGGGACTGCCCTTTGTTATAATTTAAAACACAGCAGGGTGTAGATGGGGACTCTTGATTTTGTAATTAATGTTGATACTGCAATTAAAGATGGTCCTGGAGCTTAAGAAATTACGTAACATTTCCAAAGATGTAGAAGATGCACTCTGGGACATCCTAACTTTTAGTCTGTATTGACTCTCTGAGTGCCGGCAATAGTGGTTACAGAACTGTTCTATTGCCTATTTTAGGATGTAAATTGGCTTGGAGAAGTGACTGTCTACTTTCCTTCCCTCCAGCCTGAGGTGAAGTGGCTTGCTTATTGAATACTCTTATCCCTCAAAAGCCATGTACACAAGAGTGTACTTGTGATCTCTGCCTGAACTGGAACAGTGATCTACATACTGTTAAAGGGTATTTAGAGTAAATTCTCTCTGGGGTTAATAACCCTTCAACTATTCACTCTGTAGTCTAATCTTTTTCAGAACTGCCTTGTAAAAAATGTAAAACCAAAATAGCTTGTTAAACTTGTACTCCAAGGAAATTATTGTGTACTATATTTGAGGATAAAGCATGATATTTAGAGTTTTTTCATCTCTAATTTTCTATCCTCAGTATTTTAAAAGTACAGTGGTAGCTTACTCCTGCATTTTAAGCAGAAAGGAAATGCTAAGAGTTTTTGTTTGCTTTCTGGTACCAAATGGAATACTGGGCTGTATTTTTTTGCAGGTTGGGATGTTGTGATAGCTTGTATTTGGTTACTTTTACGGTATTTACTTTTTATGTTTTCTTAAATAACGAAGCATTATTGTTGCTTTGTTTTCTTTGTTTTGACATTTTGCTTGCTTATGAAGCAAAACAATTGATAAAACACTATTTTCTGGAACATGGACTCATACTTTGTCTATTGGTAGTTATTCAGACTCTCCTCTATACATAGAATTGTTAATTTCAAATTGGCTCTATACAGATACTCCCGAGTCTCCTGAGTACTAAAATTACCTCCCTTTATTTCACAGTATTTTTGTAGACAGTGATGCTTTAATTTTTTTAAGCTTTGAACCTCAGACAGAGAGAGATTAAAATCCAGAGTTCCTTGTGGTATTTGCTGCCCTATTTCTAACAAGATTTTTTTCTGATCAACCAGCACCCTGTTCTCTCTTTAACATGAGTTTAAGCTCTCTTGTGTGACATTATATTCAGTGTTTCTGCAAAGCTAGAAATTAGGGTTTTCAAGTTGCATACCCAAAAGACAAGAACCATTTAATGTTTAACTGTTTTATATGCTTATATTGTATCAGACAGGAGATTAACGTAGCTCAACCACTTTATCAAAGAAGGATCTATCTATGGAGGTAAGACCAGGTTGCTCTCAGCTTTATCCCGGCTGATCTTGAAAACCTCCAAGAATGAAGACTGCACAGCTTCTCAGGGCAACTTGGTCCAGTGCTTGCTTGACTGTCCTTGTGATGAAAAACCTTTTCCTTTCCTTCCAATTTAAGCTGTTCTTGTTTCAATTTATGCCTATTGCCTCTTACGCCACTCTTGCCACTGCTGTAGAGAGCCTGGCTCCATCTTCTTGATAATGACCTTGTTAGGTACTAGATGGTCCCCTTGCCCTTGTCTTCTCCAGGCTGAATACCCCCTGTTCCCTCAGCGTCTCCTCATGGGGTTTGTATTCCAGCCACCTAAGTGGCTTTGTGGATCTCCGCTGAACTCGCTCTTGTTGCTCGGTGTCTGTCATTCCCTAACACTGGATGCACTATGCCAGAGGTTATCTAACCTCCAAGTGCCAAGAAAAAGTGGACAATCGCTTCCCTCAATCTACTCTTGATGTTTCTTGTCATAGAGGCCAGGGTGAAGTTGGCCGCCTTTGCTGTGGAGGCACACTGCTGGCTCACGTCCAGCTTGCTGTTCACCAACGTTCTTTAGGTGGTTTCCAGCACAGCTGCTTGCCAGCCTCTCAGTCTCCTGCCCAGTGTTGTTGCAGGGGGGCTTTTTCTTCCCAGGTGCTGGACTTGGGACTTTTCCTTGCTGAATGTCGTGAAGTTTCTGCTGACCTATTCTTCCAGCTTGGCTGGTTCCCTCTGAGTGGCAGCCCTGTTTTACTCAGCTGGGAGGAGGGCAGGTAGGTGTATTTATATAACATTGTTATGGAATCCATTATTCTGTCGCAAAATAATACTAAGTGCTTACTAAAAGTTATAAGTTAGTAGCTTTCATTGCAGCATTTGGAGAAAATGGAGAGGCTTGTAGGAACACAAGCCTTCTTCTGAAAAAGAAGCATCAGCGAAACTCAGATACAAATTAGAATGAATGGCTACTGTGAACTTAACATAATTATGTAAATCAATGAGGCAATCTAAGGGGGAAAAGTAAAAATCAGATGGAGAATCTAGCAAGGTATAAGGTCATTAGACCTTTGGGATGCAAAGGTATACTGGTAATTATGCCTCTGAAATGCTGAGGAATTTGAAGGAAATCAGACATAAAGAAATCTGCAGTATACTATAAAATCAGCATCTTCAGCAAATTCTTTATTTCTATTATCTAGGAAAGTCATGAATTTTAGATCTTATCCTCTTCTTCCAATATAATGTGCAGGAATTACTTAATAATCAAGACTCAGTGGAGAGTTCTTTTTTTTTTCTGTGGTGAAAAATGTTTTCCTGTTGGTAAATGGATTTTATCAGTTGTGAGTTTACTGTGATACGCTATAATTTCTTTGACATATTTTCCATGTTTCAATCAGTTGTTATTGGAATTTGGTACGTTGCATGAATTATGGTGAAGAATATATGACTACTAATGATTCTGGTTTAGGAAAAATATCACTTTGTGTAAAGTTTTACAGTTAATACTGGGAAAATTTGGAAGATGTCATCTTCCTCCAGGTTAAATTCTTATTTTTAAATTATTTTCCAAATAGCTGTAAATAGGTATCACGCAAGCCAAGGAAGAGTGTAAGTTCAGTGAGATTTTCTTTTTGTGGAAAGAAAGAAGGTGACACATGGTGGCTTGATCAAAAAAGTAATCTGCTCTCAAAGAAGCATCTCTTTTGGGTATAAAGTCTCTTTAGGTTAGCTGGATTCAATCCTCTGAGTAAATTTACTGATCTCTTGGAGCTATGTGTCATAGACCTTTTGCTTTATTTTAAAGAATGCCAGGTTTTGAAGATGTAGATGTGTTGGTTTCCAGAATTCCATGTGTAATGAATTGAAGGTTGCTGATTATAGGTTGATCGTAAGGTCTGTAAAGTTTAAATTGGTGTAGAAAATTTCTGGAAGTTGTGCATTCATTCAGCCTGCAATGGAGTTAATTCCTTTGTTGTTTAACAGCCAAGAAATCATCTGATGGCTCTGAGGGAAAGGATGTTTTCTGTATTTTTTATCTTCTCTTTCCAGGTTACAATCTGATCTTTTGTCTGTATTTCACCTTTTTGCTTGTTGCACATGTAGGGCTTTTCTAAGAGAACTTTTCATAGCCTTTCTCAATTTTTCATTCCATTTTGCCTACTGTAGTTCACATGATGTGAGTTTTCATATTCCTAAGTTATTTTATTGTTAGTTTAACCAATCTCTGCCTACAATGAAGGTCATATATACACCTATATTATTGACTAACACAAGCCACATTTGAGTTATAATGCATTGAGAAACTTTCAGCGTCTGACACATAATTTCTCTAAAGATGTCATGAAACACATTGTGATTTTAGGCTTTAAAAGGAACTATGTGTATATGATTTGATATAGATGGTGAATATTTGTATATATAAAATACAGTAGGAGTACCTATGCTTTTTACAATTTTCAAGAATCTTTTCCTTAGCAGAGGGAGTTAGAAGAGGTTGGCATATGTTGGATGATGATCTAGCAGAGTTTCAGTGCTGTAGTTGTGTTGCTGGTCATTCAGTAAATAGCAGGGTTTTTTTTCTGAATGCAATAACTGTGAATGATTTAATAACAGTAAATGTGTGTTTCCACAGCTTATATGGCATCGTTTTTCTGGTTGTTAGGCAAATATGAGATGGAGAGCAGTGGTGATTGGTTGAAAACTTATTTACAACTGAAGATGCCTGTCTGTAATAGTTCAGTTATTCCATTAAGAAGTGATTTTCATTGTAACAGAATTCTCTGGGGTTAAATTTGGGATGGAATTTAATTTTGAAATTGGAGGAGGCAGAAGTTCTATTGACAGGACTGGTCATAAATCTGGAATTAAATTAAACACTTGCTCCCCTCAGGCAAAACCCATGCACTCACCGTTGAAAGATCATCTCTTTTGATGCTATGCTAAGAAAATAAATATTATTTGCACTCGGTCAACCTAAGCTACTTCCTGCCTTGTGTTTAGAGTCTTTCCTTTATTCTTGAATATTGGTACCTTTCTCTGCCTCTGCATCTACTTTCTCCGGATCAGATGTCCACACAAGTGTCGGAAGTGTTTTCAGAAACTCAAACCAGGGGCTAACAGGAATAAATTGATTTAAACAGATTCAGTGAGCCTCTAAGATGAGGCAGTCAGTTCTGTTTGAGAGAATACAAAATACGGAAATAACTCGGTTTCATGTCTGTGCTGTCATTCATCAATATTCCCATATGATGTGATTTTGTGCTTTTCTGTTATATGCTTAGAAGACCATTGCTACATCAAAAGTTTTTTAACTTGTAGTCAGTGGTATGTGTTAGTCCTATGTTATCTGCAGATGAGGTACATACTTTGGCAAGCCTCAGATAGTCGACTTTCTCACACTCCTGTGTTGCTAGTCCTGTACTGTGGTGTTACTACTGACCAGTCATCTGGGTGGCTGCCTGTGCTTGACTGTATAGGAAAAATCAATATATATTAAAATAGAGGTCATACTGGATTTTTTTAGAATAAGTATCAGTAATTTTTTGTAAGACTTCAGGGACAATAGGTAGAATTGTAGCAACAGAGGGTGGAATCTTGCTAGTTTTCAAAGGATGCCCACAATTGAAGATGGCAGGTTTTCCTGGAGAATGAGTGCTCTACTCTCCTACCCCACTCCATGCACTGGAGAGTAGAAGAGTTCCTATGCCTTGGAGCTATGTAGTGTTTTTAGCTTACAAAGAATGTGTAGCTACTGGTGAATTCATATGGTAGATGGGCTGTGGGTCCAGCTCTCTGCATAGCAGCTGCCATGTAGAAAATCCCATTCCACATGAAGGATTATGTGGACTAGTCAAATCCTATTCTGACAGCTTTCCAGTGCAACTCTGTGCCAAGAAGGCACAAGTCCTAAACAAAGAATTTTAATATTATCATCCGTTACTTCAATAAAAAAAATTAAATTGCTTCAATCAATTTTTTTTTTAACATGCCAAATGACATGGTTTGGGACTAGCAGCATTTGATTAATCAAGACCAAGGATTTTAAACTTTATAATTTCATTTCATTCTTAACACAAGTAGCATTTTTTCATAGGTTTTATACAAACCTTAAGTGTGTTTTAACTTACTATAAAATGAGAAGAAATGTGTTACATTAAAGTGCATGTCATTTGTTTGTGCATTTGAGGTGCATCATTTTCTAGCAATTTTGAGTTATTTTTCTGTCAGTTTGTATGCCTATTCAACGAGACATACAGAAACCCTCACTTAGAACAACTCCCTTAGGGCTCACTCCTGGATGTCAGGAGTGTGAGCAAGAGGTGTTGTGCACATCAAGGATAGGTCAAGAAAACGTAAACTTTCAGTTACATGTGGTGTTGTTTTTTGTTTCTTTGAAATCCGGGATGTGTAATTAGGTGAGTTTCTTAGGCTTAGAATGCAGGTATGAACATACTTTTTTTCCTACTTGCAGATTTTGGGAATTTTTTCTTTGGTGTTTTTTTTTTTCTTTGGTATTTTTTTCCTTTTACTGTATCCCAGTTAACCACACACTGTGCTACCTGGCTGTGACCAGAAGTTTAATGGGCAAACAAATGTTTAGTTACAGTGCAAGATTATAAACATCTAAGGATTTCAGCTACATATATATATATATATATATATGAAAAAGCAAAAAAACCACAATTTCTTACTGCTGGTGTATTAACATCATTGCTTTGACTAGGAAAAGTGCAAATTAGTTACCAAGCATTTTGATCTTGGCCACAATGCAATATAAGCTCTTTCAGACATGTGATTTTGTTTTGTTTTATCCTTGTCTTTAAATGTACCACAAATACTGCAGACTAGTACTGCCATTGGCATTCCTGCTCTTGGGTTCTTGTTAAAAATAGCTTAGAGGCAGTAAATTAGATAGAATACTATATCCATTTAAAAGGGGTGTGACCTGGAGACTTCCATGTTTTGCCAGTAGAATATTTAAAATTATGTGTGTGAATTACAGGCTGAGTGATCCAAAATCAATTACTGAGCTTGTTTAATACACAAAAACAAAATAAAAAGAAGCTGGATAGACCAAATCTGGTAAAAGAAATGAAATATTTGTCTTTCATTTTTATCCAGAAGTGGGTTTTTGTGTTTTATATTAATGTGTTCAAAGTCTGTAATGTGGCTGTTGATAGAGGCTGTCTGTTCGGGCTTCGTTATTAGTAGCATACTGTGAATTCAGCTCCGTGGGTATGACCTGTCTTTCTGTGTGTATAAAACCTGGTTAATTTTTGAAATGCCTTTGTGGCACTGCAAGGAGAAAATAAAAATTAATTTTTTGATCAATCATATTTTGGTAATTGATAAATTATCTATAATCCACATCACAAATATCTAAATTCCCTGAAAGAAAAATATTTAAGTGCTAGGAACCAGTTTGGATTTTCTATTTATGATATCAAAACTTCATGTAATTTTCATGAGTCTAGAATTTGTTTCTCATCTTGCTATCTAATAGAGCACAGTATTTTGATACTCTAAACCCATTCTATTTGATTAGAATGTTTGTAACAATGCGAGACACAGCAACACAGTAATACTGTTAGTTGTAGCAACACTATTCTAGTACTCTAGAACATAACTGTGTGAACATCGCAGTAACTGGTTTAGTCTACCCATTTATTTCTCATATTGAGACCGTTGGTCATTCATGTTGGCCTTTTATGTGTCTCTGACTCTAAGGGTTGCCCACAATTGCCTGTAGTTACCAAGATGTGAGCTTGTTATGGGTTTATACAGCGACATAATGATACTCTGTATTTTCTCTTTTCCTTTCCTAATAATTCTTTGTTTTCTGTTTGGTTTGTTGATTGTTGGTTTTTTTTTTTTCATCCCTGCTACGCAATGTTGTACCGAGTCTTTCACAGAACTAGCTATTTTAACCTCATGTTGTTGAAATGGCCAACTCTGTGTCAATTGTTTACTTGTAAATTTAGGACTATTTTTGCTTTCTGGGTTGCTTTATATTTGTCTGCATTGCATTTTAGAATTTCATTTTAATGTCTATTAATGTTTCAGTTTCATCAGTCCCCTCTAGTCATTCTACTATTTTTCAGTTGGACACTGTATTTATTAATATGAGTAACCTAGCTTCACCTGCATTTTCAACAACTTTTCCAGTGTCCTAGGGCAGACTCTAGAAGTATTATATTGGTGACTTCCTGGCACTCTGGAAATCAACAATTTTCTTAATTTTGTATTTTATAATATTTTTTTAATAATACTTTTAATCTACATGAGAACTGTAGCTCTTATTTCAGAAATATCAAATATATTCTGGAAATGCAGCTAGACTGTATCAACTGAATCTTTTATTCCCAGGCTTGTTTCCTGGGAAATAGAGGTTTGTGAGGCAGGACTACTTTTTGTCAAAGAGCGCTAGTTCTTTCCTAACAACATATTTAGGCATATGTCCACATTACCAGTCCTCACATATAAAGACAGACTTAAAATAAAGGTTACACACCACAGCTTTGCTGTTTCATCCGTGAATTCCTTTAGCACCGATGAGTGAATACCATTTGATCCTTGGGACTTAGTACTGTTGGTGCTGCCCATGTATTCTGCATCCACTTGCTGTATTTTCTCTTTATGGTCTTACTTCCCTTTACTTATGACTTTCTATACTTGTCTGTTGGTGTTGCAATCTCTTTGCAAAAGGTTAAAAAAGTTTTTGATTTCCTTTTACATGTTATCCAATAGTGGCACAGCCTACTTTATTATTCCTGTATAGCTTGTATTCTGGTGGTAGTGAGACCAATTTTCTCACTTCTCTACCATTATGTTTCCAATATGCCTTTTATGTCAAACATTTTTAGAAGTGATATTTTACAAGTTTTTAGTAAAACGTCTTAGAACACCTTTGCTTCTCAAAGAGAGGGTACAGTTTCTTGTGGAAGAGTAATTCAATTGCCTAAATGAATTGATCCTCGCCAGTTCTACAGCAGTGCAGAACATACCCTTCTGCTTTTTTTTGTTCAAGGCAACAACATACAGCACAGTAAATTCTCCAAAAATAATTTGTTTTGTGCTGGTAAACATACGCAGCTACTGAGAAGCAGGTATACATGATATTATAAATTAATCAATCATTTAAGAGATATTCAGTAATGCCAGCAATAAGAGACATTCAGTAATCCAATCCAATGATTGGATATCTATTTTATTATACATACAATGCTATTATTTTACCGTGAAACTTCCTTTGAGATCCTGGTATTTTAAGAGTGAGATATTATAGCTCTAGTGTTCTAAACTGGATAGAGCAATGAAACATTATAGAAATGTTAATACATAAATTTTCATACACTGTATGAATTTAAGGAGATCTTGCTTTTTAATTTTTGCTATTATGGAGATGCAGATAATGGTTGCATTCAGATAGACTTTTATACCTGCATTAGCTACATCTAGAGTTAGCATTCCACCTATTTTTCTGTGTCAGTGCAAATGTATGTGTAAGAGAGAAAAGGAGAATCCCATGTTCTTTGCAGGTGAAATGTCTGTATTTTTCTATCATGGTTTAAAAAACAAAAAAACCACCAAACCAAAAAAAGCCCAACAAAAACCAGTTTGAGAGTGTATTATGAGAAGAATATTATCTTTTTCTTTTCTTTAGATTTTGTGTTGTTTTTCATAGATTGCCTTCCCCCCCCCCCCGCTTTTGCTTATGGCCAATGATAAGGCAAAAACATTTTTCTGTGGTTTCGGTAACAGGTTTTTGCAGTTGCATAACAATTCTTTGTAATAGATGGAAATGAAAAAGATACACAGGGCATTATTACTTGTATTGGAAAGGTGCTGCCAAACGTCAGAGAAAAGTAAGAGTTGCTGTGTAGGCTTTTATGTAATTCATACTATTTTCGTTCCATGAGATTTCTAATATACTAAATTTTATTTGTCTAAGTAGAAAGTATATGTTTTTGGCTAAATGTAGAAAATATTCAAAGAGCCTGCAATATTGAGGCTTTGTGGTAGGATGGCATTCCATCTGTTAATACTATATTTAATGACCAACCATAGCAGTTAAATATAGTCTTTCCATATCCATACTAGAGTAGGGAGCCCACCTGTGGTTTGTATTTATTTAGTCCTTCCTTCAGAATCATGTGAATGAATCACAGACATTAAGAGTGTTTATGTGCAGGCAAAATGTTGGGCAATTGGTCCACTCTGAGTTGTCAGATGATCCAAGAAAGTCACTATTAATCCTCAGTCACTATTAATCACTCAGTCACTATTAATCACTCAGTCACTATTAATCCTCCTTTGGGAGCTCAAAACTGAAGTGTGCAGAGGAAGGGAAGGCTCAGGCGACCTAATGGTTGGTGGTTTAAGCATGTGGCATGCAAGTAGGTAGGTATTTCTCCTGGAGAGACAGCAGCAAAGCTTCTGTGGTTAAGAAAATCTGATCATGCTTGACAAAAGAAAAAGTCAAAACCAGTTATCTGAAATGGCTAGTTATTACATACCTGCGTGATGACTGTGAGGCACAGAGGTTAAAGGCAGAGCTGGAAAAATGACCTTTCCTGGAGATCAGTTTCAAATCTTGTGATGGACAATCATCGGTCTTTGCAGTTGTCCAGAACTGAAGATGCAATTCACATTGATGGAGAGAATTGGCTTAAAAAATAAATAGCACAGAGAACAGTTGAGTTAGGCAAAGTGTATTTGTCTGACTAAACAGATATTTTGATTAATACTACAGAGATATCTGGGAACTGTGTGGGATACGGCATGAAGCGATTTTTGGAAGACACCCTAATGTATTTCATAGCATGTTGTTCATTGCTTCATGTCGTGAGGATCTTGGACTGCCTAGCACAAACTCAGGTGCTTCTTGGATGCCGGTAGTAACTTTCCGTTGATAAAATTTATTATGAGTTCATACCCTTTTCTACTTACTTTGACCAGCTACAGTGTATGTGAGGGCTTTTCCTCTTTTCTGATGATAAGTTAGCTCGTTTGATAAGGGCCCATGCTAGTTGGCTTTTGAAAGCACAAATGGACTATCCTCAGTCCCTTAAGAGAAGGGAGCTTCCAAAGAGAATTGGGAATAGAGTATTACGCAAAGTACAAAGAGGCACAACTCACTTTACTCCAGTCTCTTATCCATGTGAGGATGGACTGCAATCAGTTTTGAGTAGGTGCTTCTGGCATCTGTCCACAGATAGGTGGAAGTTAACGAGAGAGGTGTGAGGTTACTCACTGCATTGCTGGATGATTTCTAGAAGTCAATGATGTTGCTTTCTCATCGCTTGTTTAAGGACCATGATTCTACATGTTGATGAATCAGCTGGTGGGAAAAGCAGAACAGAAATCTTCATTTCAGTGTACCTCTCCTGACGAACACTGTTGTGATACATTTTCGTTAGGATATTCTATCTCTCATGACTTGCCTAGGAGTTAACAGAATTGATGGAAACAATTTGATAACAAAAAGATTATGTTTGTTATGAAACATGAGCATAAAGTTATGCTAATTTGTTTTTAAACTTGTTATTTTTATTTTAATAATTTGTCTACATACTACCAGTTGATTTTTATTTTGTTTCTTTTTTATTTTTATTTTATTCAAGCTTGGTCAGGACATGCATTTATTTGCATCACTCTTTTGAATTCTGTTGTATAAAGTCTTCTCTATAGTCACTATATGACATGCTTTGAAGAATGATTCTGCTATTTTGAGAAATTCTTGAAAAACTTATTACAGTTGTAAAGGTTATTTCCAGAACAACTGTTATAATATCAGAAATCTGGTTCTCCACTAGTGGTTTAATTATAAAAATTATTAACATTTATGAACTTGTGTTTAAAACAATCTTTAAAAAAATACAATGGCATTCCTTTTCATAGTCTCACAGACTGAAATAAAGTGTGGATTTGGTGGTTTGGGTTTTTTTTCTTTTAGCAGTAATATATAATATAACAAAATGTAAGAGATGTGTATCCTCCGCTGATTGGGTTGTGTTATTTCCAATATGTAACATTTAGCTACCTCAAATATGCTCAAATGAAATGTAGCAAGTAAGTCAGAGGCTGTGCAAATGGGAATGCAGTCCTAGAACGTGTGGTAGCTCAGACAACAAACCCAGAGGTTTTTCATGTAGAACACTGAGTGGAAGTGCAAGTAGTGATATATAATACTTGGGAAAATGCACTGTCATTAGCACTTTTAAGATGAATGTTTTATTATTGTTTTGAATATTTTTGTATGTTTGCTGTCTTTTCCTGTGTCTAGTAATTTTATTGATACTGCAACATGGATGAGTTTAAAAAACTTTTAATGGTATTAAATAGTTAGGATGATTAAGATGTCTATGATTTAAATCCGCTTGCTGAAAGCTTGAAATTCATGCCACAGTATTAATCTGAATCAGATAAGCCAGTGGATATAATTGTTAAGCAGTGAAGTATTTATCCTTCCCTAGTGGGTGGTTTCAAGCCAAGTAAGAAACCAAAAGGGAAAACAGAGCCAAGAAAAACAGTGTGGATGTTACAAGTAGCAAAGATACACATGAAAATTCTTTATGATTGTCTAGATGGGCTAGTAGTACAAAGGACCGCCCTCAGTTTCTGAGATCAGAGTGAAATCTAAATGAACTTTGGCTGTTGAACCTGTTGAAGATTTGATAACTGTTTGCAAAATTCAGTAAGGTTTTGCTTCTCTAGTAATAGAGTTCTGAAGGTTTAGTGAGTTGAACTGCTTTATTGGCCAGCAGCACTTATTCAGATAATGTTTATGTGTAGAAAAAGAAAAGCTAACGTTTTCCTGAAAAATCATTTGTATAGTTCAGTTAACTGTTCCATAGAGTAGATCTGGTAGTGCTTACCTACCTTGATGACAGCTGTGCATTTCTTTGCTAATTTTTTTCTTCATGACTGATAAATAAAATTTCAAAATACTTATTAAAATAATATGAAATCATACAGTAAAAGAAGTTCACTCTATTATTTAAATAGTTGCGAAAATAAATTCCCATGCTGAGGATGTCCTTTTTGCAGTGAAAACTAAGCACGCTGTGCTGTAGTGCAACCTCTGCACAAGAATGGAATTTTTGCACCTTTGCCGTATGGCAGCCAGTGGGGACTGTTAGTTTAGTGAAGCTATACGTGTTATGGTACTTAGGGACATGGTTTAGTGGTAGACTTGGCAGGTTGGAATTGATGGTTTTAAAGGTCTTTTCCAACCCAAACGTTCTATGATTCTGTATTCCTGGGAATGTGGATTGCTGGGATATTCTCGTTTTCCTTTGAACAGGTCCTCTGTCGTTTTTTTTTGCCTAGGAAAGAACTTTTAGTAAAACCTGAGGATATCAAGCTTTCCTTGGAATTGCTAGGCATGTTTCTTCTGCTTTTCTGACTGCATCTAGTTAGTACGCAGGCATAAAAAGTCCTACTTTTCTGAGTAGGACCTCCTAATACACCACAGGCAATAAGGCAATTTTACACAAATAACTTAGTATAAATCCTTTCAGGGGAAGGTAGGTTGTTCGTCCTTTTGCCCAGCCAACAACTTGTTATTTTCCAATGATAATAACAAGGTTGCTGACTCTTTTTTCAGCTACTGTTAGCCTTGGTTGCAGTTCTGTCTGTTGGAGAGTGAGTGTTGGCTGATTTTCCTTGACCTGATTTAATTGCTTTAGAGCCAAATTCTTCAAGCTATGTGGTTCAAATTTGATACAAGAAAATTGTTTTCTCTGTGGTTATTCTAAGTATTTGAATATTTAGAGTTTAAATCTTTTTTTTCATGTTTTTGCAAGTGAAGCAGGGAAAAAAAAATTAAAAATATGTGTACTTTAAGTAATTAAAAAGTTGTACAAAATGTTTATAAAATACCATTTGTCTTTGGGTGATTCAAAGTAGACTCTGTATGACACAAACATTAATTAAGCCACTTACACAGAACATTATCACCAGAAACTGTCCTGTCTTTAAACTGTCCTTGACTGACAACCAATTGCAAGTATCACAAAACTGCTGTGGAGTGAGTAAAATGACATTATTTTATCTCCTATTGAAAACATGGCTATAAGTTGCACTTAGGGGAAGCTATATTATTTTCTTCAAAAACTCTTGATCTGAAATTGTATTTCAGTTACTTCAATTGTACTTACTTAACATAGATGTAAATTGGTTTACAAGTTTAACAGCATTTTCATAGGCTCTGAATTGGGAAAGCTGCATCTTCCTCTCCAGAGGCATTTATTCTTCTAGATAGCACACCTGGGAAATAATCCCAAATTTTCTTCAAATCCTGAAGTCTTTTATAACTTTCCTTATAAAAGGAAGAGCATTGACAAGAGTAATGTGGTAGAAAATTAAGAATCTCTTATTCATGTTAAACTTCAATACTGTGGGACGATTAGGCTCTAGTCTATTAAAATAGAATACTAAAGTAGATTTAAAAATATTCGATGTACTGAATGTTATGTTGAGAAATTACTCTGTAAAGTAATACTTGATCTTGCTTATAGGACTTTTCTTTCTATTTGATCAAAATATGTTTTTCAATTATGTATTCCTATCATCCATGTTATCTTTAGCTATACTGCTATTTGCTGTTTCAGGGTTTTGGATATATCCAACAATTATTTTGAGTTTAGACAAAATACAAAAATATGTGATTTTTAGTTTCTTTTTTCCTTTTTAAACACACTTATTATGTACAGAGTCTTCACCTTAAAATTAGGATATATTTTTTTTTGCATTAGGTTTTTAGGTCCCTAGTCATAAGTCCTACTTGCAGGGAAATTAATATATTTCTTCTTTTCCTGTGACTATAATTTGATGATTATGATTGTGTATTTATTTTTTGGGGGGCACTGGTGCTGTTTTGTTTGGTACCAGGTAGCGGACATGTCCAAATTCAAAATATAGACACTGGCATACAGGCATACCCAAAAAGACACACAGGTAAGGTATTTTCACACTTGGTAAAATTCTTTTTTTTTTTTCTGTGCAAAGTTGAAATAATAGTTTGTATCTTTAAAGAAGTGAGTTTCCTTTAGTTTTAGGAAAAATTGTGTCTTGTATTCAGTGTTTGTAAATAATGGTATTTGGGCATATAGGCTGTAGAAAGAAATCTGGTAGGTCTCACAATATATAGTGAAAAATTGTATATTTTGACAAAACCAGTTATGTAGTTGAGATCCTCTCCTATAATGCCCATTTTGTTCTTTCCTGACTTCCAGTTCCTGTATTTTCATCGTTGTATATATATGAAAAACAAGAAGTATCAGTTTTCCCACCTGTTCTGTGTAGCAGTTCTTTGTTTAGATTCCAGACAATCAAATAAATTTATATGTTGAGGAGACCTTTGCAAATCTGCTTTCGCAGTAAGACTAGAGTCATCTTTGTTCTTTTTGTCGAGAGGGGTGGGGATGGAGGATTGACAATAATGTTAGGGCTGCTCATAAGGCTTTAGGAATATGAAATATTCAGTATTTCATGAAAGAGTATTCTTGGTCATGTAGGTTTGCAATACAGTTCCCTTTGGTCTCTGATCACATGTGCATAAGCAACTAATTAATTTATCAGGCAAGGTACCATACATATTTCTTCATAGCATTTCTGTCAAAAAAATTGTCCTAAATATCTAATTGTATTTTGGTGACTGAAAGGCTTCATGGAGGCCTCTGTTATTGTTTATATCTGTGTGGAGAAAATTACAATATAGAATTAATTTGAGAAATTTCAACAGTTTTAGCAGTAGCGATCTAGAAATTGAATGGGTTGGAAATACCTTATTCCAGTGCACTGCTGCATATGTAATGTATGTGCAGTATATGCTGAGGTCTTTTTCAAAACATTTACATTAAACCTGTCAGGTATTTATGAATAGCAAAAATTAATTTCCCCCGGTTCTGTCATCAGTTAGAGAAATGGATTTCAGCACAGAAGACTATCAGTGTTTCCTGCATACCAGAACAGCTCACTTCAATGTCATAGAATTACACCAGGTGGCCTGCTAAGAGTCAGCTTAATGTGATTCCAAATGATAGGGTAGAGAATGTGAGGGAAATTAAAATAGTATCATACTTATGATTTAAAAGGAAGTTAATTACAAGGGCTTGTTAATAAACAAAGAAAAATTCAGAATGTATTATCTGTGGTGTAGCATATCAGTAGTGAATGTGATACCATAAAAAATAAAATTTAACACTGCATAACTTTACATTGGCTATGAAATATTTAATTAAGTTGTTGACATGTTTTGCTTATTAATGGATTTTTGTCTTTGGAAAGAATTATTAAAATGGTGGGTTTAACCTTTACATTTTTGAACATTGTCTGACAATGCAAACACAGTTGTAGCCTCTTTATTTCTTGTTTGCTTCCTCATGCAAATGCAAACCCATCTGAATGTGGCCAGTGTTCTGAAATAAAAATATTTATTCTGTTGATGTAAAGCAGTTAGACACCAGAGAGTATAGAGGAAATATGCATTATTGCCTAGTTTTCTGTTGTCTGAAAATAGACCATGTAAAATTGCTATGTTAGATGTTACTTAGCAAGTTAAACCTGAATGATGACTTGTTACTGCAGTACTTTTTACACAGTGTATTTGCATGTACTGCTTTATGTCTACCAGAGAGCAGAATTTATAGAATATTAAAATATATTTTTTATTTTTTTAAAGGCGGTTTTTATAAGTAGGAAAAGGAATGGTGTATTTTGCCATAATAAACAGTATGTATAAACAGATATATACAACCTTATTTTTCAGCTTCTAAATTAAAGAAAACTAACAAACTTACACGTATTTTACTTGATGTCAAGATAGAATGAACAAAAGGCATGCCTGAGTCTATACAGCAGTTAAAGGACTTTCATCATATTACAGAATTTCTTATAATTTTAATTAATTCACAAATAAGAGTCCATTGAACAAAATTCATTCCTTTTTGAACTTTGGTCATACTTAATTATTTAAAAATGTTAATGCGGGTGTTCTGTATGAGTTAAAGCTTGACAGCTATATCTTCATGTCAAAATTCAGCCTCTGTGATTTAACTTACACGTTCTTTGAGACACTTGAAGGAGAAAATGGTTTGGATACCTTTCTTTTCTGGGATGTTGTATACAACTTGAAAATGTCCAAGAAACTGGTAAATGCAGTGTCAAAGAATATGCTAGAGCAGATTGTATGTCTTCCCTTGTATTCACAAAATATAAAAATATGTCCCAAAAAACCTCATGGGGAAAATGGAAAGCACAGGATTCTTTTACATTTATGAAAGATGTTTAAAAAATCTGCTTATGAAAATAATTTTTAAAAAAATTGTGAATAAATTATTTTATGGGAAACATCAATTTGAATTAATATTGCAAGTATATAAAATAAGTCTAAATAAAGATGTGGTATTTTAGAAGAAATCCATTTCTGCAAACCTGTGAAGTTAAATATACGTTACCAGTTACATCTTTTAATAGCCTTTGATACTTTATTAAGTCTATCGATATTTAATCTTAAATAAAAAATAGGCTGAATATAATGAGGTACATATTAAATGTGTGAGTATTTAAAATTAGTTGTTAAATGTTTTGCTAAATTGGGATAGTATGCATTTCTCCCTGTTTAATCTGTGATAAAATCAGCATATGCATACTAGTGTTTCTGTTTGCCAGTTTCAGAGATACTGGTTTCTAAAAGTTCAAGCTCTGTCAGGATGAGAGTCATGCTTTTGACATAAATCAGTGGGTAATGTTTGGTGAACAACTTCACATTAGAATATTTCACTTCAGTTTGTAGATTTTGCTTCAAGCCCAAGTACATTATTGGTCGTAGTAGTATTTTATACAGTTGAAGGGATGGATTAAGTGACTGCAATCCATCTACAGATTTCTGTTTTTCAAATGATACTGTCTTCAAGGTAGCACTTGCCAAAAGCCTCCTTACTCAACTGAAAACAAGTAGGATATTCCTGGAAGGAACTTGGAAATTTACTTTTAGATAAGGCTTTTAAGCTTGGAGAGAGGAACATAGTTATTTCTATGGAGTTTAAGTGGCTAATGTACTGAAATATAGACAAGGGACTTTTGCCTCATCTATATTTACACTTGATCTACTTCAGTGCACAGCAGAGGTGGGTTTTTTGCCCTTGAGAGTTGCTGTGTAGCTGCTTATGCTTATTTGGGCTGTGTCAATACAGCACTGACTGGCCAACTTGGGAAATTATAGCCTTACAGCCATAAGGAGCTGGTTGCTAAGAAATCCCCCAAATATCTCCAGGTCTTCAGTAGGTTTTCTGGCCTGTCCTACATGTCTAGTACTGCAGTCATCTGAGACTTGAGAACTAATCTGATCTAAGGCTTGCCTGCTCCTGCTTTTCCACACCATGCAACCTCTCCATGGTTCCTTCCGTGGTCCTTCCTCTGCTGTCTATGTGCTGACTGGATCCTTCTGTGATCCAATTAAATTACCTGGCAGAAAAAATTGTGGGTTTGCTCTGTTACTGAATTGAGTTGGTTTACATGCTCATCAAGGGATGAACATGGTGAGCTCTCAAGCTGACATAGGGTAATGGCAGTGAGAGCACGGAAGGAGAAAACCTGAAGGATGGGTTGGGAGGGGAGAGGACCTCCCTTCATAAATAGCACTGATCTACTACTACTCACCCTGCATTACAAGAACTGCAGCCTGAGAGCGCTAGTTCAAAATACAACTAAACTCACATATGGGTTCCTCCTAAAAGAGTGGACTATGCTCCTCATACAGGCAGCATTCACCTTCCCTCCCTCCCTGATGTAAAACCAAAGTGAGGAAGTTCAGGGATCTCGATGTGCAGAAGAAATAATTAGTCCCAATGCCTCCATAAACAGCTTTCAGCCTGCTCTAGCCGAGCATGTGGCTGTTTGGGCAGAAATGTCTGTTGGAGAGGGAACCAGCACTGCTCTTTGTCTGGTGGTATCATCTTGGATTATCTTGTTTGAAGGCAATGATGAAATTAAACACTGGGTATTTTCCAGAACAGTTGCTGTCACTAGACTAAATTGACTTCCTCTAAGAGCTTTCTTGATGTGAGGGTATTCTAATTAGAGGATATCAGTCTCTTAGAGAAGACATTCCCTTTGGAATGTTCTTATGAAAATATTAAAGTCATTTTTCTGTCAGAAATTCATTCTAGACATTTCTTAATTTTTTTTATACAACTCTTATACATCCATTGTAGTCAGAATTGCAGGACACAGCAGGCAAAAACTTGTCTTTGTTGAATTTAGCAGCAAAATGTCCATAGGTATCATAGTAGCTACAACTGTGTTAACAGTGTTTGATGAATTTGTATAAGGTTTATTTCTACCCTTAAATTTTATGAATTTAATCAAATGATTAATTTTAAAGTGGGTTGTCATTCTCTTTAGATTTTAAGTAATTCCAAAAGGAGGATATTGTTTGTCTTTCATGGTTTGTGGATTTCTGTGCGTTCTTTTGAAACTATTTATCCATTTATAGCTGTATCTTAGATTCCCAAGTAGTTTCTTCATAATTTTAAATCATCAGTGTTTATCTTTTTTATATTAAAATATGGTTTGTTGAAGCCATTAATTTTCAAGTCTATTATTGTCTATTATTATATTCTTGTATCCTATGTAAGCATCAAATAGTATATTCAGATTTGTGATTTGATTTCTGATTTTCTGAAAGAGAACATACAATGCAGGGAATACAGTATACTGGGATGTTATCTTCCCTAGCTAACTCATAACACCTTTCTTTTCACAGGCATCTTAATTACTCTTCAGATATCCAAAGTAAAAGTTAATCTCTAAAAAGAAAAATCTCTATTTATTTTAATACTATCCTGGGTATCAATAAGTTGTCTATTCTAACTTTACAACAACAAAAAAAGTTGTAACATACAAAAAAAATCATGTATAATTGAGGTTGTCAATGCAACATTAAGAAAATATAAAATTTTATATTACTTGAGTATCTATACTGGAATTTGATGTACTATTTCCTCCATCCAAATTGTAGTGTTGAATTTTAAAATAAGCTTAATTGCTTGGAGTATTCAGTGACTGGGATTCCCTGAATACAGCTGTTCCCTCAGTAAGATTCCTGGCTACATGGAATGCACCATTGTTTCACCTATTAGTTAGATTTTCCATTAAAAGTAATTGTATCAAATTGTGAACTAGTTTAAACATTACCTAGTACTAGTGTTTCACTTAAGAGAAAGTGCTGTGAAAGGAGAAAGAGGGAAGAAATGTCAATTTAGTAAATTTATTTTAACTTGAAGCTTCTTGCCTTTTCTCTCTTGAGCCCACTTGCAACATTCCACAGTTATCTTTCCATGCTTTGATGCCAGATTTTTTCCTAGCTGAAGGAGAATTTTAAAACCTTAGCCTATGTGAAATCATAGTCTTATGAAAATAAAACCCTAAATATGTTTTTAGTAAATAAAATGCTGCTGGAGGTGGCAAAGTGTGGCAATAATTAAATAATTTTGGTATTATTTGGAATTCCAGATGTATTTCTAACAATCACAGACATAGAATATTACTGTATCCTATTCGGAACACCTAATTGGCATAGACCTCTTAAAGTTTTATTGGTTTTTAACTTTTGATTGTAGTATTTATTAGCTTCTTATATGGTCTGAAGAACATCAGTATTAATTTAAACAGATTTTAAGACCAGCAGTGTGATCTCTCCTGTTTGTGCAAGCTAGGTATATGGCTTTGGCCAAATGCATGTTCAAAGTCTGACTTCTAGCCCTAAAAAGGTCTTTTGTGGGCCTGCAGGTTTGTTTGTCCTTGTCATGGACATCCCAACCTTTAAAACTTATTTTCAATGGTCAATATTTTTGTGTGATGCTTCTCTTCTGAGATACACATCGTGCTAGGCTCAGCCTCATTCTGCCATGACCGTTTCCATCATCGCAAGTACTTGATCTGTTTCACGTTTTATGGGATCGATAAATCTCATCCCTAAAGAGTCCAGCAGCCCTTTGATTCCTGACCTGACATTTGCTAATGCTATTCCTGATGACCTGCCAGTACGGATCTTCAGAACTGCAGTCTGTGTTTGACAACACTCATAATATGAATCAATATTTAGCATTCAGTAAGTGAGCTGGGGAGTCATTTTATTGCTGCAAAAGGCTACATTGCCCCTGGGCAGCTGTCAGAAATGGGTAGTTATTAATAGCCCTCTCTTTTCGCTTAGCATAGTCAGTAGGGGTCAGCCATGAAATGATTTAATCAGTTTATGATATCTGTGGCAAAGAGCACTTAAAATGTAATCACAAAATTTAAGGAGAAGTGTCCCTGGGCTGTTGTAATATTTTCCTCATTTAATTTTCTCTGAAGTTGATGTAATACACGAGAAGGCTGACCAAATAAAAGATCCGTATTTACAGTCCTTTTTGCTCTTCTGTCTTACTCCCTGTGTGTCTGAGTGTAGGGCTTTTATGGGGGGGGGTGGTGGTGATATTAAAGAAGAAAATGGTATTCCAAAATTTCATTGTCTCAAGATCCTTTCCACTTGACCACAGTGTTGCTATGAGAACATTGTGTGGGGATGATGTGTTTCCACATGTTTGAAAAGGAGGAGGAACTGTCCCAGACCTTTTCTTCTGATCTTTTAGAAACATTGAAGTTATGGATGTGGTAAATAGAATCTATCTTTGGGCAGCTTAGTTTCCTGGGACTTCACCAGAGTTCACAGGTCTTACTGAACTTGGCAGTTATAACACTTGCATTTTCATGTCAGTAGGTGGTCTGGTCTGCAAAAATATCTTCAGTGTGTGAAGTACAAAGAAGCTTGCTTCAATATGAAATTTCCCTTGTCTCTTTTTTTATCTACAAGTATTGTGAATGATTCGTAGAAAACTTCACTGTGTTTATCTCTGAGTTTCCCTGTGTCCATCTTGCAATATCCTGAGTCATTTCATAGTGTAAGAGTTTGTGTTGCCATCCTATCCTTTTCTGAAAACTTCTTCTCCAGCAGTACTTCCCAGAAAGTCTTCGCAGTGCTTTAAGGAGCAAAGCTGATGGTCTTTTCTCTTCTGTAGTAGTTGTTTCCTCATATGAAATAGTGGGGCTGAGGCCTTGACTTTCAGAATGGTTGTATGAAGTTTATTTATAATATAGCTCCATGATGTGCACTGATTCTGTCAGTAATTTAAGATGAAGAAAGTTTTTTTATGAGCAGCTTTGTCCTGGGATATGTTGTAGCACATTTACAAGCTTCTTTCCCATATATCCAGATAGTTTTTGTGCATTCCGCTTGTGGAGAGTATCTGCTCCTCTATGGTAGAATATTGTCTTTGCATGGTATGTTTCCAAATGTTACATTCAGTGTTACATGCAAATTTGCTATTAGCAGTAATAATCATCAGGGTCCTGGTGGAGAGATAGGAGTTTGCAATTTGGTTCAAAAAATTTCAAAATCCATACATTGCAGAAAAACTTCAGGGTTGATGAATCTAACCATCTGATCAAGACATCTTATAATGGGGAAAAATCCTTTTCAGGCAATTCCAATTAACTCACTAGTCACTATGGCATTAATAAAAATTTTTAAAAAATGTTTATCGGTGTGAAGTTGCTTCTATTAGTATCTCAGAGTCAACAAAAGCAATTTTTTCTTTGCTTTCTCTAGATGCATAAAGTACTCTCTGCCTGTTACCTTTTCAAGAACCGCTCACTGGAAACAGCCCCTCTCAGATGAATATGCTATATTTACCAAAGCCTTCTTTACAGAACACTGTAAATTTACTGAATGTTATTTAGAGGGTAATTCTGCTGCCATTTAGTATTACATGTCACACTCATGTCTTACCTTCTGGACATGCAAATGCTATAGTTGCTGCACAGAGGTATCTCTCCTAAGCTAAAGCTCAGACTTTTATTTCTGGAGTTACTTATTTGGACCCTTAAGCAACAGGAAAGTTAGAGATTGTCTCCTTATATGAAATGCTGATATGTTCCCTATCCAGATAGATAACTTTGCTAATTTAACAGTTGATATTTGCTCATTTCATAGGAGTAAGTGATCAATTATCTTTAGCAATATAAAACATTTTCTTCATGTGCTGCATCTTTTTGACTGCAGCATTCTTCATAGGTATGTTCTTACATCTTTGGCAGCATTGTGGTACATATCAAGTGTGCATCTGCTTGCTAGAAGAGGCAGATATCTTGCACTGTGTTGCCAAAAAATCAAAATTAAAAATTACTCGCTGTTCCCAGTAAGAGCTCTTGCTAATTCAACCCAACTTTTTTTTTTTTTTCTCTCATGAAAAGGTCTGTATAATGCTCTCTCTTAAGAATTGTTGAACATTATGGATAGTCCCTTGGCAAGTCAGTCAAATGAAGATGTAAATTTTAACTGCATTATTTACAGTGTACTACATTCCATTGTACGTACTTGTCCTCAGAAATGGACTAGTTGTAATTTGCTTTAGTTTGTAAGTTAAGGTCTTTCAAGTTCTTAGGAAGAGTGGCTTCTTAAATGTGTTTTAAGTAGTGTACCTTAATTTCACACCTTAGGTTAGTTTGAATAAAGTTCTTAGACAGACATGTCCTTATCTAGATTGACTAAAACCTTATGGTTCAGGAAAGCTGTATTCATTTCATCATTCATTTGGTCACAAAATCTGAGCATTCATTAATGTTTTCAATTTTGCATATTATCTTTAGAATTATAGTCTTCCTTAACTTATTGTATCATACCAAAGTAAGATATTTGGAGTTATAAAACTTGCTGTCAAAGGAAAACATAAGTGGACGTCGGTGCATGTTTTCATGTGATATTTTAAGTTTAGAATCATACAGCTATAGACATTGTTTTGCCCAGCAAATATGGCAAGGGATTAGTGATAAAATAATGACCCCTAAAAGTTGCCCTCTGATTCAAACTTTTAAATACATTAATAAAACATTACTTTGTTTTGCAAGTATAATATTCTTTAATACTCTTTTATGATAAGATAGTTCCATTTTTTAATAGTACATATTTAGTATTTTACTTGTCTAGTTAGCAGAGAAAACAGTAAGCTTTTCCCTTAAGATTGTCATTAGTTATTATCACAATGTTGTCATAGATATTTTTTAGTTCCAAGTTTATTTTGAGCAGATGGGAGGAAGATATCAAGTCAAGCCCCAAATATTGATGTATCTTTTGAAAACTATGTTTGAGAATAAGATATACTAGAATGAAGATGAACAGAATTGCAAGCAAAATTACTGAGCATGGATTATTCATCTGGCATTTATGATAATATTTTCCCATTAATTTCAGGGAGATTCTGTCTGAATAAGAGCCAAGTGAAAAGAAAGTAAGAAATTCTTCAATTGCATGATAATATCCAATGTTTGCAATTGGTAGCCATTTTAGGGTTTGGATTTTTTATATTTTTCCTTGTTATTTTTGTGAGATGATATCTACCTTTTCATAGACCTTGCTCAGGTC
This sequence comes from Gallinago undulata, assembly GCA_026546715.1. Taxonomy (NCBI): domain Eukaryota; kingdom Metazoa; phylum Chordata; class Aves; order Charadriiformes; family Scolopacidae; genus Gallinago; species Gallinago undulata. The sequence goes on from JAOTQQ010000023.1 coordinate 27,795,936, forward strand.
TTCTGATCAGTTGATTCTTCAATATTTCATAGTTACTATAACTATATATATTTACTCTTAAAGCTACTATAGCTTTAAAAGCTTATTCTGGAGTTTTGCCTTGCTTTTGTATGTTTACACACTTTTGATAATGCAAGTTTTTTAAACATAATAAGAAAATCATTTAGTCACATGAAATTCACACAGACGATATGCAGAAATTGCAAGTAAACTCTGAAGAGGGTATTTGTGAACCTTTCCCACTGTTATGAATGTAATACTAGAAGAACGATGTGCACTATGAGGTTGTGTTTTGGCCTAACTATTTGTTTGAACTTTTTCACTTGCAAAGTAATTAAAGTGTTAATTTAGGATAAGGTGGCATTTGCTACTCATGCAGCTAAACAAAAAACCTAGCTTCACAAGAAGCCTTGGCATAAAGTGTCTTATTTGTGGCAATTTTCATGGAAGGAAAACATTGTGAAACTTTACACTATATGAAAGGATTTCAGAATGTGTTAGCGAGGTGGGAAAAGCTCGCATGAAAGAGAAGTTATAAAGACTTAATCTGTAGGAGTTAGGTGCTCCTTGATTCTGAGTGTCCTGAGAAGTTAAAACAGAGATAATACGCCATTACTAATAGCAAGAGACCAGGAGGACAGCAGTGCTGTCCTTCATGGCTGAGAAAGGGAGATTGAATGGGCTTGGAGAGGAAGATCCAGATCTGCCTAGGCCATATGGGATTGCGGCTGTAACAAGATGCAGGAATGGCTGGCCAGAAATAGATTCGTAATGACTGTGAGATGAGGTTATTCTACCTATGGCTGACTGCTTAAGAAAGACAAATTCAGAAATCTACTTGGAAAAAAAGGAGGCAAGTAGACAAATAAGTGTGTGGTATAGTTGCATAGGGATGATAAGTTTGTGTCAGTGAATGTTGTTGTCCAGGCTCTAAGCGCATAGGAATAAAATGAGGGGCTGAGACGGATTACTGTTAAATCCCTCCAGAAGTTAGGAGGACACTGAGGAGGGTACTTGACAAAATGAGTAATTAGCTTGGCAAGAGAAGGAGTGGTATAGAGCTGACTCACAAAAGCTGACAGGGAAAAAGATTTTTAAGGAATTGTGGTGTTTGGTGTTGAGTGTGACTGCCAAGTTAAAAAGGTTGAGAAAAGAGTGTTGGCTTTCAGCTTTGGCAGGATGGTTGCTGGAAACTAATGTGAATCGCTTCAGTGTGGTTAAGATGGAAGACTGTGATTTGGAAAGTGTCAGAGGAAGGAAATCCTAGGCAATAATTTAGCTTAATATGTTCAGTCTTCTTAGATGTAAAATAGACAAGATAGCGCATTTGTGGGAAAGGTAAGTGGGGTCAAGTGTTAAAATCCTGTAACACAAACAAGGTGGTGAAAATTACAAAAATTAAAATCAAATGTACATTTTCAACAACGTACTGTTCCTCCCTCAGCCTTAATTCATCTCTAAAGGTTTTACAATTACATCTCATTATTTGGAGCACCTATCTTCAAAAAAAAATAATCAAAGTATACTCTCTGTGTTAATTTAGCATAATGTAACATCCATTCCCGGAGCAGCTAAAATCCATGTGCCACTTAAGAAATCTTTGTAAAGAAAGAGTGTCTTTGTGCGTGATAATTTCATGGAAAGAAAACATTAGATAGATGCTGAAATTGTGAACTTTGTGACATTCTGAAGTCTCTGAGAATTCTGACATCTTCAGCAAGTGGCAGACACGATGTTCAAGTGCCTGTAATTGACCAATGCAGCAGTTGACATTTGACACATAGTTGACTGAATGACCTGGGAGGTTACATGGGTAGGTAGTACATGAAATCCTTATTCAAACCTTTCTCTAGTAACTGGAATGGCTGTGACATGAGGCTAAACTACAGATAACTGACTTCTTAAAAAATACATCCAGAAATCTAACCCTCTAGAAAGGTCTGTATTGTATACAGTATTACCCATTAACTTCAAGATGTGTCTTGCTTTTGTTCAGAGTATTGTGTGATTAGATTTTTTTTTTTTTTAAGTTACAAATACATGATTGGAATTGTGTTTCACAGCTACATCTTGCTATATGGATGACTGACAAGATGGGTTGAACCTTTGTCTTTGTCTTTTTTTTTTTCATTTTTCCTTCTGGATTGAGATGATGCATTGCTATACAGAATGCCTCCCTGAATGCCACTCTGCAGTTATAACATGAAATAGAACTGCTAATAGAAGTATGAGAAATTAGAGGTAGAAAAAACATATTACTTCATCAGCTCTGTGCACCTGACAGTACATCAGGGTTCTAAATTGTTCAGGAAAAAAGTCATTGTGAAAGGATTAGATATGATGTAATAAGTTATATTAAGATGAGTGAACAAGGCTTTTGTAGCTTAAAATGACAGGAAGCCTGCGTCTAACTTTAATACAGGAAAAGATAGCTTAGACCAGCTTTATGAATAATCTTAGTATTTCATTAGCAGTTTCTCCTGTATTTCTTACATATGTTATATTGGCAATATTTTGATAAATTAATTTTAGAGAACTCTAACATTACTAAATGTTATTAATTTCTTCCCTTTTTTACTACAAAATATTTCTAAACTGACATTCAGGCTTTGTAAACTTTAAGAATTGTGCTGTGTATAACTAAACCTTAAATAACCTCAAGTATCTTAGTCCCTTGGAAGTTTACAATTAATGATAGCATAATTTTACTTAAGATTTGCTCCTTTGAAGCCATGTCTTCTCATATGCAAAAATTAACAGGCATCAAAGAATGAATTTTGTGAAGAGTACTTCAAATTAATTTTCTCCCCAGGCCTGTGAATTCTCCGTGGTAGAATTAGTAACTATCTTCACGAGCTGCAACTCTTCCATAGTATGGTGTGCTTCAGATTTCATTCTAATCCATACAGAACAGTGGCGTCTGTATAGGGATCTGTTGCAATGTATGACCTGTACTTTGTGAAGAATTAAAATTGGTTCATTTTGATTGATTTTTCTTAAACTGATGAAATTTTATTATAATTTTTGGACTCAGTACTAATCTACCTTTCTTTTGATTGTGCTTTCAATTTACAGTATAATTGAAATCAGAATAGGACTAATTTTAATATGTACTTTTTAAGAGAAAGAAATAAAAAGACTTGTACAGCTCTAGCAGCTTCAATCTTTTTTTATGATGTTTTTGTTAGGTAAGTTCAAACTTCATTTTAATGTAAATCCTCCAAATTTCATTATCATTATTAAAGGCTGTTTATACAATTTCTGGAAAAAAAAAGAAAAGAAAAAGTCTCATTGCTGTCACTGTAATATGAATGATCAAAGAAGAGTAATTGTAACATTTCTTTTAGGAATCCTGCCCTCAGTAAGCCCATAGGATTTGTTTACCCTCTCTTACCAACCAGCATTTGTACCCATATGTTGAGATGGCAGCATGCCTCCCTCACTAGGTACTATGCCAGTTTCAATAGGATATAGATGCCAAACAATATTTAAATAAGGAACTATCATAATGCTGAAAATACCATCTGTTCTGTAAAATCTCCCTTATTCTGTGACAGGATTGCCACACTGAACTTCCATGTGTTAATCACATTTTTGATACACAATAATGAAATTTGAATACCTGAACCGCTGAAATGTCTGAGCATCCACGATACTACAGTTTTATCAAGAAACACAGAAGCTTTATGTTGAATGTTTGGATGCTTCTTTTGAAAACATGGGACAGCAAAATACGTTAAGATATATAGAATTATGAAGCAACTCATGGATGATAGTGGCTGTGAAATATAATTATCGGCCTTCAAAGATAGACATTTACTATTAACATGCTCCTTCTCATGGGCAGATCTACAGGACCATAATGTTGAAAACTTCTATAATGATTTTTTCAGTGAGTTTCTTACATGTCAAATCTAAGGTCTGTTCTCTCTGGATTCCTTACTTATGGATTGCATTAATCTTAAATTTGTCAGGTGGCTAAGGTTCAATCCCAGTGCAAGGTACTAATTAGGAATCTTCCTAATCAATCAAACAATTGATTTGAAATCTCTATTTCTCGTTCCTCTGTTACAGTCTCTGTGAACAAAGTCCCCAGCCACATCTGTTTATTTGTCCGTATTCATGAAGACTTTTTTTTGTGTGTGTGTGCCATAATTCTATTTGGTGATATCTGAAAGATTGCACATTTCCCAGTAAACAATTTTCTGTGTGTGTATATATATATATGCACACATATGAAGATACACACGAATACAGCAATATGGCATTATCTAGAAAATACTGACTTTTGTGAATGGTGGCAGATGTCTGTATTAAAACAGATTGAATGTGATTGATCCCAAACTGAAAATAGTTGCTCTGACAAATGCATATTTCTTGTAAAGAGCATTATGTCAAAGAACATTTCTTGTAACTTTCTTGGGTGTGAGAGACTTTGATCATCTTTATTTCAGAAAGGGCAGAAAGATACTTGGTAGAACATAATTTTGCATGAAGTTCAATGATTTTTTTTTTTCTGATAAATTTGAATCCCATTCAAAAATTAGGTTTCTGTGGGCCATTATTCTTTTTGAGTTTAATGAATGGTATAATCCAACATACCTTTCCTAGAATTGTTTTTGGAAATATTAATATGACATATCATATATCTTCTTGTCTACTTCATTCTATCATTCTATTCTATTTTTTGTATTGAAGGCGATATCTACATTTTTATTATGAATTTTTATATGTGCGTGAATATTAAAAACATTTTAAAGTGGAAGGAAACATTAACCTTACCTACAAAACAGGATATATAAATGCCACATAATTATTCTGCTGTTGGAGAAGATGTGGCCCTTCTTAGGGGGCAGTAAATGTGTGGATTAGGTTAAAATATTTCTCTTGTTACATAACTGCATACTTAAGTAGTATTGCTGCAAGGGCACATCACTGACTCATCTTCTGTATTATATCGGTTGCTGAGAAATCTTTTCCAACTACATGTTTGAAACAAAACTGGTCTTGTGGAGGAGTTGAACATGAAAAGTTACATTCTAAATGTCAGTGGAAACGGACGTATTGGTTCAAGCTCACAGACAAATCATCAAGGCTTCCTACCTCCCTTCCAAACAGTAGACCACAATGAAAATTAAAGTAAAAAAAGATGTCTGCTCCTGTTGGCAGACCTGCTGCTTCTCAGAGCTGTAAAATGTTTTGAGTACCTGCCTAGTTGGCTTGACTGTTTGGTAAGGTTAAACTTAAAATTTAGAATTGCCATAATTGTTTTTTTTTCCATAATTTGTGTTAGAAACATGACTGCTCTAGTTTTCATGTGCCACTATAAAGATAATAGGGACTGTTACAGTTTCAGTTGTTGTCTACGTAATTTGCAAATGTTGGTCAGCTTTCATTCTGCAAACTCACGTAAGTTGCTAACGAGGAACTAATGTTGAAAGCAAGGAAGCCAAAAAGGGTTTTAAAAAGGTGAAATTCTAATTAAAAGGTAAATTAACAAACTATCGTAATTGGTACCTATGCCAGCCTTCCAATTAATTGATATTTTTTGTCTTTGCTCACTGACTTTTCTGTGTGATGAAAAGTTTTTCTTTTTTATTAGAGATCACTGTTTATCTGGGGATTTTAGTTTGTTCAGGATTATTCCTTTATAAAGTATTAATTCTGATGGATTGGGCTGTAAAATAAAGACCACAGAGATGCTTCATGGTTAAGTACATTTTTTTTAACTGGATTACTCTCATATGAGGTATTTGGTACAAGTCAATGTATTTAGAAACAAGTATCGGCCTCATAAGTAATGTTTGTTTCCCCAGTATAATGAAGCCCACTTAAATAAATACCTGATATAAAAATAATCCTGTTAAAATTGAACAAATGAACTGTATACCAGTCCCTCAGAGTTCTATAAGACCCAGACTGATAAATACTTGACTAATGAGTAATCCTTTTAAATGAATAAAATTTGTGTGCCAAATAGAGAAGTAAATTACAATCATGGTCAGACTTGTTATTGGAAGGTTACAGATGAATAAATCTTCTGCGCTGATAATTTATGACAAAGCATGATGACATTCTCTTTTCTTTGATAACAATAAGCCTTTTATAGGAATAGTTTCAGTGAATTTTTTTTCTAAAATACATTAAAAGGATTTATATCCATGTCATGTAATAATGGAAATTATTCATGAGTGGATCTACTTGTGTAGTAGTAAAGCACTGATATTTTAAAATCAAATGTTTTCCTATTTCCATTTCATTGCATCTGACTAGTAAAAATTTTAGCACCTTTTTGATTTTATGTCATCCTAGGAAAAAAAAAATTAACCTAGCAATTAACCTTTTACCCAATATAGATCACATGAAGTTAGGTCATTTAAACAAACATAAGTATTATAATACACATTAGAAATCTTGTTCACTTTTTAAAGGACATACTATAATGTCTTTTTTTTCTTTTTGGGTTTAGTCAGGGAGTTTTTGCTATCAATAAAAGCAAAATATTTATTTTATTTATTTTTGGAAAATCTATTTCATATATGAAAGAATTCATTAGTTGTAAGAGCTCATTAAAATAGATCAAGCCAAAATAAACTAATACATGAAGAGGCTGCGCCAGTAAGAACATATGACTGTAAATAGCTTTTTCTGCAATACTCCCACTGGACTGAGCCAAGTGTCCCACTGACATAACATTCCTCACATGGCAGTTGGCACAAAATGAATACAGACAAAATTAATAAAATGTAAAGCAGTGGTCAGATTGTGTTTGGTACTGAGAAGTGAGAAGTCATGAGGAGGTTTTGAATGTCTTCAGACTATTTTGAGCTTCTTTATTGGGGAAACAATTAGACTATCAGCCTCTAGGAATCTGGAGTTAGCAAGAGCCCATGTGACTCTAGCCTTATGAACAGAAAAAACATTAAAGCTTTAGTAGCATCTTTCTTTTGTTAGTTGACCTCATTGGAATGACCATATTGTCCTTTCCTGAAGACCAGTTTTAAGATTTAAAATCATTAGTCTCTTTTACATATGTAAAGATACTTAAGAGATAAAATCTGAATGAGTAGGAATGTGGATTTGCATAATGATGTAGAACTGCCACTTAATTTACTTTTAAAGGTGTCTTCATTAACAAAGCTTTTTAAAGTAGAAGAAGGTGCAAAGAAAGGTGGTTTTATCTGTGAAGAAGTGATCAAAATATGCCTTGCATTCAAAGGGAAATAGAGTTTATAGTTAGGCTTATTAAAATCATATTCTCAACATGTAATTAATTTTTTCCTCTCCCATAAAGATTTTTCTTTCTTTTGTTTTTCAAAAATGTTTCTATTTTACTTTTTTTTGCTTGTTTTTTAAAACAAACAAAAAATTTCATGCTGGAATACATAGAATATAATTTCAACCCTTTCTCCATGAATGTGTTAATATAAAAAAAAATAAATATAAGCTGCCTCTAAGGTATGTTACCTTTTAAGGGCAGTGATTCAATTCTTGGAAACAAAGAAGTATAGATTTTAAGTCTGGAGGTCATCATAACTCCATGGAAATTAGGCAAAAGGCAGACTTCCTGCCATCTCTACGTGAATGTGGAAAAGGACATTTCTACAGCTCTGGCTCAAAATGGCTGTCTCACTGGCTGGAGGAAAAGTTCTTTCACTACTGGTTGGTTTATGGTCTTCCTGAATTTCCCTTGGTTCTTAGTTTTCATCTCAGCTTTTCTTCTGTTTGGACTATTTGATGCCTTCCAGTTCATGCATGATTACAGTAAACCAAGATGGCTTGGTTTATTGTAAGTCTTGTACTATATGGAGAAGGTACAAGCAAGGAAATTAATTTTCATTGTGCATAGGAGTAAGGGAAGAAACTATTTTTGTTCATTTCCACTCCATTTCCAGAATTGTTTGGACTAGATTTGTGATTGTCACTTATTTTTCACTGTCCACTTTGACACTTGCTGTTTAAACCTGATACAAGATCAATATGGTACACCAGGTATTTGTTACATTACCTTCCTATGGTCTTACATCATTTTGTATTTTATTGTATAAGATAACTTCTGAAGTATAGTGGGCATTATGACAAGCTCTTTAAGAAATTATGATCTTAAAATCTGGGAGCAATGTGATTACGTATTCACAAGTCTACTAATTAGAACTGGAATTTTTAAGAGAACCTGGAAAAATACTGGTATATATCACTGTGGGCTTCTTCTGAAAGACTTGGCATAAGTAATTTAACCTAGTTATTTTCAATAATCTTGTTGGAATTATTTCATTCACTATTAACAATGGATGAGTTAGAAGGTAGTATTAATTTATCTTATAAATGGAGGGTGGCATTAATTAAAAGCTTGCCCCATCAGATTTAAACTCAGACTGTTACTCTAATTAGGAAGTTCAGATGAAAGTGTTTTAATGATCTTAGTCATTTAGCAGGGAAACCAGAGGCTGTTAATGCATTAACCACGGCTGCTGCAACTATTTTCTTTCAATCTTTACATGCACAACTCTTTCTGACTTTGTCTGCTCATTCATTTTATGTACTCCATCATTGAGACTGTTGCCTTTTGCTTTTCTATGATGATTCTGCAGGGTCTGTATTGTTTATTTTAGGAATGGAGAAATTCACTGACTTGATTTACGTTGTGAGCAAGGACAAGAAAATCATGGATCATAGAATAAATTTCTGAAAGAGATCTGAAGAGATCATGTCAGGATGAACCAAAGATTTAACTCTGTGTAAACTATTCCTGGCAAGTATTTTTCTGCACTGTTCTTAAAGTTCTATATTGATGGAGATTCTCCAACTAACACATTCCAGTCCTTCCCTATCTTCATCACTAGAAATCCTTTCCTGATTTCTGTGTATCTAGTTCTCCCTTGCACCAGGTTAAGATCACTTGATGTCCTGTTCCCAGTGAACAAATGCGCACAAACCTGTTGGACTTCGCTATCATTTTTTTAATGTATTTGTATATCATAATCTCCACACTGACCTGACTTCTGAGGAAAAGACATTGCCATATCAATCAGTCGTTCCCCTTAGATTGTGTGAAAATCTCAGCCCTGGCAAATCTAGGTCAGGGTTTAGGAGGAAATGTCCATGGCTCAGAATTCACTTCTGCTGCTTCATAGACTCTTTAAGTGTATTAAAGAATTCCCTTTTGTTTGTTCCTGGTAACCTAACCAGCGAGCTGATGTTTAAATGCTCCCTGCATCGTGATTGAGACTTCTGAGTGAGGACCACGTGGTACAGTTTCTAGCATTCTTGCATTGTAAGTGACAGTGTAACCTCTGAAAACAGATCACATTGCAGACCTGAAATTGCAAGTGGATGAACTATGCAGTTGTATCTGCTTCAAGAATTAAGTCCTCACTCCTTCCTTACTGTTTCTCTTGTTTTTTATTTGTATATGCTAAGCCACTGGTCAGTCTGACTATATAAATTATTTTTGTGAAGTAAAGGTTTTAATCGTAGGTGTTTTTGAAACAGCATGATTTGGGGAGCTGACTTCACAATTGCTGCAATTTTCATTTTCAGAAGATCTGAATAAAGAAATTTCCACATAAAATTTAAGGCTTAATCTTAAAGCAATTTAATATGTCAGTAATTTAAGTTTAAAGTATTTGAGAATGTTTAATTGTTTCACAACTAAGTAATGGAAAATCTGGAAAACCGTACCTGAATTTTAGATTATTCTGCACATATCATGGAATTTATTTCAAATGCCACGGTCTGTTAGAGTAAGAAAAGAAAGTGAAACTGTCTAATGTATCTCTAAAAATTAGTTTTCACCTAAATTGTGAGAATAATTATGAAAATGAAATGAAAATTATGAAAAATGTCATCTCTATAGAGATATTAATACCATTAATTCAGATAATTGTCTTGTTAAAGGGAAAAATGTAAGATGTCCTTTTCTTGTCTATTTTCACCCTTTACTCCCTTGCTTTCTCATCCCTGAACAGATTAGTATGATAGTCCACCCAAGTGGTTCTGCTTGATGAAAAAGCTATTCATGATGTTGACAGACATGGAGAATGAGACCTCCTGAAAGCAATTAGTACATTTTTACTTGCAGTTTTAAAAATAATTTCTAATAGTGCAGTTCAAGCTGTTTACTACCTGAATTCATAAAGTATTATCAATTTTGAAAAGAAATTAATTTAAGAATATATTGCATACTCTCATGTTGTTGTGAGACTACTGAATTCAAACATAAATTATATCACAGTTGTTTCACTTGGAATTCATATGAGCAGGTGAGAGTCCTGGCCCCTTCTTAGCCTCTCTTCATCTTGTGGTAGCAGGAAGGTTTGACTGGAAAGTATTGTTCTGTGAACTGGTGTAGAGAGCAGACCTTGTGTCCTGAGCTCTAGACAAGAGGGACTGCTGCACATCTCACCAAGAAGCTGGTGAGATTTCATTTCTGGCAGGGTGATGCTGTACAGGCATTGGGCAAATCACGGAGCTCAGGAAAGACTTTTCCAGCTGGAAGTTCCTGCTGCTATGATGGCAGCAGCTACCAGAAAGAGATTGAAAAAGTTCTTGAGAAAGTCAGCTAAATACGGTATTTGAGTATTCTTCTATAATGGAAGATAAGGGATATGGAGATAAATACTTGTCAGTGTTTATATGAGTGGTAGGCAAAACAAGCTTCCTATTTCATTCTGCAAATCAAATGGAGAAAGTGATGGTTAAAAGCAGATCTGAGGTTGAGATAGGACAGAAGTAATAACAGTATTAACTAGCTAACCTGAAGGATCAAATATGAGGACTATTAACTCCTTGGTGCCAGAATTTGCAGAAAATTGTTTGTCAACAGTTGTGGTATACCAGATAATTTAGAAGGCTTATGGCAATTTTTATAATTTCTTTTTTCCCTAACAAATAAAATTAAATTTGGTATCATGTCTGAAGTGATTCAGAAATTGAAATGACACTGAAGACTGTAGTGTTAAAACTAAATCTCATTTCTTCAGTATGATATTTCTCTGCTGTCACTGCTGCCTTTTTTTTTTTTTTAACAATATAAGCTACTATTTATACACTTAGAATTTCTGGGCAGATTACTGTGGAAGGTTGTGGTACCCACATGTACAAAATAGTATAATAATCTTCTATTCTTTTTGGAACAAATTTGTTACACAGAATGTCAGATGAGTCATTTTGTTCATGTCAGATATCTGAAAATAATGGAAAGATGCCAAAGTAAAAGCCCAGTAATCCATGCACTGGTGTAATGGAGCAAATGAAATGCAAAGCTCTTGTACAGGTCCAATTTCAGCACCAAATGCTTACCTGTCAGTCAGCAAAATTGTCCCTGAATAAAAATGAGCCCATCTGAGAGGGAAAGGATTTTAATATACATCAAATTCTTTGAATCTCTTGTGAGGTAGAAGATGTTCTGAGGAGGAAATGCTGAAAGGAAAATCTTAGTTCAAGCTAGTTCAAATCACACATGTATTGCTGACTGTGAAAGGTTTGGGTTTGTCCTTATTGTTTGGTGTCTCTGGCTCCCTGGATAGACAGGTGATTTTCCTTAGGCTACAGCGAATCTGGCCAATCGCTGATTTAAAAGTTTTAGACAGGTAACCTGCAGACTTTTGGAGGCATCTGTGTTTTGTCTGTGAAAGATCTGATTAAAACTTTAATTCATGACATGCCACCATCAGAGATATCATTGCGTATCTCATAGTTGATTTGCTCTGACTGAAATGTTTTTGAGGAGCTAGGCAGCTAAGTGTGCTTCTGCCTTTGAAGTGGCCATTGGGAAAACATGTTTTGCTACTGAGAGGTCTTCTTGCAACCATAAACATAAAATATTAAATGTAGTATTTGTCTTAGGCAGTTTCGGAGTTGAGGCTGTCACCGGTCTACACACTCTTGTTTTATGAAGTCCTGATTTTCTTCACATGTCAATAGCATGTCCCAGTAGCATTTCTGTGTGCTGGGGGTGCAAGAGGATAATTGGAGTCAGCATAGCCCTTGACAGTCAGTCAGGACGAGTTCTCTTAAAAGTTAATATATTGAGAATGAACCAGCACTTCAGGAATGAAAAAAAATGAAATGTGCAGTATCAAAGGGGAAAATGAGTCGAGCAAACTGCTTAGACTTTTGGGTTATCACTAGTTGGACTGCAGATTAAAAGCTCTGAACTGATGCATGTGAAACAAAGAGCACAATGCTGAATTCATTTTAATCCTCTGGTTTAAGTGGGTGTGCCTTCTACTTCTGGGTCTAGAAATAATCATACTTGTATCAATCTATATTGTATGACTTTTGTAAGCTGTGAAAATAGTATTTTTCACTAAATTGTCACTTATTATTGTTCATTTGTGGCCACTAACATAGAAAAATGTTGCAGCTACAATGTCAGAAGAATAGGGACAATTTGATGTTTTCTTTTGATGCTGTTTGTTGATATCTAGACCACTGCAGCTTGATTGCCTAACATTAAACCTATAATAACAGTGCAATCATAGCAGTATCATCATGAATGTCGTTACAATAGAAACAACATTTACACGGCTTCAGAATGGTAATTATCAAACTTTTTGTCATGAAGCGCTTATTTGCTAGCATTGATCTGCCCCGGTCAGTTGTTAGCTCTTCTCATCTGAGGTGTATTGATTGTATAATCAGTAGATAGAGGCTGCGGGCAGATGAAATTCAGTGTTGTTGGGCAAATTATTGTCTGCTTGCCTGTTGACCTGGACCCTGCTGGTTGTACCTTAGACACTGGTGGGATTATTACTCATTTCAGTGACCCTACTCTGACAGAGAACTCCATATTATTATAAAAGATAAATGGCATCCTTCTTTGCTGTGGATATGGTTGAAAGCAGGTGTCAGTGTGTAGTGAAACTGCAAATCTTGTGCAGCAGTGTTCCTTGACCTTTCTTCAGGCTTTTTTCCTTTTTAAATGTTTGTAAAAATATTGTAGAGTTGCAACACGTTTCATGTCATATATAGCATACATGTATAGATACCTGATGCATAAACATGGCGTTTTACAGTGGTCATTCAAGAATTCTCCTTGCCAGACTGTAAGATACTATTATTAATATAATTCAAACACAACTTTTGGTTATTGCCATCTGATAACAGGGAGGATCCAACTGATCACTACTTCTAAAAAGATACTTTTAAACCTCGAGCAAGTCGCCCACTCCTGTGTTGAGCAATTTTGCAAACTCTTATCTCTTTTGTTTTGTTTTCTTTACCTCTAGCATCACTATGAAGAAATGTGTGTGAGAGACACAAGTTACTAGTCAATAGAACTTTCTGAGTTATCAGCTTATTAAACTCTCCTATGTGGTATTCATATTAGGACTTTTATAACAGTAAAGGTTATTAGCGTACGCAGCATTTAAGAAGGAGATTTGCATTGTGGTTATTACCAGAGGGAAAGCCTCCTTGACTCAAATGACAAGAGGTGATGTAGAAACCATGAATACTTTTACATCCCTCAGTAAAGCCAGCTGTGTTTGGCTAATGTACTCTGCTCTCTGGTGGTGACTGTACCATTGTGTTGTAAAGGTCAGTCATTACCTGTGCATTGTATTTAAACCACCTGCTCACAGCAAGTAATTGTATTTGGATGACCAGCAGCTTTATAATATTAATTGCCCTGAATCCTACTGAAGCCATGATAAGAATACTGAGCACTTACACAGCAATTTACAACTTCAAAGTGCTGTAAAAACATTAGCTAATTATTGTTATGCTGGAAAATCTATAGGCAGTTCTATATAGCTCTGAATACACATTCCATGACCTTAATTTAATTGCCAGAAACAATGGATCTACCTTTTTAAAAAAAAGAAAGAATACAAATAGCTGGGTGGAAGTGCACAATGATGGTACTACTGTAATCCCTCAAATAATTACTCATGAAAGTGAGGCTTTGCAAAGAAGCATTATATTTAAAGTAGATGAAATAATGTTTTTGAAATTACAGTATAAGAAAAAAAGACAATGTGAAACTCATGACTTGCTCTGTAGATGCGTATCAAGTAAAAACATAGTGTGGACAGAGAAATCAAATCATATGCGAGATGAAAAATAAAGCAAAATGTAAAAGGGAAAAAAGTAAGCATCTCTGGGGACTAGTAAAGAATTCTTGTTCTATTTAGTCTTAAAACTGAGATTTGTTTCTGTGAAGTCTGTTTTTTTACATGGCAAAACATTTTTATTTTTCACAGGAATCTTTAGAGTCCAAAGTAATACAAGGTAGCTGTATTCAGTGCAAAAGCATTACAATTTTGGTCTCATTTTTGGCAGGAGGTGGAAGTCCTCTCAGAAGATATTTTCCAAGAATTTGGAACATAGAAAAGTTACAGTGTTTTTGTGGAATATTTTAGGGGCCTGTATAATCTCATGCAGATTCACTCATCTAAATTACATTGATGTTGGTATGTTGATATCTCAGCTGTTTCTGGATTTACAAATCCAAATCGTCTTATTTGCAGACCTGACAGTAAAATTGTAGTAAGATTCTGAGTGAGGCTCTTCAGATATGATAGCACTGAAAAAAAAAATCTTAACATGGTGATTCTTATTGCAAAGCTATTCTTCATCTCTCTTGTATTTCTTGTGAAGATAAGAAGTTTGAAAAGGATGATTAGATGTTTCCACTCTGAAAAAAATTAATGAAATAGTAGCAAAAGAAGTAAAATATTTGTTTGTGACAGACCATAAAAAATGTGAAGAAGCTACTGTTTCAGTATCACCAATATGACACAAAGCAAGTCAGAACATCTATGTGTTTTACTATATCATTTTTCTTCTCCGTATAGGAATAAATGTCAAATTTTTTAAGCAAGTGCAACAAAATATTATCACAGGTTGGTTGATATACTGAATGATCTCCTAGGAAAATTCTCTTAGCAAATAGAATAAGAGCGAAGATGACCACCTCTTCATTGCTGAGAAAGCAATGTCCTCTAAAGATGTATGGTAGAATGAAAGCAGTACTAAAATTCAGGTATCTCAATTTTAATATTCAAATTTACAACTTTGAAGGCACTCTAATATATATTTTTTCAATTATATTGTATAATTTCTATAACAGCAGTGTACTTAATAAAAGATGTCATAAAAAAAACAATCAAGTCCTCTTTAGTTCAGAATTGCATCATTTAACTTTTTGATAGTCTGCAGATTCTTCTTCAAAGTAACGGTTGTTACCATTGCAGCCCGTAGTGAAAGTATGCTGTAACTGTTGTGTTAATCAGTTCATCTCATTTCTTTCCCTTTCACCTTTGAAATTTAAATAACTTTGTACTGTATTAACAGCCTCAGTGTTTTGATCCCGTGGCTGCCTGGTTGCTTCATTTAATGCAAGGAGGCAGTGCAGGTAGGGAAGGGCAGAACAGGATGCAGCTTTGACAGCAGCTCACAGTTACTCTGAATTAGGTTTAGCACGAAACTGTGATCTCTTAGTTCTCTGTGTAAATCCAGTATGACTGGGATAGAAATAATAAAAAATAATTGATGGGATTGTGTGCTACATTTATATTATTCAAAGTTTTGTTGCCTTTCTTGTACTGTAAGCATTTAATCTAGACTAATTACAATACAAACTAATTTTTTTTACTAGCTCTTTTTCTGATAGTTCTTGCTGGGTCATTTTTATCCAGAAGATCATTCACTGTAATATTAACATGATGGGTATTGAGAAAATTATAGGGGGAGTGGGGAAGGTGGTGGTAAAAGTACAATCTAAAAAGTCTTCAGTCTGAGTTTTCTATTTTTTTTGGCACAAGAGACAGATATATCAATTAAAATATTATTGAAGTGAATTGCTCATATTGATCTATTAGATTACTTTTTGATGGATGTAAAGTAAAGTAGTACGTTCTCTCATATTTTGATGGAGTCCATTGTCAAATATTTTGATTTCAAGAGTCTGTTTAAAGGTTTGAGGTTTGACAAGATGTAAGTCACATAACTAATCTCTTGATTACTGAAACAGGAAAAAAAAGCCTTCAAATCCTCTCAGAGTACTTGTGGAATTTTTGTAACCATTATTTGTATGCCTTTTGACATATTCCCAAGTTCTGCTGTATTTTTAACTCAGACATACTGTTTTACAAAGATATTCCTAGCTGTGGCTTTTACAGCTCATTGCAATACTAAATCAAGACTTTTGTAGCCCTGTGATGTGACAGAAAGTTAAATATGCTCTGGATAGTCAATCTGAGTGGAATGAATTAGACACACCTTATTTGATTAACTAACAAAATAAAATGATACAAACTTGGGCATTTTGTTCGGTTTGGGTTTTTTTTGTTGGTTTGCTTTTGTTTTTTTTTTCTTCCCGCTTAGTAATTATTCCACCTGTACTGCATTCTGGTCACCTTCTCCCAAAAAAGGGCATTTTGTAAATAAAAAAGAGTCTTAAAAGGCATCACGATAAGACAGCATGCTGTCAGGAGCTTGCTGAGCTGCATTTTGTCTTTTGCTGGGGGTATGGTTTGAGAAATGCCCACTTTTATCTTATATTCTTCTCTTTTTGTCGATGTTGGAAACAAGCTGCTGGTCTGGATGAACCTTTGGTCTGACCCAGAGTGTCCACTGGGTCAGAGAGAACCAGAAGCTGACATGATGAAAATATGCAAAATAATTAATCATTAAGTATACTGTGGTACCTCCTTTGCTATTTTTTTCCCCAATGTTTTCTTTCAAATCAATTTAGTTTCTTCTGGTAAAATGGAAAGGTGGAACAGAAACCGTGTGCTTCTCTAGAGCTTCCATCTGTATCAATCTAATAATGCCACAACAGTTTAGCAGGACTCAAAAAAAGCTTACATGTAGTATATAAGATGATTGTAGTTATAAGAAGATACAAATAGATACTTGTTATACATGTGGCACAGAAGATGTAAGTAACATACTTTTGTTCACGGGCTTTATTCTTTGTTTTGTTTCGGGTTGCATTTATTTATTTTTTTAATGAACATCCATTTTTCACTTTCCCTGAGATATCTGGGTGCTTTTGCTGGATAGACCAGTTTGGTTTTGATTTACTTTAACAGTCCCATATTCGTCAATGCATTCAATTGTAGTATGAGACGGGTAACAGTTCCATCTGGAACTCTTTCCATTCTGGGGAGAGTGCATTAGTACTTGGGAAGGCAATTGGCATTTGTGAGAAAAAAAGCTTCATAAAGCATTTCTAAATCATAGCTGAAATGTGAGCTGCCAAGTCTTGAGTATCACCTGCTCTCTTTCATTTGCTTATGTAAGAAATACTGAATCCTTTGTCACAGAACATAAGTAGTTTTGTAACTGTTTTTCCTACTTTGCACAAGGAGACCTGAGGTTTTTATTGGCATTGCAGAAGTCCATCTGACCTATAAACATAGTAGAACCAGTGACACTATTCTAAAGCCTTTTAAATGTAGCTGCTGCCTTTCTTTATGATACTCTATCAGGAAAGATTTTACTATTATGTGAATTGATTATTTTTATGAATTTCAACTTAGAGGTTTTCTAAGTTGAAACATTTCAGCTTTACTCATCTTTTTATCTATCAGTACATTAAACTGACTGAAAGCTGAAGGATCATTTTCCCACTTTTCCTGTAACTGCTTAATCCTTCCTATGATCCTGGAGAGCACTGCTGTGAAAGCTCTTTACTGTATATTGTGGCAATGAGCTGCACACCAGAAAGGGTCAGAGCTCGAGCAGTTGCTGACAGGACCTGGTCAAGACTCTGCGTTAGCCTAAATTGACAAACTTGTTTGGATCAACAGGCTGTTTTACATAAGGTCTTAGTAGGAATGGACGAGAGTCTTAGACATCAAATCTAAGCAGCAGCTATTATATTCTTGATAGAGTAGATGAAAGTTGCACCTGGGAAAACAAGGTGCTATAAGGCTTGTTTGGTTTTCAGTGGATTTATTTCATTGCACAGTTTGGTGTGAGAGTAGTTAAAGTAAGGATCCCATGGTTCAGAAGAGAGCTGAATGGTAGGGTGTAGTGTAGGAATGTAAATCATGGATGAGAAGGAGAATGGGAATCACTTTTGGCTTTCATAAATGAAGCGTAGGGAGACATCCCTAATGAAGGGAGCAGGAAGCACAGAATGAAGCCTTGGAATTTATTGACAGAAGATATTTTTTGAAGTCTGAAAATGTCTATCTGTTCAAAATGTGATGGGCAAATCTGTAGAAGAAAAGTCCGTCAGGAATCACGAGTTAAAATATGTGGATACAAGATATGGAAGACCCTATGCCAGTTTATTTTAATTTTGGCCTGCTATAGGAGTGAATATCAGTGTGTACTTGTTCTGAATTCATGCTGTTTCACTGGCTGGTGTCACAGACTAGATAGTCTAGGTGAGTCTTTGGTCTGACCCAGTCCAGATGTCCTTTTGTACATTATATATGTTATATATTATTTATAACAGTGGTCTGGAACAACTTGGAAGGTTTCATTCTGTTCTATAAACCTGTATTTCATATAGCAATTTCATGGTTTATTTCAGTGGGGTTTTTCCTTCCTAGAAATATGTTCCTTTGATATCAGATTTAAATTTTACTATATCTCAATTTCATTCCACATCCTTTTGTTCTTGTATTACTAGAAATGATGAATAGAAACTGATGATAAACATTATCTATACAATTCATTATGTTGTACACTTTTATCAAGTCCCTACTTGTTTCTCTCATCTCTCAAATATGCACTCGCAGCCTTTTTGCTGTCTCTTCATGAGAGGTTTTTGTGTATCTGATATTACTTACTGTCATGTCCTAACCTTTTCTAATTATTTTAATTAACTGTTAACAAATACAAACTTCACAAAAGGAAACTTTGAGAATATTACTAGGATGGTTAACCTTGATCACAGATAAGAAGCTAGAAGAACAAAAATACCGTATTAAAATATGATAAACTGGGAAGGACCTTGAAATTATACTGCCTTAAGAATACATGGCTCAGAGGGAATTATTTATGTTACTGAAATCAAAGTAGATGTCCAAACTATATACAAGAAAAAGAAAATTCAATTCAAGTCTTCTCAATAAGAAGGCATCTGTGGAGGTGGAATAGGGAGCTTGTGCAAATAGGAACCCTGACCTGCATGTACATAACTGGGTATTATGAGGGTGTTAAAAAAATAGAAAAGTTTTGTGACTGGGCATTTTCTTAAAGCAAGATATGAGGAATCGCATGTTTGGTATTTTGTTACAATTTTACTGCAGTCATAACAGAGGTAACATCAGGATAATAGCCATTTAAACTCCTATCAAGTTCAGACCCTGAAGTGTTTGCTTTGGCATGTCTATGTCTTGGCTGCAACCATACATACCCATTTTGAAAATGTGTTAATTTACTAAAAATGTTTTTCGGTGAATCAAGTAAGGCCAAATTCTGCTTCTGGTTGCTGCTAAAAAAGTTCCTGTGTAAGGAGTTATCTACTGTGGATATACACCACCTCTGCACTGGCATAACTGATTGCATGAGTTGGCCTCATAGACAGCAGTTGGTTTAGTAATCTACAAAATAATGTCTAATTTTTGCTCATGTAAGCCACATGGAAGCTTTATTTAAATGGATCTAAGCGTGCTGCTATATAGAACCATCTTTCCTGTGGGATGGGGTAGCTCTGATGTCTTGCTTTGCCTCTGCTCTACTCTGAGATGGAGTCAGTTAGACAATTGTGGACACCTGATGTCACTCCATAGGATCAAGCTGAGAGAGTCAGGGTTGTTCAGCCTGGAGAAGAGAAGGCTCCAGGGAGACCTTGTTGCAGCCTTTCAGTACTTAAAGGGAGCTTATAAGAAAGATGGGGATAGACTTTTTAGCAGGGCCTGTTGTAAGAGGACAAGAGAAACTAAAAGAGTGGAGATTTAGACTAGATAGAAGGAAGAATTTTTTTACAACGAGGCTGATGAAACACTGGAATGGGTTTGTTGAGAGAGGTGGAAGATGCCCTATCCCTGGAAACATTCAAGGTCAGGGTGGACAGGGCTCTGAGCAACCTGCTGTAGTTGAAGACGTCCCTGCTCATTATAGGGAGGTTGGACTAGGTGATCTTTAAAGGTCCCTTCCAATCCAAACTATTCTACAATGCAGTTTAGGACCTTGTTCTTGACTTATTCTACCCCATCCCAATGCTAGCCTGGATCACATGTAGTAGGAGCATTTAAGGAATAATTGCAGAGCTGCCTGTGTTCTGCTGAGAGAATTTTCCTACTGCTGGAATTTGGACTTTGAGGACTACTGTAAATATAAAATACTAAGAAGATAGAAACAGGATGAGAATTTAATCTGAAAACAATTTTCCATAGTATGTGACTACCAAAGGGCAATGTTTTTTGGAGGTTTTATATTGGCTGAAATTTTCTTGAATGAATCTATGTTGGTTTTGATTATTTTTTTTTTCTTTTTGCCTACTAGTGGTTTTGGCTTATTGTTCCCTAGTCATTTAATTAAAGAGTTGTAGTACTTCTGTGCAGTGGAGAGAGGCTTCTCTAGCTGTCTCTGGAAAGGCCAGTTGCTCAAATAAGGACCTGGGTGTTAGAACACTTCCATGTTGCATACTAATTAAAATTCAGCGTCAAGAGCCTTATTCAGAACAGGTTGGGTTTTAAGTCCCTGGAAGGAAAGCTCAAGTAATTGAGCGAGACACTGAAACAGATTGTACTAAGTAGCAAAATCTACCTATTTATATACTATCTTGTAAAGAGGACGGGAGCCTGAGATGGAGATGAGCTTTCCTGGAGGACAACTGCTGGGCTGCTGTCTTCTCAGAACATCAAGCAGAACTTCGGTTGTCTCTGTGTCAGCTTTCCCTTGCGCTCAGCAAATGTCTGAAATCCACTGGCTAGCCCAGATCTTACTACAAATGTGAGTTTTTGTATTGCAGGGGCAATAGTCTAGGTTGTGAAACAAACAAAAACAATTTTTTTGTGTTTTTATATTTGATCTTTTCTTTTCTTAATTTAACTGTTTACAAAACCTAGAGTTTAAAAGCTGAGAAATGAGGCAATTCTGTTGCTTGTTAGTTATCATCTCAGTATTTCAGGTTTATGTACTACTAGAGTACTATTTTTATTTATCTACACATATATTATGCTTTTTGCCACAGGACCCCTCTCTCATTCAGTGTACATACTAACAGAGATCAGTGAATGAGCAGCTATTCGTGTTTTCTGTTACTCTTATTGGCCAATATGTGACCCACATGTGGTGTTCATGTTCAATCATTACATTGAATTCAAAACTATTAATTTCTCCATAGGCTTTCTTTCCATTGTAGCTATCATTAGCATCTGAATGCCTCACAAACCGTAATTAATTAATTTTCACAAAGCCCCTGTGAGGTGAGATGACATTATTAAAAGAGGAATAAGCCACAGAGAAAAGTGCCAGCCTATATTTTGAATGCCCAAGCTGACATGTATAAGGTGTGTTTTTTTAAGCTACTTAGCGTTCCACAACACTTATTTGTTCTTTGTTTAGCTTCCTCTTATTTAGCTACAAGTGCCAAGCAACTTTGCAAATCAGGCTATAGATAAGTATTTTATGAATAAGAGTGATTCACTGTGAAGCAGAACATTAAATAATATAATTCACCAACTATCACACAGGCACTGATACCATCTTGTGTTAAAAAATGGCATCTAGCTACCTTAACCTTCCATTTTCTTATTATAGTTTCCTTCAATAACTGCACACTATCAAACTTCAGAAAAAGACCCTGTGGACATTAGTCATCCTCTGCACACACCCTTGATGAGTCCCCTGGGCACAAATAAGTTCCCCAGTGTTGTGATATGTTAGAAGCCTAACACAATTATGGCTTTCCAACATGGAAAAGACAACATCAGTTAATTAACAGCATGAAAATGCTATGCGTTTAGTTGATAAATATTAACAGCTTCTCAAAGACAGTAGATATGTAGGATGGGAAACCTTTGTGCAATGGGAACAGTTGTACAGATTTTTTGTTTCTTTCCCATATCAATCTTTGCATGCCTCTTAATCCTTTGCTCTCAGACATTAAATGTTCTTTCAGAAGAAGTGTGTTTTTTGGTGTAGGTTGCTAGTAGTTGGAAAAGGTGAAGAGGTTCTCTGGTGTCTCCTGAAAGCCCAGCAGACCAACTCCAGTTGACTGCACCCGCTGAATTGCCATGTAACAAGCAGGAGTTACTGAACTGAACTTTCTGTGCAGTACTTGTTAGAGTCTAATATATGGATTTTTTTTTTAATATTCTGTAGACAATACATATATTTTGTCATGTATAATACAAGCGTTTGTAGAAATTCTGATAGCAAGATGTGAACATACCTCAAACAGATTCCTTTTCTACAAGAGACTTCACAACTCAAGTGAAGAAGAGATTGTTTTGATTGTCTCTTGCCTTTATGAATTAGTTTTGGGGTTTGGGGTTTTTGGGTTGGGGTTGCTGGGATTTTACTACTAAAAAACATTTGGTCTGTGTAATTGACATTTTTTTAAGGTGCTGTTGTATGGCCATGCTTACCCACACCACAGGCATTGTCTTTATTAGAGTGCATTAAGTGTTTCTGAACTTGCAAAGCTTCCAGCCCTGAGCCTCATTGTTACCAACAGTGACAATGTACAGCATGATACCTACCTGTTGGACCCCTTCTGGAGGAGGGAGGAGAAAAACCTTGCAAAACTGCAGAAGCACTTTAGTCTTCACAGATAGTAATTACTGAATCTCCCTGACGTTCCCACGAGGGGATTTATTTATGGTAATTGTTTGGTGTCTGATAGTGTAAGTTAGTAAATTTAGACTTCTTTTCAGGTACTGAAGTAGCTTTGCCTAACATGTAATTCTTGTTTTATATTCTCCTAGCCTCAGGAGCCATAGACTAGTATTTTATGTTCTTAGGAAGTAATAACTAATGATAGTGTAAACCCCATCCAGATCTTCTCCAGAATTGCTGTCCTGTGTTTTTTAAACAATTCAGAGAATTTAGGGACATATTTATTTAATAGTAGTTGAAGACACAGCTCCCTCTCTCCTAGCTGCTTTGAAATGTCATGTCATCCTCTAGTTTCTTTTTTACTTCTTAAATGGATGCATGAAGGATGCTAGGTCAAATAAACCGTGACAATCGAGAGAGATACTGCTTACCTCATGTATCTTGAGTTTGCTGCTTTGAGGGACTCCATGATTTTTTGGGAGATTGATAAATGGTTCCAAACAGTCAAGTGTACTTAAATGTTATCTCCTTCAGTGATTTATTAATAACTACTACACCTTTAACTACATGCTTCATTTACTGATATCCTTCTCCTGTTTTTTTGTAAAACAGCCAGGTAAGGTATTTTAACTAATATGTGATTATTAAGACTAAATCTAACAAAGAAAACCAACCAGTTCCAGGAGAGCTAATCTGAAAGTTCAGTGCAGTTTGGAAAAACATCAGGGAAATCTCCCTATGAAATAAAAGGGATATTTATTAAAATGTACATTTATCAATTGTTCCTAAAATTTTATTTAAACTAGTAGCAGTAATTCTGTCTTACAAGTGCAGAACATAAGAAATATTTAAAATGTACATATCAATAAAGGTACATTCATGGGTCTTTTCCCAATGCAGTTCATTTTGCCTATAGCTTTTCATTTTGGGGCTTTGTAAAGCACTTGTTCATTGTAGCCTCTGGTAAAGTGGATCTCCAGTTCAAGAAAATTTCTCAGAGTGGAAGATGTTCATACTTCAAATTTTAAATTCCATTTCCTGGCAACACAGATATTTGTGTTCTGGCATAAACAAATATGCAGAAACAAATTAGGTTACTGGACTGTCACTGAAGCAGAGTTGTATGTTATTAGCAGGCAGAAAAATTTAAAAAAGGTAAAGCATACAGAGAATAATAAAGTAAAAGTTACATGTGGGTGGTGAAAGGCCTTTCTGGATGAGGCCTTTCTGATTCTAAGAAAAGCAATGACTCAAATGTAAATTTAACAAAAGCACTGTACTACAGCTAAAATGTTTCTTTTAATCTTATTTTAGCTTTCTGGCATGTAATATTTATATATAGTTGTAGCAGTTAAACTCATTTTAATGGATGAATTTTTATTTAAAAGTAAAGAAAGA
The DNA here is from genome assembly GCA_026546715.1 of Gallinago undulata. NCBI lineage: Eukaryota > Metazoa > Chordata > Aves > Charadriiformes > Scolopacidae > Gallinago > Gallinago undulata. Next base: position 27,820,029 of record JAOTQQ010000023.1, read on the forward strand.
TGTTCTGTGCTGCAAGCAGCAGGTGTGTTTTTAATCTTTAATAGGTCACCTTCCTCGGTGCAAGCAGGCAAGCTGTTATTGATCAAAGAGGTTTTGTTGGGTAGCTCTCAGATTATTGAGTGACAAACTTTATTGAATTTGACTTAACAGAAGTCAGAAGACAGCTGAAGCATAAGAGCTTGCACTACCATCAGAGTCATTTTACGACAGCCAGGGAGCAAAGCTCAGAGATGGATACTGAGCTCTTTGCTGGCCCTTGGAGATTAACTGAACAGCCTTCCTACCAATTCCCAAGCCTGTCAGCAGAACCAATTAGATTTTCAACCAGTAGACAAGAAGGGTGGCACTTGGGGACCTTTTTGCTTTAGGTCGAAGGCTTTTCAGGCTGCGATGAGATGACATTGATGATGACACATTGAGCATTGGTTGGTTTTAAGACAAGTTAAATTAGCAGTCTTGAAATGATTCCAACTGTCTCCTGACTTCTCACTGTTGCCATATTCAGTGGATCCTGTCAGGAGCAGGTTGATGACTTAATAGTCTTTCTTGAGTGGATTTGAGCACTTTGGCTGTGTGTTTATGTGTAGTTGTCATGCTTAAAATATTCATATAAAGGTTTGAAATATTTATTTGAAGGAGCCTTCTGCAGAGTTCAACAGTACGGCTTTCAGTGATTCTGCCTACTTTTTATCTTTTTTTTTTTTTTTTTCTGCTCTAAGCAGTTGTTGTTAAAAAATGTCTTTAACTATGTTTCATCTTGGTGAAGTGACATCGTTTCTTGTGGCCATTGACATTTACTTGTGGCCTAAGTAAAGCACTTAGGAAGTTTGAGAATTTATTCAGCATTTGATTTCCAAAGCTCCGTATGGCATCTTCCGATCCCACCTGTACAAACATTACAATGGTTTTGAGACTATTTCAGATTAAGAAAGGTGTATTCAGCTTGTACAGTCTTGTAAACACTTTGTAATCTTTGATTCTATTCCAAATGGGTTGTGATAGATGTGGAAAAAGGAGGGGAGGAGAGAGGGAGAGGAATTAAGATGGTCTGCCATAATTAAATTGCCCAAGGCTATTGAGTAGGATATCATGATGAGGCTGTTCTTTTAAAACTATGTGATACTTTAAAGACATCTTGCTGTAGTGGATTGGCTGCCAGTCTGTTGTAAAAGGAGCTAAAGAAATAGAAGTGAAGTAAGCTAGCTGACTTTAAATTTGTACTTTAATGTAAACAAAATCCTAACTGTTACTAGAAATATTGAAGCTGTCAACATGTGGGTGTTAAGATTAGCATGCTTGTAACTTTTAATATTTGTTAATATTAAATACTCAGCGTTTAAAGGTTATGGCTAGAATTTTCCTTCTGAATACCTAAGGTTAAACTCCTACATATAAATCCATGTTTATTCACCAGATTAGGTACTTAACCTGTATTTAGACCTGATGTCAAGCATTCATTTTGAAAGTGTTGGTGCTATTTCTTTGAATTTTAAATTCTCAACTGCTATTTTCTCTCAGTAAGAATTCTTCCTCTTTTTTTAAAGATGGTGATTTTAAAAAAATAAATGAGCAATCACCTGCAGTTTTTAGACATTATTCTAAGAACCACAAGCAGGATAACACACAGGAGATTGACTGCCATTTAAAGCATATCAACTATGCAAGCAACAATATTTTTTTTCCCATAGGAAATATTTCTGTTTGTCATAGCAGCAAAAAGTGATCCATACCCAGGCCAGGGAAAAAAAAGTAATTTGGGTTTGGAACATCTATCTGCCATGGTAAAAGTAAATTTTAAGTGTTTCATGTTTCTGAGTGATATTTACAATTAGTATAATCCATTTTTTGTCCTGATCTCATATTTGAAGTATTTTATGCCGTGCTCTAATAAGCATTAACCCAAAAATGATGCGACCGTAGTCAGAGGCAGGCAGCCCATGATGAGTATGGTTTTGAAGATCAGTGACTTGCACAATGGTCACAGGGAAAACTTAGTTTTACTAAGTTTTTTAAAGCTGTGTTCTAAACAGGTGTAAATAAGCGTAAATCTTTAAAATGAAAGACTTTATGAAGATCATTTATCTAACATGCAGTAAGAGTTCTGTGTAGGTATTTCCCAGTTTAGTGGATAAATAACAGATGTTACTGAGAAAAATACAAGCATTTAGTGGAGATTTTGGTCACTAGAGAAAGAGCAAGGAATAATCTTTTGAATTGCTTCAATCACTTCCATAAAATACTTTAAGGATTTATTTCAGGGGGCTAGCTGTAAATGTACATTCCCTCATGGGCCATTTTAATAGAAGCATGTTATTTTTAATAGAAGTATTGATTTTGAGGAGAGAAGATGCTGCATTTTGGACCAATTCAAGTATTTATATGGGGCTATTAGTTATAAATAAGAGACTTGTATATATATAACATTTTACAAGCACTGTTGTCTCCAAATATCGCTTCAGAGAATTTAATTGACTGAGCCAATGCTACCTGTCAGTGACAGTGCTAAGTGCAGTGGGTTGTTCTTCTGTCTGTTAATCTGGGGCTCTGCTTTCTGGACCATGCTGCCTTCCACTGTGTTCACATTCTCATCGAACTTTTGTGGTCAGTCAGTTCAACTCCCTGTTTAAACCTCTAAGACTCTCCTTTTTGAAGAAAATCCAAGCATCTTCAAAAATTTTAATGAAATTTTGAATGTTATAGAAGTCACCAAAATAATTGGCAGTTACTGTCTCACTATTGACAGATTCATATTTGATTTTTATGTTTGTTTGTTAGTTTCAGCTTCGAGCCAATGAATCCAGTTAAAACTTTGTCTTTTCAATTAAGGAACCTCTGTTATCAGTTTTTTCCCTATGTAGGTGCTTGTACATTCTCAGTGGGCTTCCTCATCACCTTCTGTTTTGTAAGCAAAATTAATAGACCTCCTTTTACATTTCCCTTTAAACAGTTCTTTAATAAATTTCATTCTCAGAAACCTCTGGAGTTGCAGACATCAGCACTGATGCTAGTATTTGCTAGCAGCCATATTAGGTAGGAAGGAAATGTAATGCCTTTTTTGCAGGCAACGGTCTCTGCCCACAAATAGGAATACGTTAACCCTTTGGAGAACTGAGTCTCCTATTGCAGAAGCATTTACAGAATTCTTTTTCCCTAGGTGTGTGAGTTTACATTTGGTGGTATTGCTTGTGTGCATCCAGATTATCAAGAAATCCAGACCAAACCATACCATTTAACTGTCGTCTTAATGATTATCCTCTATATCAGTTCTTATGCTGTCTCCAAATTGTATCTGTAATGATTTTTCGTTTGCAGATGACATTGTTAGCTGACATAAATTCAAAAATATACCACCCCAGGATCTCAGGAGAAATGTATGCTCTCAATTGTAACTTCCATTTTGAAAGCTTAGTTGTTTGTGCCACGTTGAATTTCTGTCAGTATATTTTTTAATCCAAATATTTGTTCTTTACAGAAGCATCAGCACAGTCTTTATCAGTCATAAACCTGTATTGACTGCCATTAATGGTATTATATTGTCCTCCTTTAACTTCTTATTAATCAAAATCTGGTAATGGCCTTTTGATTACTGTATCCAGTATTATATTTGCCATTTGATGATACAGTACTGGTTTTCATCCAGTCTTCTGGAAGTTCTCTGTAGTTCTGATATATGTTAAAAATCAGGATTAGTTGTGTAAGGAACTTCTAGGCTATCGTAAAACTCTTAGTTACAAGTTGACCATATGTATACTGATTGGAAAATATCTGACTGTCGTAGCTATTCTTTAATGTCTTCCTGAAATACCGTTGAAAAGGAAGTATATCCTGCTCACTTGATCAGAGCAGGTTATCCTGCTTTATTTCCCAAATGCAGAAAATAATTATTTATTGAACTTTTCAACCTCTTCTGCATGATTTGTGATGGATATGATTTATAGATCCTCTGTTGTTCCTAGTAGGTCTTGAAACTCATTTAAATTATCCTTAAATCTTCCAACCATTGATTTCTTTTTGCATCTATTTGCTTCTCACATAAACTTAATACATTTGCTAGCTTCAGTATCTTCTTTAGATACCAGATTTTTTTAACCCCTTTTTTTTTTAATCTAATGTAGATTTTTCTTAGATTTAGAAAACTGGTTTTATGGGCATGAGACAAGAATTCTAAACAGCTTTCATTTCCTGTGAGTATTTCTGCGTTCAAATTCTTTTCTCACTCTGACTTAGTTTATAATTATTTTCAGATGGTGAAACTGGTCTTTTAAAACCATCTGCCATCTTTTTTTGTAACAAATGTGTCGACTCATTATAGCTTGACTCTAAACTCTCGGATTTTTAGTTCCCCAACCAATCTCTGTCTTTGAAGATGAGGTTTAATGTGTCACTTCCATATGTTGACTCTCCTTATGTTTTTTCAATTAAGACATTTTAATATGCTTTTAGGAATTCCATGAATGTTTAGAGCTAGCAGTTTCATGTTATTGACATATTGACATCACATGATGTCAATTCCTAATAAGGAAACAGAATTTCTTCCTCCTCTTCACCTTAGAGGTAGGACCTGCTGGGGCTTAGTTGTCCTGTTCTCCAGTGTGACTTGGTTGTCTGTTGCATGCACCAGTAAGGAACCCATTAGGACTTTGATCCATACTACTTAGTATCCGTGACCACTTAGTCACAATCATTTCCTTCCAGGTTGGCAGTCATGCAGGTAATGCTGTTTTGTATTTCAAAGAAAACCCCATACCACTTACTCATGGAACATCACTAATCTAAAAATATTAAGCATAACATATGGAATAGCAGTGTAGTAGTACATTGCAAATCAAAGTTTTCTCACTGTGTAAACAGGTAACAGTGGTCTGGAACACGCTCGAGCACCTTAACTCAAAGACACAGGTCTAGCACTGGTCTAGACTGAAATACTGATAACAACAGACCAGGATTTTGCCTCAAGACTATGAAATCCTGGTTCCAGCAGACAGGTTTGTTCAGTTCCAGAAAGCTATGGTAAAAGAGAACTTCAAAGAAAAGAATTGCATGTTATCAGAAAGACATTAGAAGTTCAGAGATCATAGTCCTCATCAAGTATACATTAAGACTAATAATTTTTTCATTTGTGATGAGTGCTGAGGTTGTATACCTCCTGCTCAGACATTCCTGTCTATTTGTAGTTTTCCTTAATTGTTTGTATCAGTTTATGTGTATTGGAGGAAAGAGGTTAATTGATATTAAATAAATGCATTTCTTAAGGTGGAGAATATAATAGTATCCTCTTGCATATTGACCTTTTAAATCTTGAGCTATATTATGTGAAGGGATGAAGTAAAGACCAGTATTGTCCTTCTTTGCTTCACTTCAGTTGCAAATATGACCTTTCAACAACTTTTAATCTGCTTTAACACTTGTGACTAGTAAACAAAGCATTAGACAGCCCCTTGTGTTATACTTGTTTTATCACTGTACTACAGTAGCAATCAAGAAGAGGGAACTGAGACATTTATGGCCTGTGGCAAAAGCTAAGCAATTAGGAGAATCAGTACTGGATTGCATCATCTTCAGGCAGATTTGTTGTGAGTGAACTAAGTTAGCTTTCACACCCTGGGTATCACAACAGTTTTAATCTTTTAGTAATATCTTGTGTAAAAATTAATCATAAGATTGGCTGGATTATTTTTGACATCCAGGAAGACATTGTGAAAAGTCATTCTTGTGCAGTTTTTTGACACATAAATATCTGTCATAAATCTTCTTCTGAACAATATACTTCCATTTTGCTTCACTGTTTGCACAGTGTAATCACAGTGGCTTCAGTAAAGGGGCAAGGAAAATTCTCTCTATATTATTAAAATATATGTTATTTAAAAACAAAACAATGGATTTGGCATCACTTTTCAAATACACAAAAAGCTCCCCTCCTTAGCTCCAGGAATGTTCAGCTTCAGGAGACAGAGGATGGAGTTATGTCATATAGGAACTTATGATGTCCCTTCTTATGTAGAAATTTTGTTTTATTCTGAAAATTAAAAATGCTGTCTTGTGTTTTTTCTCCTCTGCATTTGCTAATTTGTGCTGCATAGCTGTATAAAATGCAGCATAAATAATTGGCAGAGAGAATTTTGTTGACAGGAAAATTCGTTACCAGAGTAAAGGCGATGCATGTCATCAAGGTGCCCTTTCTGTCACCTCATATGCTCATATCAGGAACATTACTAATTTGGCAGGCAAAACTCTTCCACATCTATCCTCCTTTGGGGCTGGATGATTGCCTTGAATTCCTGTCTGTGTGAGTTGGCGTTAGCTTGGACTAACTACTGAGCTTACGTCAGTGTTATCTAAGCCTGGCAATACACTGTCAAATCTGTGAGCAGAGAGAAATCACTTTTAAATTGCTATTTCATATGCACTTTTAATATGCATTTATAAAGGATTTCTTGGTTTCAGTCATGTTTATATACCGTTTCAGAAAAATGATTAAGGTAAATTAAGAGGTTTGTATGGACACTTTTAGTGTATGTAAGCAAAGTAACAGGCAGTATATGTATTAAATTATGCATAAAATTTTGATTAAAATGCTGTTTTCTGATCGCTAATAAACTGTGGACTATATGCCACCAGAACAACAACTTAAGGTAAGACCCACTGGGGAATGATTAAGCCTATGAGCTCATAGTGGTGTAGCCTTCCATTCAGTGCATTGAAAAGTTCTTGGCCTAAATGGACTTTTTGTTTATAGGAAACTAGCTTTCTTTGAAGCGTGCAATTAATATCTGAAAATTGTCCACAAACAGATAAATCTAAGAGATTATCTAGAGATATTTTATTCTGTTTTCACTTTAACAGTAACTATAAAGGAGTTGTCAATACCTGTAAAAATGGAAGAAATTGCTAATGTCCCCACTCTTCCCCCCCCAGAAAGGGGCATGCGCTTGCATATGTTTGCTAGAAGAAAAGAAGACTACTTGTTGGACTTCTGCTAGGCTTCTCTGAGACGATTTACTAGAAGATAATGGAGCTAAGCAAGTCTTTGTGCATACCAAAGATATTTTTTCAGTAGCGTTATTAATGTCAGTCAAAGGCTTCAGCTTAGCAGACATGAGTTTAAGTAACTTAAAATGCGTTTAAGTCACTTAGGCTGGGTTTATATCTCTCTTTCCTGTATGCTGACTCCAAAGAGCTGTGGAATAGAACAGTAAAATGCTAAAGTGTCTATCGGAAAAAGGGCAAGGAATTAGATTCTTATCCATACTTAAAACTTGTAAATTACCAAGATTAAGTTTATGAGACAACAATTTGCAACCTGTTGACACTGTTTAACAGATTAAAACCAAAGATATGTAATGGTATTAAAAGAGCTACATAGTTCTGTATTTGTAGGGAAGCAAGTATGGCAATGCCTAATTATCAACAGATGATTTGGGAACAACCATTTCTTCATGAGATGGATGGAAGTAAATGGTTGAAAACAGCTGTGTAGTGATGCAAGATGTGCTTTGTTTACATGAAGTTGTCAAACATATGTGTAGGAAGAGTTGTTTCTGCTGGAGTCTTGGCATGAACTCGCAAGACTTATAATAGGAGAAGTGGGCAAGTGTTGTTTTTCCTGGAAGCAATAGTGAAATAAGTACTATAAGTTTATTTGTCTGGCTGAGAATAAGTAAGATAAAAAGGTAGTTTCAGGGTTTAAAGATCATAACTTAAAAATATCAGTGTGTGGTGATACTTTCAATGGCGCCTGTGGGTAAGGAACATGAGTGCACATCCAAGGTCTGTAGTTGGAGTAGCAAAACGGAAAAGAAAATCAGGGAAACAGACTGTGCAACAGTCAGGAGCATGAAGGCCTGAAGAGTAGGAATTGATCTACTTCTGAAGAGTCAGGTTCAAACACATGGAGCCTACATTACTTTTGTATAGAGAGTGGTATGCACTGCAAAGTTAAACCATTGCACAGCAGCTCCTCTCTTCAGTTCGTAACATTCCTCCTCATCAGTCTGCATCAAACTGGCCACTGTATTTCCCCTAAACCAGGAGATTTTGTGAGCTTTAATTACAGCAGTTCACAGTTAACGAATAGACAACCATACCCTGTAAATGGTTTGCACAGAAGACAACAGTCTTTATTACATGCTGTATTAATTTTGCCCGTTTTAATGCCTTAAGTGAAGGTATTATATGACTGTGATTCACTGAAATAGAGGGATAAATTCCTGAATCAGGCTTTAAGTTTTCCTTGTTGTGTGTGGGTAGTAGTTGATCTTTGTAAGCAATCAAGTCACCTTTTAGAAAGTTTGATGGACTAATAAAACATCTGTATAGTAGTAAAATATATTGTGTAGTCACTGATGGCCTAGAAAGCAAGCAACAGCTGGTGCAGTTGTGCTGGAAAGGGAAAAAACTGCATTTCTCTTTACTGTCATACAAAAAGCCTTATCACTATTTTCAGTTTTTCTCTCTTATCATATTGTGTTAATATCAATCATATCAGTACAATACCAGAGGTGTTAGCTTATCTACTCAGGCTTATATAAAAAGGTGTTACCATTAAAGTGTCATAAAGCTGTTCAAAGCCACCAATATTTCTGGACCGTATCAATCTTTTGAATGGCTAATGAAAAATTACTAACAGAAAAAATATATTTTCCGGTGAACAAACTGCAGCAAAAACAACTTAAGTCTCTTGGGGCAATGTAACTTTTCTGTATTCAATTGTGATTTAAATAAGCAACAATTAAATTGCCTATAGGCTTCCAACTTTAAGAACAATTTCAGAGGTATATAAATTCAATTGCATTACCTAATCCTAAAAGTGACAGCCTCTGGAGCTATTTTCCATGCTTAGCCATACCTTCACAAGGATTCTTTAATATCAGGAGGAAATAGTCATTCCAGTTTGGGTAAGACTGAGGTATCAGCCTGGAGAGAGAAAATATGTCATAACAGAGAATTACATGCAAGTAAGTTTCCAGGATCAGGGGTTTTGAAGGCAAGGGCTCAAAGGAGTGTCCAGAGGACATCTAGCCGAAGTTAGATTGCTAAACTCTGTTAAACTTCTAAAGACAGAAGTAATACTTCTTTCACTTAATAGACAAAATGCTTTCACAGCAACCTTAGGAGGGAGCTTACACAGAGTCCACATCAACACATTGGTCACACACCCTGTGTCTGCTATACTGGAACGTACTCTGGCAAAATATGTACTTTTCCAAGCCTTTACAGTAGCCTTGGTGTGTCTGACAACTAAGCTGCTGAAAAGTTACAAATCCCCAAATGGCATCATTCTTTTAGCCAAAAGTTATCAATGAATAACATTTAAGCAACTTGAATGCAACACAAAATTTCTGGTATTTATAACTGACATCACTCAGTACTCTGTGAAATGCCTTGCTTAGGCTTCGTGTGTCTCCCTCAAAATGTCAGTACTTTTGTTATGAGGAATGATATATCCATTTACTCTTGCAGCGATCCTGTTGTGGTTGTAGTCTAACTAATACCTTCCCAAAGAAATCAGCTCTTATCTGCCTTCTTTCTGGAACTTGGTGAAGATATCATAGTCTGAAGGAAATAAGGTTAGAAGTGAGCTCCAAAGGTCATCTAATCTATCCCCATTACCTCAATATCACCTCCAGGGAATATGGCAATGGCATCTACTCCCTTCTTTATATTGCAATTCTTCCCTGCTTCGTGAGTTACTGCTGACACGAAGAACATTTTTTGAAAAATGCAGGTGTTATTATTCTTGGAACTTTTTTTTTTTTTTGAGGGGAAAATAAAAACTGTTTTTTGTTACACTTTGTGTCTGTGACACAAAGAAGGGTTTCTGAATTGTGTACTAATTTGACCACTCTAGTCTATTCTCAGTAGTATTTCTGAAGAAAAGCAGTCTAAACAGGGTGGAAATCCTAAATGTAGAATTCAGGAATTTTTAATCAAAATATTCTGCATTGGGAAATTGCAGGAATGATACAGATAGAATTCTCTGTGGAAAATGTTGGGTTTGGTGCATTGGAGGAAAGAAAAAGATTGCTGTTTGGTTTTATTTCAAAAGGTATCCTTTATAAATTTTTGAAATTTCAAAATTTGGTCTTCAAAACCAACCTTTACTTAGAAATCTAACTGTATGAACAAAAAATAAAAATTAAAATAACTATTACCTTTTTTAGAATATTTAAATAAAATATTTCCTTTAGGTGAATTCCTATAGTTGTTGTTGTTTTCTCTCTTTATTTTCAAGATGTGGCAATTTTAGGCTAGGATCTAGATTAGAATGTTTTCCATAATTTGAAAAATATCCAAAGGCTGACAGAGAATTTGAAGTGGAAAAGATCATTGGTATACTAGAGAACTTGAAGAAAATGTTGTTTCCTGATGGTTCTGTCCAGATAATAATCTGTCAAAATCACTTGTCATGTCTGCTTTGACATGACAAAAAATTGTCTTAATTTCTATATGCTTTGATTTAGATGTCTTACACCAGATGACTGAAACTTGAGATTACCCTAGATTTGATTTGAGCTTTATTAGATAGTCATTCACAAAGCAATACCTACATTTATGTGTATCAAGATATAGGCAGGTAAGAATTTAGATACTTCTGAAAATGTAGTTCTTAGAAGATAAATAAGCAAAACATGTTTTTGTATACAGAAGCAAATTTTAAATTCTCAAATATATATTTGGATGCTCTATTTTTCTGTCTTTACCTTCATAGTTTCAGACTTTAAAAGATTGTTAAGATCATTGACAATCTATCTCAAGAAAAGATAAACATCCACAAAACTTTGAAAATCTGATCCTACAGAGCCATGCCTTATCCCTCTCTTATCTCCATCTCTGATCTACTGAAATACCACCCTTGAGTGAATCTGAAGTGAGGGTATTGTAATTCTTCAGGCATTCCCAAGAAATTAATTTGATGCACAATCCATATGGTTTTGTTTGAAAATTTGCAAAATAAATTAATTTTAGTAAATGTTTTGGAAGGTGTAATTGACCTACCTTTCTAGATCAAGCTGAAACCAATACAGTACAACTCAAAAGGCTTCTTATGATAGCCAAATGTTTGGTTTTTCTTTGCACACCGAAAAGCCCAGAACATGAAAATTGCATATTTTATTTTGTTGGTGTTTTGAATTAGAACTTGATGGCCTTTCTTTTGAAGTAGTTAAAATATTATCTTGCTGTAAGTTCATATTCAGTAAGATTGAATGAGAAAGTTGTGTGGTATCACTTTAGTACAATTGCCTTTTAATCTTACTCCTTTCTTGGCAAGTAAATACATTTTCTAAATGTAATTGGTGGAAATATATACATTGAACAACTTAATATTGAGTTTCATGTTATATCACAGTTTCCCTTTACATTGTTGATTTCAATTGTATATTGTAGTCCTTAAAAACCATTGCTCGATTCCTTTTCGGATGGAAGAGGCTGATTTCTGTTGAACTCTCAACCATATCTCCTAATATAGTCAGAAAACACTCTTTTCTACATTGGTATTCTTTTATCTGCTTTGTATTAAAATGAGTATTAGTTTATTGAACATTCACATATCTGAAAAAAATAATCAAAATTTTGCATATATATCCAATAAATTCACGTGATTATTGTTAGCATGCAATTGATTAACTTAAAAAGCCTCTTCTAAGGTTAAAAAACCCCTCACCAAACATTGACACTTTTTTTTTTTCTCTAGTAATTGAGGTACAGGGCTTGTGAAAAGTCCCTAGTTCCTAAGTAGGGGAGAGAGGTGCATTTACACATGATGTCACTTCATCCTAGGCAGATGGAGAAAAGTCAACTTTCATCAGCTTCTGTCACAGAAGTTGTATGGTACGGCTATATTCCTTCATTTTTCTTCTGGTAATTTTATACAAAATACTAAGCTAAAACATAATGGACAATATCCTTTTGGGTTTGTATTTCTTTAAAACAATTATTTTCCTTCTTATCCCCTTCCACCCCCCATTTTTTTCTACTATTTTATAATCTCTTTCCCTGTTATGGAAATTTCGGTATTTAACATAAGCCTTTGATCACATGATCTCTTTTATTTGATGTGATGTATAATTAATTTTTTAATTTTTCAACAATATTTATGTTAACCCTTTGTATTCCGCTGGCTATTTATTTATCATTATGTGAAATATTTACAAAAATGGAAAATTAGGAGGTCAAAAGTGCACTAGACTTAAACCCCTTTTTAAAAAAATAATACTCTGTGTGTGTGTGTGTATTTTGTCTTATCTCCAGCTTCAGACTTGCAGTTTCTGTTAAAAGTGTTCCTTATGAACTCTACATGTCTTTCCAAAATACACCCTGGATTGTGAAGTAAGGGTACATTCTTCCATCGTTAAAATTATACATAAGTGAAATTGTGCATCACTGTTGCTTCTTCAAAGTCTTTACAGTGCACAGGTACTATTCAGATACAATTGTCCTCCAGGATCTGTACATCTAATGGTTATGCCAAGTCAGAGAAAGGAAAAAACACAACTAATCTGTTGCCTAGATTTGGTAAGACCATTTTCTTGCACAAAGAGCAAGGAAGATTCTGAAATGTACAGTCATATATCCCACTATAGTGTATTAGTAGAAAAGCTTCTACAGGTAATTTTTTTTAAGGGTGAAGTGTGTATGCAGTGCTGCTGGTGATATTTTGTTATGTGAGCTATTGGAAATAATAACCTATGGTGTGTAATACTGAAAAATGACAACACTTTGTAAGAGCTTTCATGCTGTTTCCTAGTGCCAATTTTTGATCAGGGTTAAATGGATTCATTAGGTTCCATTAAAACAATTGTGAATCTGAAATTTTCGTGATGTTGACACTACATTTTTTTTCATGAACTCTGGACTGAGTTTTCAAACTCTGAATCAGGAATGCTTAAGAATTATCTTAGTCAGCAATATTGTTGAAAAATTGTGTATGTATGCATTTTTAGAAGACTGAAGGCTGTGCCTCCATTTTAGGTCAGTCTGTTAAATCAATATGCATGTCTCCCCATTTGTCAACAATTAGCAGCAGCTGAAGGGTTGTCTCTGCCTTTTTGTCTGGTCTGGTAGTTTGTCTGCAGCAGCAGGAATCAGAGATCTTAAAACAATGGCAGGAGGAGGTGGAAATACCAGTGCTAATTTAATCTAATATAATATCTTTAAAGCATTTAATATTAACATCACTTAGATTATTATTACAGATCTATTAAGTAGATTTTAAAGCAAATGATAGCACCTTTTTAATAACATTGTTTTCACCTGTAGTTCTGCAGGATTCTTCAGTCACTATTTCCTTTAGAAAGCGCTATCTAGAGAAAAACTAAACAAACGACCCTAAAATTTCCACACGTAGTTTGGGGCACAAAAATAGTTGTTCCAGATATTTACAATGCATAAATGTTGAACTGTTTGATTTAAAGTAAGTGTAAAGATTTATCTGTTAGAAATTTCAGTGGACTACCAAAAAATATGATTTTTTTTTTCAATTATTTACTGAAGATCATATTAACAGAATAATATCCACTCCCCACACTTTATACTAAGAACCTGTGCATAAAAGATTTTAAAAGACTTGAAGATTTTCCTTTTACTGTTATTCTTCAGAACTGAAATTTTCTCATTCAGTGAGAGCTGATGAATAATGTTCTCCTATGGAGTATTCCATAGACAACTTCCTTTTTCCAAAATTGCTACTACCTCCTATTGCTCTCAATAGGATTGAAGCCACAGTTACCCTCAGCAAAGATGCACTTCTGCAAAATGACTAATGCTTCCCATTGTTTCCAATATGAGTGGAACTGCTCTTAGATAGAATAATTGTCTCTGAAGCACAGGAAACAGCAAAAAAAAAAACTTTAGCCAGATTAACAGTGAGTATCTCAGACATGCAGGATTAAGATGTTCATTTGTCTTTAAAAATTAGTTTTATTTAAACTAAATTTGCAAATACTGTTGTTTGAGAAATGAACGGAGTTTCAAAATAGGTAAAACTAAAAAGTTGAGGGAGATGTAGCTGAATGTATCGATATGTTCAATTCTGATAATTCCTTGCTTTTATCATTTTTATTCTTAAACTTTATTTTCCGTGGTGATAACAAACTTGTACTGTTTTTACCTCTCATCATTTTATGTTACCTTTTCCATTGTCTTTCATATAATATAATACTTGTTGAGGGAGCCGTTAAAATGAAGTAGGGAGAGCATATGTTCATGACACCAAATTACATGCCAGTCTTAATTATTCAGATGTGTAAGGAACAAATTATTATATTCTACTAATATATACTATTCTCATTATAATTATCATAAAATAAAACTAAAATGTAGCATGCTAAAATAAAGTAGTTAACTTTAAGTGGTCTTCCCCATTCTAGTTACTCACAGTAGCTTTTCTTTTTTGATTTTTTTTCAAGATTTACTGTATATCTGACAAATTGTAAGAACACAAAGCAGAGTAATCATTGCTTAAAATTAAATAGTTAATAGCAGTGATTAAAAAGGGGAAAATGCAATACAGATTAGAATATTACACTTTTTGTATATATTTATTACTGCTTTCAAATATCTGAAAATAGAGTGTTTGCTGCTGTTTGATCTCTTGACGTCAAACTGGTTCTTGCTGGAGGCAACGGTGCCAGTAGAGCGTTTCGACCTTGTTTTCTTCTATTTTGCCCTTTTTCATGCCATTTGTTAGCATAAACAGGGAATACACATATCTTTAAATGACAATTACAAAACTAAGGGCATATATTATTTTTAAAGAGCTGAACAGAAGGAATGTTTTATTTTAGCAGTGTATTTTGCTAGTGAAAGTTGTAATAACTAAATTTAGCATCTGATTGTATGACCAAAAAAAAAACCAACAAACCCACAAAACACACCAAAACTTCAGTGGCTGCTAAACTTCAGCAATAAATAGGAGACTGCTTAGGTTAAAAGATTTTAAGATTAAAGGGAGTAAGAAAAGTAGAAGTACTTCAGTTTTTTACCTAAAAATAATGAAAATCTGTTAATTTTCATAAAACATTTGTATCAATCAGCAGAATTGAACTAGGAAGCAAGAATAAGCGAATGCTATTAAATGCTAAGGAAGCTATTTCAACCATGAAGCAGCACTTCAAACTTGTGAAGATGACCCTGCTAAAACCAGGAGCTAGAAACATAGATGACAGAAGGCTGAAAGTTAAACAAGAATTGAAGAATCAGAATAAGGTGAAACTTACGTAAATTCAGTGCATGGGATACAGGATATTTTTGAAAGAGCAAATGGATCTAATGGCTTACCAGTAATAATGGAGATTAATTAAGATGGAAAATAATGTTGCTGAGAGACTGAACAAAGGTGGAGGTATTGGGAAATCACTAAGTCATTAAGCCTAGGTGGTGCATCTTCAGGCATTTTGAGGCAAGTTATCTATAAAAGAATCAAGCTCCTAACAAAAAGAAATCTCTTCTTCAAAGTAGTCATAGCAGACTGGTGGATAGAAGGTATTGTACCTTAATTTAATCAGTTTCTCGGGCTTCTTGAAAAGATCAGGAGAATTTCAGGCTGAGGGTTTTATATTTGTCCTGGCTCAGCTGGGTAAACCAGTAAGCAAACCAGAACACTAACATGAAGTAGTGTTTGAGTACTCTTCATGAAAGACTTCTTTAAAATAGATTGTTTTGAAAAACTGTGTGTGAATCCTGCATGTGGGTATCTCCTTGAGTTCCTGTTAATTTGATCAGAGTAGTATTAAGAAAGAATAATGGTTAAAAATTTCGCATATGTGACAAATCAGTTGATACATGGACTCTGAAGGCATAACTATCTCTCATGAGAGCATGTTCCTTTTATACAAGGACTTGCTAGAGAAAAGAGCAAGTATTTCTGGGCTGGAAAGTGACGCATACAACACAAAAGTGGAATCCGTGAGTAAAAGCAGTTTTCAACATAGGGCAGCTGCCATACACTGATAAACTACAGACCCATTAGTAAAGTAAGAGAACTAAGAGAACATACCCATGATGTTTTTCATGCACACCTAAAGGAAGGATATTCTATTAGGAAGTTCACATCCTGAAAAAACATTATGTTCATAGGGTCCTAATTATAAGGAGTTAAAAGGATAAACTGAATCCAAACAGTTCATGGTTATTTATTTGGATAGTGTAATAGTCTGTAGAGACTGCCACCCTTAAAACTGAGGTGCTGAGGATAGAGATCTAATGACTTCTGGGTTTCCATTATAGTCAGTGGAAAACGTGGACATTTCCAGAGAGTAATTCAGAAAACGTGTCTTTGATCTCTGCTATGATGAGCCCCTTCTTTCTCCATGGATTTATCTAGGAAGCTAAAACAATTTCCTAACGTTGCTGCTTAAATAATATGGCTAAACTTAGGGTGTAAAACCACTCTGCAATACTTGAGCATGTAGTAAGAAATATTACCCTGCAAAGCAATAAATGAAAAACAGAAAGAGGAAGTGAGGCGGAATCTACCACAAAGCACTGAAATGACTTTTTGAAGGCAACACAGAAAGTCCACATTTATTCTGGGAACAGAATGTAAATTCACACCTTGAATTGCATGAAAACAATTGAGTATGACATGTTCCACCTTTCTTATAGATGAAAATGGGAAGGTAAGATGCAAGTGACTTGCTCATGGTAACATGGCCAGTGTGTAGTAAGTTCAAGAATTACACTAGGTTTTCTTATGTTCCCAGGTCGTATTTGCTGTCCTACTTTAATTTCAGTGTAAATTTACCCAGGATTTAGGTTTTACTCTTGCTCTATTAAATGGATAGTTTTCAGATGGATCTATAGTTGTTGTGAACTGCTAAATAGGAATCACAGGACTTGGCTGTATGCTTTGTGTAAAACAACAAGATCTGTCATTCTCTATGAAAAAGAACATGTCAAATTCAGTTATGATCAGAAAACTAGGAATCTCTTCTACTATCTTCTGTCTATTCGTGCAGTACTCAATGTGAAGACATTCTTTCTCTGAACCAGCAGAAGTCAGTGAGTAGTCTGACACATGGTACAGAATTATCTTATTTAACATGCGTAATTATGAACATTATCAATTGATCAAAAGACCCCTTTGTCTCACCTGGTTTAGACAGTTAAAATTTTTTTGATTCTCATATATATGTAAATTTAGATTAGAAATTCTGGTTTAGGACAATGTCTAGTTGATCATAAGTGCTTGTATATAATTTCAAAACTGAGCTATAATGTTGGGTATAATGAAGTAAATTCACACGTGGTTTCACTGGAAATAGTAGTCTGTTGCGTATGTGTATGTGAGGATCCTTTTACTATTTAATAATACTGTAGCTTGTTGCATTGTTATTTTTCCGGGTCTTTACAGGTATTTCTAGCTAGTATTTGCTGCCTTCTTCAATTGCATTCCTTTCTAAAATTACTAAATGTTATTTCAGTTTGAGCTTCTTCAGGCATAGTATTGGAATAATACATACCATTCTGTGTTCTGTTTCTTTGGAATATTGAGTACCAAAAATAAAAATAAAAGAGGTGCAGGGACACAGTAAAAGAAAGAATAAAAAATTATTTTGTTTCCTGCCTTTGAAATCCTTTCTGATAATTTTAGCCATTATTTTTATTTGTATTTTGCTTGCTATATTCTCTTCATTGCATTCTGTGTAGATGAATGGAGTAAAAAAAATTATTTATCTAGTTCTTGCCATGAGGTAGATCAGAATGAAGGGTAGGTGACTCACCTAATTTGCACAGTGACACAACATTCAGAACAGGTTGCTTTAGTATAACAATACATCTTTATTTTTATCTTTGATTAGCATAACGAACTCTTATATAGGCAGTAGTAAAGAAATACTGTATTTCCTTTCGTACATAAGTATGTCCATGTGCATGTAGTGTAGAACCCTGAAACATACTGATTTTCATTTTCATTTAAGTAATGTTAGTAATTCTGCCTTTCTATTTAGGAAATATGCAACTAAGGAACAGAATAAATTTAAGTCAACTCATATACTTCAGTGTATATTGTATTGTCATAATGAATCCCTAAATTTAATATTAACTTCATTCTTTTTATTTTTCTCCCCTACTTTTTTAGCGCACTTTAGCCACAGACGTAAGTAATAGGAAAAAATTAAAGGTGTAGTCAAGATCCCTGGCCAGATCAGTGACATTTTGCTGGCATATTAGGAAAATTGTTGAATGTTATGCATTCCATTAGTGCTTGATGCAATCACATGTCAAGGCATCTACAGTTTCCTGGATGTTGTATTAGAATTGCTTATTGCATAAACATAGAAGAAGTTATGTACCTAATACATTGTTCTGACAGTAATTCATATTTTTGTCATTAATGGTATGCAGTCTATTATGTCAGGGATATTTAGGATTATATAGTACCATGATATTTTTTTTTTACAAAGTAACTTTTTGAAGACTACCTCCTTGGGGACTTTGAAAGGAACCACTCATTTACGTTTCTTCCAGCAACCAAATTAGTTGTGTCAAGACTCTACATGGTGCTTCCCAAGAGTGGCACCTGTTAGAGTTAATGGATATTCCAACAAGGGATGGTAAAACCTATGAAAGTATTTTTGGACTATGTGTGTTACCCAGAATTTTTAGTTTGAGAATATTCTCCTCAAGAGGGGACTGTTCTGCAAAGAATCACACTCAGGACGCGGTAGTTTGAGAATGCCACTACATGAATTACGTGCTAATACAAAGTGCAGAAATGCATGATCCTTAATTAATGTACCTTGTCAAGAGCACCTCTTGGATGCCAGAATCTCTAGGGTTTGTTTTATGCTGCTTCTCCCACGCTACTTATTAGCAGATACTTTTACAGTATAAGAATTTCCCCGATGACGTGTTAAATTATATTTTGCACAGTAAGGTCTGTCCAGACTCATTACTATACAAACTTGTAGAATTCTTATTTTGCAAATTCCACACATGTTAGTAATTCTAGGAAAGTGTAATGCATACTAAGGAAATGTGCTATGAAAAATCCCGTGAATTTGCCCCTTTTGGCTGATTATAATGAACTGATTTTCATGTGAATTTTTCAAAAGTACAGTGTAACCTGGTACTACTGTCACTACTCTCTTTGTGAACAGTGCCAGTAAAAGTGAGGCAAAACTGATGTATTAAGAAGTTGAAAGTCTGATTAATATTATTTACTACCTATATGAAGAACAGAAGCTAACAATGCTATAATGCATTGTGTTCAGCTTGAGCAGTGATATTTGATTTTAGTGTGATGAAAGAAGCATTCTCGTCCAACTCTTTTTGAATTTTGGGAACATTCAGATTTGTATATAAATTTAAGCTCAGAGCCAGATTTCCCCCTTAAGGCAATCATCAATTTTATCACAGATTTACTATAGAAACAGCTGGTTTTCTATCATTACTTGCATCAAGATTTTTCTTTCATGTTAATAATAACATATATAAAGTGAAGCCTAAAGATAGTATATGCATAATAACTTGCTAAAACTAAGTTTTGCTCATGCATATTTTAGAAGCTATTTTATATCTTAGAATTTAATTAACTGCACTCTGAAGTTCTTGGAAGGAATATATTTTGAGTACCAGTGAGATCATTCACTTTGCAATGCAATGGACCAAAAAACATACCAAGAATACTTACACTGGACAAATTGTGTTTATTTTTGCGAGAACAGTGAGGTCCACTTTTAATTAATGGACTTCAGTGTCACAGGCACTTAAAAATATGACTTACAGTTTCTCCTATAAAATTCTAGATAGGTAGATAGGTGAGGAAATCAGTCATCACATAGTAAAAATGTGATTTGCAAACAGTGCAGCAATGTTGCCTTAATTACGATCCAGTCTTTATAAATTCTTAGGCAAATTTATATCAAGTTAACAGAGAATGCTTCCTATAGGCTTTAAAATGGTTCCTTGTAGTTCCCGCATGTCTACTGAAATGATAGTGGTCTTTGAGATGATCTTAGCAAAATGTTTTCTCTTAATGACTATATTCATATACAGTTAGCAAGTCAGATCTTTTATGGCAGCCTTCCTCTTTAATAAATTATGTTTCCACACTATTGTTTTTGTGCAAGAATCAAAATTCTGTTTCACACCTTGAGACACCGTTTTGCTTATAATTTTAAAAATATTTGCAGAACTCTTAGTTTTACGTTTCTACAGAACTCTTGAGAACTGGCTATTCAGATCCAACTTTTATTTAGTTTCCCTTGAGTTCTGTGGTAGCTGTGATTGAAAAACTGAACTTAGAGAAATTGCTAGACATCCGAAGAGTCATTTTATAGAAAGCTGGCCTTCTCTGCACAGCAGATAAAACTTTCCAATCCATAGATGTGCCAAAGGTGCAAGGCCCGTATGTTATGTTGAGTGCTAAAGAAAGGGCCAACACAAGATTTTTCTGTGGTTGATGATCTTGCATTTGAGAGGAGCTCTTTCAAGCTCAGCTCTCTGAAAGACTCAAGAGCTATGCAAAACACTGTGGGAATACTCGTTTGTGGCGAGGAACAGGCTGTAGGACTAGCCATACACTCTGACATAAGGATTCCATTGACTTCTTCAGCAACAGGCTGTTGGTCAGGTATCCAGAGAGAAATGCTAGTGTTTCCATGGGCTTCAACCCTCTAGCACACCTAATCCACCAGGTTTGAAGATATAATCAAGAATTGCAATCTATTCTCCTTCTTATGTCATCAAATTCTTCCTTTCTCTTCTTTTCTGCATTTTAACCCAGCCAGGAGCGCTGTTGTGAATGATCGGTTGATATTCAAGACATGACCCATGAGCCCCCTCATCTCTTCTGTTTCCTTTCCCCTCTAAAACCTTTCCACCAGCTCTCCCTTTCCCCGCTCTCCCTCCTGCTTGAGTTTGAGGGAGTGTTGGTCAGAAGAATGCTGAACCATTTAGGCACACAATGGGACTTTGCTGGGCCGTGCCTCTCATTACCTGTACAGGATCCAGTGCTTTCTGTTAGGAGGTGAGGGATCAGAAGACAGAGCAGATCTCTGGTGTTCAGCGTGTGCTGCGGCAGAGCGAGTCTGTATCTCTGACTTCACTGGCGGACGTCTTCACCCTGGACACATGCACTGTTTCCCATCCGTATTTTTTCCAAATGTTAAACCATCCGGGAAAGTATCCAGGAACTCTGCTGCGTTTAGTGAAGCAGGCCTAGAATTGTTCATTTGGAAGTTTTTCAGAGCTGTCTCCTGGCATCTGTCACCGTGTTTACAGTATTGCCTGGGGTCAGCTTGACAGGGAACGCGCACCGGGGCTGCCAGGCGGGGAAGAGGAGGTAGTCACTTACCAGCAACTCTCCAGGTACAAATTGCAATCGTTCCTGGTCTGCCGGGTTTGGTTGCAGTTCTGTGGCTGAGGGCAGCCTAGTGGATAGGAAATGTGCTATCTTACATATTCTTCAACTGAGCAGGAGGTTTGGTGGGGCCTGTGTGCACTGTCTGAAGTTGTGGGAGGGGGAAACTGTCTCTCGCCTTGAGCGGCTCTCCATGTGAATACATGTAGAGACAACTCATCTTGAAAAGGCCTAGTTGCTGAAAAAAAATTTTCTTTTCCTGCATTACAGGAAGACTAACTAATTGTTAATTGTAAAAAAAAATAATTAGATTTAGTTATCAAACAATTATATTTTTTTACCAAATAATATCTCTAATTTATATCAGAAATAAGCAAGATTCAGAAATCCAATTCTTTTAATATTTCTTCCAGTTCCACGGCAGCCTTGGTGGGGGCGAATATTTACTATCTGGGTCTTTTGATACACGATTTTGTGGAGTGGTGTGTTTTTATTGACCACTCCCAAGGGCACCAGGTACGTTTCCCTCGTTTCCTTGTGTAAGTGTGAACGGAAGATGCAAACATACTATTGCAAAAGCAATCACAACATTCTGCAATTATAATGTTAGCTGCTCTGAAGCATGCACAGAAGAAAACCCAGGTATTTTGGAAAATGTGCATTAAAACCTGACCTTGGTAGAGTACTAGTCTACTCTCTGTTGGTATTTAGCTTATTCATGCCTAGAGAAGATACATACTATTCTTGGCTCTAAATTGCCTGTTCTCTGCTTTACCATTCACTCTATGGAAATCGGTGGAGTTATGCAAAGGTTAAATTAAGGTGAGATTAGAAACAGAATTTTCATGCTGCAAAATTATGTATAGAAAATTAATATTAGTTTATGAAGAAGCATGTCAATTAAAACATTGAACCTTATTGCATGTATAATTTGTATTATATGTATGTGAATATATTTGAACTATTAGTTACTAAGGAAAGCATTCAGCACAGGTTTACTTTGTTTTGTGGTTTATGCGGATTAACAAGACAGTGAACATGAGTTTTAGTCATGGTGACTTGTATATGGTTTCATATATGACCATCTGTCTAATGCAGCAGACATTACCTACAATTCTCTTAAAATGATCCAGTGCCTATCATAAAAAGTGAGGTTGTTTGCTTTTTAAAGGAACAGCATGATAGCACTTGGTGGTACGCTCCAGTTTACTAGCTAATAGGTCAGACGGGCTAAGACGGCTCTTCTGTCCAAACAGAAGGGTTGAATGCGTTGCTTCTCTCTTATTTCTGAAGTGTGTAATCTAGTTCCACAGACCATCTGCTTGGTTGCTCTAATATTTCTCCTCTTTATCATGCCTAACAAAACTAAGGTGTACAACAATACCCAGGGGATAATTGGAATGGTGCCTTTAAGCTGCATTTGTGTATTTTTTCCCATTTTCCTTTTCAGTCGTTTTAGCAGCAGATATAGGTTTGTTTGCCTTTTGTATGTTTTCATATTTAATCTTTCTTTCCTAATAAAAAAAGAAAAGTTTTGTTGCCCTAATAAGCAATATTGCAGCAATGTTAATGTGTTCTCTGGCACATATGTTCCCAAATTTGTGGTCAGTAATAGTTTTTTATTGCAATAGTTTGTTTCAACAGTTTACTGCTGAATTTAAAAAAATAGTGTGATACTGAAATGTGAGATCGCTGCTTTTTTGAGATTAAATACTTTATTCTGAATTAAAAAATCTCAATGTTATGTAAAGGCTATCATAATTTATTGCCCCTCTATAGGATAGGATAGTTTTAAATTCCTATAGTGTACATGTCAATTCAGGAGAAAGAATAGTTTATGTTATGGTATATATTTAGTGAAGAAAAAAAAAAAAAAGAGAAAACCCAAGCTGAACCTTTGGAATTGTTATTAAATAAGAACACAACATTTATACAGACAAGCTGGCATGGGTTCCCAGAATGTAAGTCCCAGAATGTTGTTTAAAAAAGGATGGCGCAAAATTATTCTGTCATCAAAATTTAAGTCAGATGGCTAATTTGTAAATAGACGTGCTAGGTTCATTCCTGTGCTGTGACTATGAGGTGAAGTGAACATACTTGGTGCTGCAGCGGTCAGGGCAGTGTAACACTTTCAAGCCACTCTTGTGGAAGGAGAAGCCAGAGAGGATGGAGAGGTGAGCAGTGATTGCATTGATTGTGTCAGGCTGGTCCAGGAAATTTTGGTACTGTCAGACCTGTCAGAGCAATGAATGCCCTCTAGGAGGTTTAATGAGGCAAATTCTGCTGGATGCTTTGGAAGTTAGTTTGGAGGTGTAGTTGTTGAAAGAGGAGCTAGTAGTAATAATTCTGCAAACCATTGCTTCCTATAAGGACTCTGGGATGGAAAAAAATACATGAATATGTTGTTGGGTTTATTTATATATATTTCAAAATCTAGCTTCTCATTCAAGGTAAGCATGTTAAAAAACATTATCCCAGTGCCATATTTTCATTGTTAATGATTTTACTCAAGTCAGTGGAGCCTTGACTCTATCAAATCTGCCACCTTTGTTTTATTTACTCTGTTATTCTGTGTTTGGAAAGGGGTTAAGTAGCATGCAATTAGGTACAGAATTTCTGATGGAGGATATCAGAGAAGTGTTACTGTTAGTCTCTATGTCTCAAACAGTTATCAGTCTTCTAATCTAACTAAAGGCTCCCATGTTCTATTCAAACTTTTCTTAGTTCCCCTGTTGTATTGTCACAATAGCAATAAAACATAAAAGGAATACAATGAATGGCAATATTTTATTTTTGAAATATTTTTTGAGATGTTGAAGTGGGCATAAGTAAATGGGCAATGAAAGGACACTCTAGACAATGGAGACTTTTGCTTGTGTTTTGCCAGTCTCATGTTTCTTGTCAAACTCTGGAATAATGATTCTTGTTTTTTAAGGTAAAAAACATGGTAATCTTACATTGGTATTTATAAATATCTATTTGATCCAGATATTTTTTACAGTGATGCTAATGTATAATGTCACTGAAAACAGGGTACCTTCTGCTTTTCTGTGGGTGTTAAGATTTCAAGGTCCAATTAAGTCTGCAACTAAGGTGGGGGGAAAAAAGGGGAGACAAGCCATATGTCATACCTATTGCAACCATTTTTGCTGTGGAAATCACATAATTCTTTTAGGGAAAAATAATAAAAGGAAAAGAAAGATGATTCTATCCTATTTTTTTTCCTGCAAGTCTTCTGCGTAAAATGTGCCAGCCTGTGCACTTCAGATTTAACTTTACTGTGGATCCATCTTCCTTACCAAATGGATTGTAATTTTCTGAACCAACCTTTCCACTTGAGGCTAATCCTTTTGGGAAGAGGTAATTTTCCTGTTTATTTTAATTGACGTGTTCCCTAAATTTCAATCTCTACATTAACTTGACCTTAATTATGTGGCCTCATTGATAAAATGGTTACCCAGGCAAGCTCCATGCATGATTAATATTTTTTCCTGTGTTTGTGTTTGTAACAATTACAAATCTGAACCTTCTTCCTAATTTTTATCTTCAATCATTTATAAAAATGAGTGTAAATAATATTTATGGCATTTGTTGGTGTTTGTTTAGGTTCTTAAAAAATTAGTATTATATGTGAGATATAATACTCATTTACTTTGACGTAAATCTGTGTATTTCTGTGTCTCTCTTTCCATGAGGAAAGTATGCTTTGATATTGTAAATGCCATGATTTAGTGTTTATAGGTTTCTTCTGCTTATTTTTAAATTTTTTTTACTATTTTTATCCAGTCAAACATGCATTACGTACAGTAATAGATTTTTGAAAGTTGAAAGCTTTCTTTCTCCTAGAACTTCTAGCACAGTTTGGACTTAACAAACCCTGGTGTGTGAAGCAGAATAAAACCATCACAGAAAAAAAAATAGATTAATTTACTGCATAGCCAAATTTCATGCTCAGAAAGGACAGCTTGCACAACTTGAACCTGAAGCTGATGTTCAGCTAGACTGGGTTAATCTTAAAATTTGAGCCACTGAGTCATAGCTTATAATCAACATTTGTTTAAATAAAATTAGAAGAAATACTTCTAATTTGAGCTATGCGATACTGCTGACTTTAACTTACGGCACACAATAATACCTAAAATTCATGTATTAGAAATTAATTCTCACAGTCACAGAAGGTTGAGCAGTCTTGCAAGTAGGAGAGAACTTCATGCTCCAGGTGTTTTTGTCCTGTGCAATTAAGTTGTTAGAAAGAGGCTATGGTACTTTGGGAGAATCTAGCACTGCCGGTATTATCAGTAACATTCACAGCTGGTTTGTAGTAAAATGCAAGTCACTCTAGTCTGTGAATAAATATCTTTCTGACTGCACAGGATGATAATTGCTCTGCCTGCACTTTCTTTGGCACCTACTTATCTCAGCTGAAATGATTGATAAAAATATTTTTGTACTGATGTTGAACACTTCTAAATTATATAAAGATTTTTGTATTATTTTACATTTACTCCAAAGAAAGTTCACGCTAAATTGAGTTTCACTGCTGTCAGTATCTTTATTAATCAGAATAGGAAAAGTATGGTGTGTTTCCCATGGTTTTGCACAGGGTCGATTTTTAAGCAAGACTTCCTCTTTCTTTTTTGGAGCGATAAAGAGAGTTATGTACGAGGATATCGAGTAACTGACTTCAAACAGAAGACAAATGCACTAAAGTGAAACTGATTGTGATAGTTCTCTAATTTCCCCCACAGTGTATGTAAAACTGACTTTTAAAGTGTTTAGTGGATAATGGATCATGTAAGGTCAGTACTAGCCATAGCTGTTATGGCTATTATTTTCTCCTTTCATGGGAGGGTGCTCAGCAAAATGAGATTGTCACGCTCTTTTTTTTTTTGAGAGGACAGCGACAGACAGTTAAAAGCCTCTTCATGTAAGGATGTTATTTCATAAAGACACCAGCACTGGATTATCCCCTTCACTTTAAACTTCTGCCAGCTTGTACAAAGAGATAAAACAAAATAGCCCCAATCCCAGGGGTGGAGAAGTGCTGGCCAGATCTGCCCATGTCCACAGCTTTCATTTTGATTAGTCACATGTGAGGAAAATTCACTTAGGCTGAGAGGTAAATTTAATACCAGTTATGCCCATGCTGTTCATATCACAACCATTTTCACATGATGCCACTTAATTCCCTAAGAAGCAGAAAGGTAAATCGGTGGCTGGCCAGCTAAGGTGTCATAATGCATTAGGACCAGGGCTCGCTGCAGGGGATAATGGTTCTGATTGCTGTTGACTCATGTCTCCACCAACTGCCTCATGTAAAATAAGTGACATTTAAAAGGCATCAAGATGTGAGAAGAGGTAAAAAAAAAAAGGGGGAAGAAGAAGAAAAAGCAGAGTAGTAAACTTGCCACTTGAACATAAAGTCCCTTTTTCACCCTAAGTGGTATAAAAACGATAACTCGACATGCCATAGGTGACCTGCACTGCGCTTTGAACTTACTGTCTTGTGTTTTTAGAGAAAATCTGTAAAATTGCTTCTGGGAACTGCTCCAACATGTTATCATTTATTTCCCATTTAATTTTTTTTAACTTTTATTTTTTTGCCCTCGGATATCAGTCTATTCATCTTTTGAAAAGCTTAAGGCTGAATCAAGTTAGGCAATGGTATACAACAAGAGGCAGCCTAGTCTCTGAAGGCCCATTTAAGTCTATTTTTATAAAGAGAATCAAATTCCAGTTTACAGTAAGCATATGCTTCAGTTGACATCTGTTTCTAAGACTTGGATGCTTTGTTTGCATAACAGGCACCAATAAATGGCCTTGTTTTAAGTCTGCTCACTCAGTTGTATTTGGGTTGTTCAGCTGGGGATTTGAGTTGCAGCTGATCCCCTACCGCTCATAGCAGATACGAAAGGGAAGAAAAAAATCTGAGAAACCCAGTCTTATTTATTAATGCAGATTTCAACATTGTCAATGAGCCACTTTCCTTTTGTTACATGGCTACTAAATTCTTGTTTGTTCAACCAGAGAAGGGTTTCACGGTGTCAAATTAAAGGTAATAAAAAGTTTGTTTAGGTTTTTTTTTTTAATGTTTTATTTAATAGCATTTGTTTCTTTCTCAACTGACAAAGCCCGGTATTCTGAAGAACATGTTATATTGGGAATTAAATGGATGATACGTGTAAGAAATGCATTTGTTTTGGCAACATATAATTACATAGTGTAGTAATTTTTAAAAATATTGTGTTTTCTTTAAGTCTCTGTGACCTATTGATGACGATGTCTAAAATATTTTGTAAATAAAACTTAATTCCATCTGCTTTCTTGGGAAAACAAATTCTGGACGAAAATACAAAAGTATATGTGTTGCTTCTCTAGCTTGCAGAATGTAAGCATTTCTCTGTGAGGCGAATTCTGTTGCATTTATATGATATTTCTCTAGTATCTAGAATATAATTTAAATACATTGCTAAGAAACCTAGGAAATGCCTATAATGAGGACAAAAATGTATTAGTAGTATCACAACTGTATAATTACTTTGCTTAATAACTACTGTAGTTGTTTTAAAAGCAATAATATCAGCACCGATTCCTTTTAGTATTTTGAACTTCCCCCTCCCCCCCTTTCTAAATTATGTAAAGTGCTCTCTAGCAGTGTACACAATATGTAACATATTTGAAGTGGATTTACTTATCAACTTTTTCTAGTGGTACCAACAGCAGCAGTGTGAAATATATCTACTCCAGTTACTCTTATCCATTGCACCTACTTTCTTTTTCCCTTTAATTTTTATATATGGTAAAAATTTCATTGAAGAGAGATTTTTAGATGACAGGGCTGTAATTTTAAACCCAATAGAAGAGGTGTAAGCAATTTGAGCTTAGCTGAAGCATAATCTTAGGTTGTCAAGAAGAAACCCATTCTCCCTATGCTAATCAATCAGTATATCAACCGACCAATCATCTTCTCAGCTTAGCATATATCCTAAGGTTTGATATATCTATTAACTGCCCATCATGCAGCTGGTCTCCGGTTGATGAGATTCCCCCTATCTTGGCATTTGGAGACAGACAACTGAGCTATCACAGCCTCAGATAAATACTAAAGTGAAGATTTCAATCCTGCTTCTGATAGCAAAGACAATCCAGGAATATAGAACAAGTTTTCAGAAAAGAACACACAGAGAATTACATTTTCAACAGTGCATTATATGTGAAAATTGCATATATTTCATGATTTCTTCTTCCTCCACCCCCCTCCTTTCCCCAGAAGTAACAGGAAATTACTCTTTTATTGTGACTCAAACTCTGAACCAGAAAAGAGAGCAACAAGAAAGTGTTAGCGTTTGTTGTTAACTGCTAATTACTGTAATGGTGGCATACAACTACTTTTTAAAAAGTGTTTTTCCTCATTATTACAGTGTTATTGCTTCATTCATAGCGAGCTATATGAAAATAGTGTCACAACACACTTAATCCTTAAGGAAAAAGTTTGAATTTCAGAAGAACCTGCCTCTCCATTTGTAAACTCTGAGCTGAAAGTTCATTAAGAAAAAAACTCCAGATATTGAAAAGTTTACCTGCTAATATGGGAGTTCAGCATGCAAATTTAATGTAGAGTTTCAAGGTCTGTCTGTTCAAGAAATGCTGTAGAAACTGATGACTTGCCGTGTTGGCTATGCCACTAGTAAAAATATGCCTGAAAGAATAAAGTGACCTGGGATGGATATTGTAAAACCTTGCTGCTCCCTAGGGAGGGTCCTAGGGCCGCCCAAGGGCCCGTGGTCACCATGAATGAAGCACACAAGGCAAAAGTTTCCTGCTCAAATTACAGTGTCAAAAAATGGGGCCCAATTTCTGTGCTGGTGTATGACTAAGCAGTTCCCGAAGTCAGAGAACATTTTCTTGTGTTAATTAAGAATTTGATCAACTTCCTTTCAATGATAAAGCTAGAGACGTTATTATGAGGTTAGCTCCTAGGCTCTTATACGCTTTCAGTTCATTAAATTGCGTGTTATTATTTGCTTTGGTTTTATTCCTTTGTTTTTGTGACTCAATCTACTGGATATTCTGAAATATATTCTTTCAACACTGAAAAATGGTGTGAGTCCCTAAGCTATATATCTTAGTCAAAGCACATCATTCTTGACCTAAAAGCATTTCTGTGTCAGAGTGTAAAAGAGTAAGTGTTTATACAGCTCTACCATGTTTTTCAGCAGAATTCTTGTAACACCTGTGTTGCTCTTTTGCATTATTTATGCTTTGTGAAATAAGAATGTGGTCAGTTAGGTCATAGTTTATTGCAGTAACATGGTAAATGTGAAAGTAATCAGGGAAAATTGGTTGTTAATATTTCAGGCCACTTTGGAGACTAAATTCTTCTCCTATAACTTTTGTATCCTCCTTTATCATGACACACTGAAACATTGATCTCCTGGGAAGGATATCCTTGTATTTCACTCAGCAAAATGATTCAAAGCAGTATTGCTGCATATACTAACATAATAAAGGCTACTTAGTTTCTCAGAAAGACCATGCATATTTAAAATTCAGGGCTGGTTCATTACCTGGGATACACTGGCATAATACCACATAATACCAGCTGAAGATCTGGGCAATTCTGTTTAGTGCTCATGAAAAGTGCCAGATCAACAGCTTTGGTTCTTGAAACTTATTCAGGCTAAAACCAGCCATGACCAATGGTAGTATAAGTTCTCTTGTGTTGCCCTATGAATGTATGTCAAACCTGATCCAAAGGATCTTTGTGCTTATTTAATCCTTGGCCTTTCAGAAAAAAACCCAACCCTGCACTATAAATGATTGCATTTGCCTTAACTCTTACAGTCTAAGTTCATATGGAATGTAGATCCATATGGATCTATAAGTAGATGAGACATGTGAAAGTGGTTTGTCCTTGTAAAGTGTTCAAACTCAAAGAACACATTACAAATCTAATCACACGTGAGAGGTGAACACGAGGTTTAGTAATGTAAGAAGATTTGGGGCATATGCTGTGGCATGGTTGACAGTAGTGTAGACATTTTTAAAATGGCACACTTAGCACCAGTTGAAGATATCCCAGGAGATAGAATCAAGGCTTATTGACTATGGTGACCTACCAATTTAATTTAAGAATATGTAGGATCCATAGTCACCTGTTGCCAGTATATGAAGTTCCAGGTACTGAAATATTACGCTGTTTTGCTAAGAAGAGATGGTTCTAAGCCTTCAAACTGAACTGTGCATGTGTTTATTTCCACTTGCAGAAAATTAATTTCTCTTGGCAGCACAGAGCAGATGCTTTTTTAGTAGTTTGATAAACTATGTAGAATGGCAGAGTTTGATAAAGAAGAAAAACACTGAATCAGAAGCTACTAGGTACAAAAAGGTATCATCTTTGTTTAGTTAATTTGATGGGAAAAAAATAAGAATATAAAAAGCAAACATGAAAAATCCAAGTACTAGACACCACTTCTGAACACAATCAAAATCCCCCAAATAAATTCCACTTAATTTGTCTTGAGCACTAATAAGGGTTCATAGATAAGTTACCCAAACTTCCATGATCGGTATCAAATATTTGAGGAAGATAAGCAATATTAGTAACCAGGGTTTGTTGCCTTCTCTACTCACGATATATCTGTAAAAAACCAAAACAATACCCCTCGCCCCTCAAAAAAACCCCAACCCAAAGACACCATGAAAAAACACACACAAAAAAACCCCTAAAACAACTAGTTTCCTCACTTCATCTATAGACAAAAGTGAAATAAAGATATTGGAATCGGGTAAATAGAGATACAAGGCTACAGCTGAGATATGGTTGATTATATCTATAAGCTATTGAGAGTACTGATTGAAAAAGCAGTTATTAATTGAACTATCTAACTATTCATCTTGCCATGATTCTTTAAAATCTTTCTTTCTGTATAGCTGTTTGTTTGTGAAGCAAATAAATATGCATGCACTCAAAATTTATTGCTACGTGTTTAAATGGTACAGTTCAAATATCATTGAATATTCTTTTTCTACACTTCCAAGAATGAGTGCTCATTTAAATCAGATATTATGAAAACCTGACGACTAATCCTAAATTCAGGTGTACTACCACTCAGGCTAGGCAGATTGCTAGTTGATCATGCTAAGATGCTCCCTTATCCATTATTGGATCTGAAAAAGAGGAGGATTAAGAATTATCTGACTTCTCAGTTAATGTGCAAATCATCTAAAAGCTCAGCTTAGAAAGGTCTTAGAAAGCCGAACAGCACTAAAATAATAATGTCTTAAGAATTTTTAATAATATGAATGTGCCATATCACATTTTTAGAGTGAAAATAGTGTTTTATGGTTTATATCTCAGATTGTCTTTTATCTCTCTCTTCTTGTTTTTGTAATTATATGTGAAAGTCCTATAAATCTATTTTTACTTAAAAAATTTTATTGCAATTAGAAGTTGTCATTTGAGACAAACTCACACTGCTGAAACTTAGTAAAAAATTATATTACTTTCAGGCAAGAACAGAAAACAATTTGATAAGTATCTTTGGAAATGATCATTAATAATTATCTACTTTTAACAAAGCATAAGGGAAAGAAAAGTGGGTCCCAGGGAATATAGTGGTATAATGTATAATGTATCTATGGTTTTGCAGGTTGTTGATTTTTTTTCTGTGATACTTATTTCTAGTATCTTTCTCTGCTTTTGGTTACAGTGAAAAAACTCTTCATTGAAAAGATTGAAATACTATTTTTCTATATTTTCAAGGGACAGGAGAGTCTGTGAACCTGAAGGCATCTCTTAATGTTCCATCTTTGCATTTTTAGGCTAGTTCTGCTGTTTGCTATAGTAATATTTGTTTTATCATTTCTATCATTCCAATATGTATACTTGCCTTTCAAAATCTGTGAAAAGTATTTAAAAAGAAAAGAGAAAATGCTAGTATTTCAAAACCCTATTATAATGCATTTTCAAATATGTCAGACACATCTTTGTTAAAATTAAACCAAGGATTGGTTTTGAGCGAATAGCCCTATATCCTTACAGATGCTGTGGATGGATGCATCTAAGCTGCTTATTATATTGATGGGTTTTGCTGCTCTGCAGCAAATGAAAACAGGCAGCTGCTTCCTCCATCAAAGCAAAAAGCAGCCTGAGTTTTTATTAAACGAGTGTTCATTTCTTCTATTGCCAAAATTCTTACACAAAACAAAAGAGCAGTTTTAGCACATTATTGCTTAACTAGACATGAACAACTGACAGCAAGTGATAAGCCTGTCTGCTTTTCACAACTGGTAATCATTTTTGGAATAGATGTTTTAATATAGTTGAATATAAAATTTTGTAATTTACATCTACAATGGTACATAAATTTATAGATCCAGTTTTTTGCAGGAGAATGAAGGCTATAATCACAAAAGGTTTTTTCCAGTGTTGTTTAATTTTTAATAACTATTTGAAAACTAGGTAAAAAAAAAAACAACACACCGCACAACACAATCAAATCCATTCATTTGAAAAAAGGATGGTAAAGACAATCATACAAGTAGGTTTGTACACTTTGCCGATTTTTCTTATGGAAGAAATATGTGTACATTTACAGCTTTGACTTGTTACTGTATTTCCACCTCAGTTCCACTGAGCCTCTTAAGTTTGCACTCTAAAAGAAATTTGCAGATTGCAGACCATCATGTTTCCCTCCTAGTCATGAATAATAATGAGAATGAAAGTGAGAGATACAGTGCTGAGGCCATTTTGCCTGGGCTGAAAATCTCAGCCAGTGCTTATACATATTTTCCAATGATCTGAATATCATGAATTCTGCTTTAGATTGAAAGGGAGACAAGAGTTTCTATAAAATGTATGTGCATAGGGGAAAAATGTTGAGATGTGTTTCTCTTTATATCTTCTATTTCTTCTGGTGTTCTTGTACCTTTTCAAACTCATATATAGTATTTCTGCTGTGGAAAAGTAAGCTATCCATTCTCCCTGCCTCAAATTGCTCCTCTTCACTGGACTTAAAAGGTGGCTTGCCATGTGCAAAAGTCAGGTGCAGTAAGGCACAGATATAAGATGCTACTGTAAAGGCTATTAAATAATATTTTTTCACCATGTGCATTTATTGCCGAAGTTCCTCACTTGCAAATACACTTGGGATAAATTTCAGAATACGGTGTGTCAGATTAGACAATTGGGCTCTCAAAACAGGTTAGTTCTTGTGTTCACGTAAGGTGGCCAGATGTCCAGAAGGGCACCCTACTCTGTAGGTGTTCTCCATTTGAAAATCTGCTCTCAAATTAAAATTTGTAGGAAAATAGTTTTACAATTCCAGGCACACCATCTGCAACCAGCTTGGTGGTGATGACATCTCTTTTATCTGCTTCTGCTGTAGATGAGTGTAAACTGAAATGTGAGGATGCAGGTTTGAAAACAGGGTTTTATGTACTGCAAACAGAATGAAATAACAAGAGTTTTTTCAGTGGGTTTTTTCCTCACTTAGCAATTCCCTGTTTCTTCGTTTTACTAAATTGACCAGACTTGTGGTTAGATTATTATGAAAGTAAATTTCTATGGAAAATTTCCACTCTTATATACCTGCATTTTCTGGTGGCTAAAAATTTGAACATTTATGGTAATAGTGCCTTATCACATATGTTTATGGTTTTTAGATTCAATACACTTTAGGTTGGATCTTAAGTAACCTGGATTGCTGATTATCCTTTCATCTGTGTCACATTTTCCATGCTGTGTGAACAAGTGAATGAAAATAAAATCTTTTCTTCCTGACTATCCTAAGCAACAGCTTTTATCATAATTATTGTATTGAAAAGGGACTTGAGGTATGGAGTTTGAGGAGAGTTGAGAACTAGAAGAGAGTTACTTTTGAGAGTACTTTTGAGAGAGTACTTTTGAGAGATATCCATACAAAGTAACTAACTACAGCAGTACTATTACTTACAAGTAGTCTTTACTCAAGCAATTACTCAAATTAGAACCACCATATTATATGTTGTTAGCAAAGTATGTTTGGCAGACGTACACTGTGCATTCACTTGGTACTTAGTCTGAATTGTGCTATTCATAAATAATTTTTTTTTTCTTTGACTTGGAAGTGAATTTTAGTGCTCCACTGGCAGAAGGGCTCATAATATTGGTTAGAGCCTCATTATGAAATTTACTTCAAGTTACTATGCTGTTGAACCTTGATTTTGACCTGCTGTCCCACTTCTCCAGCACCTCCAGCAGGTGTACTGTGCTTCTTGCCGTGCACAGTGATGGTCATCCACACAAAAACTAACCAGTGTAAAATCATCATACTTACCTTCCCTTGTGACTTGAATATAAGGCATAGTCAATAGAAAATAAGGTTTGATACTGTAAAATTAAGATTATAACAATGCTACAGTAAAAGTAGCAATCATAGCAATATTTTAAATTCCTAGAATAGCCTGTTCCAATTGGTATCTTAGTTTTGGGGACTTTCACAGTCTTTTAGCAGAGGAGAAGGGGAATAGTTGCCTGTCCAGCTAGGTACTTAATTGAACACCTTGCATAGTCTGTTGTGGTGCCAAAGGGTTTTCTGCTCTCCACCAACAATGTGTCTTGGTGTCAGGAATGATAAAAAATGCTTTTCTTAGGGTCAGAAAACAATTCATCATTACTCAGTGCAATTGTTGATACTTCTTTTGAGACATTATTCGTCTGTTTTTGCCCTTGATGCATTTTTTCCTCTTGCTTTGATGAGTATTAAAGCAAAGAAGGTGATTTCATGTCAAGAATCAGGACATAGTAGAAAAAAAGATCTTTTTGAGTATGTTCATCTGGGGAAAATGACTTACTGTTCAAATTTAAATTGTCTTTGCTTTTGAGGGTTCAGGTAGGATTTGTGCAAAATTTATTTGAAATTTCAAATGAATAGGAAGACATCTCATACTTTAGTAGTGCAAATAAAAGACAAAATTTGCATTTTGAGATCAGACATCTGTACATGTGGCCATGTGAAGTGCTAGGAAAAAGTGACAAAACTTTCCATTTGGCTTATCTTGGAAAGGAACTTCTTAATCTCCTATCATAAGTGAAGCAGTTGTAGGACAGCTTTATACCTCCTACTCAGAGCCTGAAGGGACAGTTCACCTGTCACCTCCAGTTGCCCTTGTTTCCTGTGTGTAGTGTTGGCAGGCAGTAGCTCCACTAATCTTGCACTATCCCAGTTAAAGTAATCAGTAGCTACTCTGATTTCTTTTTACGTATGGAACAGTGCAGAAACATAATGGCTCCAATAATCAAATGTCTTCTTTAAAAAGACACGTCTCAAAATTCTCTGCATTCTATTCTGAGAATTTTCTAGCAACGTGCTGTTCTTTAATCTTCTGATCAGATCAGTTCTCAATATATTTTGTTCAAATGAGTGACGTGATTTTTTTTAAATATGTGGTAAAAAGCCCTAGAGGAGAAAAAATAATTTTTAAGATTTTTTTTAAAATACTGGATAATTTATTTCTGGTAGAAAAATTTCTGTAATGTCATACAGGATCAGCATTTTTAGATTCGACACAAAAAAGCCACAGGTTTTGTATTGCTTTGGACTAGTGGCACTCCACCTGATGGTTGGAACAAAACATCCTCAGAAGGCAGTCTACACATGATTTAGTCCATGGGGGTTGAAGATTGCTTTAAAGAACTGTTGTGCCATAGCTAGAGCAGAAGGACCTGACACTTGCCATTAGCAAGCACTATGACAGTGATAAAATGAACTTAATTTATGTGGTTTTAGTATTATTGTGATTTTTGTTAGTGTTGTTCCTCTATAGGGGAAGCTTGGGTGTCTTTTTTGGTTAAATCATGCCTCAGGGTGTTAAGAATGGCTGAGGTTTTTTACTTAGCCTGCCCATAATTTCATTCTGTGTGTTTAAGT
Organism: Gallinago undulata; assembly: GCA_026546715.1. Taxonomy (NCBI): domain Eukaryota; kingdom Metazoa; phylum Chordata; class Aves; order Charadriiformes; family Scolopacidae; genus Gallinago; species Gallinago undulata. The sequence goes on from JAOTQQ010000023.1 coordinate 27,856,245, forward strand.
AACTTAATCTGTCTCTGTCTCCTACTTTGGTTCCTAATGTGCAAAATTGGGACAATAGAAAGTCGTGCTATCATCAAATTCTTGTGAGGTAGACTCCATTACTGTGGTAAGATTTTATGATATGGTGGTAAGTGCTGTAGAAACAGCTGCATTTTGTATGTCTCTGCTTATATACCATTTCCATCCATCATAGCGTTTTTCTACCCTTCCCACTGTAGGGGTATCATGAGGTTGTCTGGAAATAGAGAAAATCGCTCTATGGCACACTTGTAATGGATCTCCTGCTCCATCCAGGTGAAAGGAGACCTGCCAAGAGTGGAAATGCAGACAGACATTACTCTGTGAGCACTCTCTCTCTCCCATGTCTTCAGATATGCCAGATCACAATCTCTCTTGAGCCTCACCTTTAAACACCAACACAACTTAATGTATTTATATATTTCAATAGAGATTCCGATGTTTTCTGGCAACTACTCACTGTTTTCACATTGTAGTTATCAAGGTGATAAAGAGTTTTAAAACCTCCAGTAAATGCCGCAAAATATTTATTTTTGCAAAAAATAAATCTTTCTTTCCCTCTGTTTCCTTGTATGGTGAGATTTTTAGCCCCTCTGCCTAGGACTTGTAGTATATTTATAGCCTTTTAAATACAAGCACCATTTGGGGGCCTTTTGATATTCTTTTGCCTATACACGTGTAAATAATTGACTATCGTGTGTAAGTAATTGCACATGCAAATAGGTACGCATCCAATGTTATGTATTTATAATCAAATTCGCAATACAAAATGAGAATAATTTCATTTTAAATATGAAAGAATTATTTTAAGTGTGTTCACAGGAAACTTAATCCATATCCATATGTATGTGTTTGCAGGAAATAAATTATGCTTTTCACAACCTAGTGGTGGTTGTTAACTCATAGGAATTGCTGCATTCCTGCATTACAGCTGTATGTTTTCTAACAGAAGCAGAACTATCTTATACTTGCAACTTCAAAATGTAGGTCATTGTGTTGGTGAATGTAGGTCAGAGTGAAGGGGAAGAAGACAGAATGCAAACTCCTCCACCTGGATCTTTAAGCTTATCCCTGTTTTCAAGGTAAAGAGGCTTACCTGCCTGTTCAAGCACGAGAAGCTTTTCCTTTTACTAAAATTAACGGAGGTATTCTGACTTCTTGGCTTAGCTGGAAGCACCGTGTGCTTCCACACTTGAGACCTGTGTTTGTGAAGGACCTCCTGACTCCTGCTTCTTTAGCTGCCAGCTGCTTACATCATTGCTGAGGTGATACCTCCTTCCCTATGGGGGAAGGGAGTCTCTGCATCGCTGGCATCTTCCTAAAGAAGAGCATTGTCTTTCCAAAGGTGCTTTACCCTTCTCTCAGCACAGAGCGATCTGATACATCTGCAGTTTCAGCCGGTACCAACATTGTCCTGGTAGTAGGGGACAGAACGGTGACCCATCATAAAAGATTTAGCGACACCATTCAAAGCGCCCTTTCAATAACCACTGCAGAAAAGTGAGACACGTTTGACTGAAGGTACTGAAAACTCAGATGTTGAAGGATTTTGCTACAATTGAGAAGTATTTTTAAAACTCGCTCAGGCTAAAAGTTTGCTACAAAAGGGTTTTGGTTTTTTGTGTTTGTGGGTGTGGGGTTTTTCTTGTAATGTGAGATATTAGTATTATAAATGGTATTAAATTAGCCGTGTCTTCACTAAATATTAAAAAAGCACTTTTATTGCTTGAGTATACACCAGTCACTGCAAACTGAAACATTCTTTATATTATACACTAAAATATTTAAACAGTTATTATATTTATTGCAAAATCTGTCATTTTAGCATATTTCAATGCTCAAAGGCATTGAAATGCTCAGAAAGGAGATGGAAAATCCTGTACAATTCTTAGTGTATGTTTCACTGAAGAATGGGTAGTCGTGTGTGAATATTTGATTTTAACCCTTAGCAAGTCTAAGCAAAATAGTGCATTTGCAAACACCTAATCAGCCTAAACTGTCATAAACAGTAGAAATACCAAAATTGCTTTAATGTTTTTGCCATACATATGAATTGGCACTCTGTTTTTTTTAACTTTAAGATCTTCGTCATATTAAAGCTATACACAAAGTTTTGGCCAAATTCTGTCTACGTTTTGGCCAGATCCTGTCTAGGCTTTTGCTTGATCTGCAGGCAGACAACACATTCATAAATTTTTGTTATTTGTCACTAAGAATAAGGGTAGTACAGAATACTTACTGGGTGGAAAAGAAGAATTATATATTTCATGGTTACAATCAGGCTCTAAGTGATTTAAAAGGGAAACAATTTTTCTCACAATATTCTGCTTCTATCAAATATGTTGTGGTGCTTTTAAAGTCTTGAGAGTAAAGATTATGAAAAATAGTCTAAAGGATGCATATAAGTAGTATGCTACATGGAATTCAGTTTACCTGTCTAGAAATATCTCCCACATATCTGTATTTAATTTTACTGAAACTGTTGAAGTATCTGTAATAATACTAAGTTTCATAACTTAATAGTAATAGTCTGTAATAATATTAAGTTCATAATATGAAGTTTCTGTCATGGTAATTCATAATGCTGTGTGTTGCGGGGGGAGGCTAACCCTGGTTTTTACCTGTGGACAGACATGTAAGCCTGTTTTTTCATTGCTAAGCAACAACAGATAGAAAACATGTACGACTGTAATTTGGCCGCATACGGCTTTGCTTCATCCCCTCTTAAATTTGGGAACCTCACTGAAGTGCCTGAACACGAGTCTGTCTGTTCCCAGGCTCCCTCCAGCAGTGGAGGCTGGAGCCTGCAGGAGAGCGTGCAAGCCAACAGGATCTTTGCTGCCCTCTCCATGGACCACGGCGCTTCAGTTTGGTGTTCCTGTGAGGTGGGAAACTGGTCTGGCAAAACAGCGAGTTTCATGAGTGAATGGTGTTGAAGAGAGAAATGCCTACAAGTACTTGCCAAGGATGACAATGGCCATGATGGAAGCTTATAAAGTTATGAATTATACGGATTAGGTGAAAAAAGCATGATTGCTCCTGTCTATTCACATACGAGAACTAGAGGGTCTCAAATGACAGGAAAGCAAGTACAAGTCAAGGGGAGATGTTTCTTTATACAGCATGGTAAAACTGTGGCACTCCCTGCCACGGGATTTTGCAGCTCTGGAAAGTTTACTGCATTCCACAGAACAACTTGAAAAATCCTTTGATGACTGTCAAACAGAACTTATCACTTGTATCTCCTCTCCTTCTCAGGAACTTCCTGAGCCACAACTAGAAATTATGCTGTGTTACTGCCCTAGTCCTGTATTTGTCCCTAGCATGTTTTGCCAGTCACTGTCCCTTACAGTCTGACTGATGCCTGACCTAACAAAAGCTAAAAGAAAAGGGGCTAAATAAAAAGAAACTGGGAAGAAATTAAATTCCTGTAGAGGGCAGCTAATGAAAAAGGAGAGGGCCCCTGTCCACTGTTAGAAACTGGCTACAGGGGAAGATGGGCCTTGCATCTGGCCTGGTACAAAACAGTTTGGTGTTCATGTGAATGCCCAAATGTCAGGAGTTTCATAGAATTAAATTTTCTTTAACTTTTGAAGTGGCAATTTTATGTATATGTATAGATATATGTGTATATTTATCTGTGTGTGTGTGCATGTATCTATAGAGTAAATTTCTGAACATTAATTGGGATGAAATCTACGAAACATTCTGTTCCAATGCTTACATCAGAAGTCTTCCATTAAAAGTCTTATTTGTTTCTTTATTCCAGGGTATTATGGCAAATGTAGAAAATGAAACAGTTGGTACAGGTCTGCAAATGGTAATACATATTCAAATATTATTTTAGCCCAAGAAAAAATCTGTTCTAAGGCAGCAAATATCTTTGTTTTATAGGTCTCTGGCCATCTGAAGAAGTGCTGGCTTACTACTGCCTGAAGCACAAAGAAATATTCAGGTACAGAGTTAAACATAAAAAGATATTTTCCAATCTGTTAGTTTTATTGTATCTGCATGGTAAAGATTGCTATGATTTAAGTCTTCACATTAAATTTAAAATGTTCAAGGTGAAAGCATGTTGCTCTTAACAAAGAATTCTGAGCTGCCTTTGGGTACTAATATTGCACAGCAAGCTTTCTGCTATATGTCAAAGACTTTTGATTTCCACTCAAGGCGTTTTATTTCACTTTGATTTTTGGGAAACAAAAGTGAAGCTCCAATCAATCAGTACTGATTGTGAAGGTCAGGAAAAATAAAAGACATTCTTTAAACTGGCATCTGTTGCAAAAGCAAGCAAAATATTACCTGATAAAATACATGATAATCACCTCATATAGCAATGAAGGAATTTGAACCTGAAGTGTTTTGAAATAATTTTGAGACATCCTGCACTTTTTTTGTGTGTTCTGGTTGGGTTTTTTTTTTCATATTTTTTAAACTTCCAGAAGACAGTTATCAAGGCTCCAATAGGAACACCTGAAAATAAAATCCATCCTGCATCCTCTCTCTTTACCCTTGAGTATACAGAGCTTTGCACTTGGAAATCCTTGAGGTTTCATTGTCCAAAGGATGAATGGGGTGCAAGAAAAGTCATTATAACAATGCATTTGGAGACAGAACTTGTGTTCTGAGCGAGGGTGCAAGGCTAATACTAAGTAAACCAGCTTGGAGTACACAAAATGCCTCAGTCTGTGTACATATGGTGTTGGTAAAATAGGGAAGACCAAGCTGTAAGTCCCTGCCCCTTGTACTGAAGCCGAAAGCGCATCAGTTGTGAGCTGGTTCCTGCAGCTTGCTCAAACTCCTGCCTGAAATAAAAGACCTGGCACCCAAGCACGCCCTGGTTTCTAAAGCCTCATTTCTACTCCGTCCACCACCTGAAGGAAACCCACCCCTTTAGAGGAGGCAAGGAATACACCTCATCTGGTAGCCGCTGCTCTTTCCTCCCAGTTCAGCTGGGCACTGCGTTATGTGAATTTTGCTGCTGCTGTGGTGTCCCCGTAGCCCCCTGCCATCCAGCCCCACGCCTGGCTCGTATGCTCTGCTTGATCTCTGAGACTCATCACAGCAAACCTCCCTGTGCTGCTCATCAAAGTGTATTTTCATAGCTTCCTGGTTTGGGTATGCAGGCCTGGGTACTTGGAGACAGTGATCACTCAAACTTCCATGGGAGAAAGGGACAGTTTTGCATCCTGATTTCTCAGGATTATGACCTCTCAAGAGTATGCTTAGAGTAGTGTTTCTTATTTTAATTCTCATTGATAAATGGCACTAAATATTGCCTGAAATGGATATGATTTTTAAAATTTGCCAATAAGGGAACTTTGCACTGAAATAAATTATTTATATGCATAAATATTGTATATTATGTACATAGAAATATGGTTCAAAATGCACTCAAACCCCCACACTAGGTACTTTCTGTGTTTATTTCAATAGGTATGACTCTTATAAAGGATTAAGTGCCTTGTAAATCTTACATATACAACCATATGTATATACTTGTAATATATATGACATACATGTTTTAGAAAAATAGAAACTTATGTGACGAAAAACCTATAATCATTCTTTTTAAACCACAAACTGCAAATTTTCCACATCTGTTTTATATTTTCATTGGGTTTATTTACAGCTTGTTCCTCCAAACTATGTCCGTCTTTTGTCTCATTTTCATTAAATAGGACATCTAGACTTTTTTCAAATAGAATTTGTGGCAAAATAAATCTATTCCATCCAGACAGCATGCTTTAGTATACAGTCATACAGTCTAGTCCGCTGGCCTCAGTGAACAAAATATCAGTACCTGGATACTGATACGGCATCCTGGATGCTCTTCCTAAATATCAGTGTTAAGTGAGTAGGGAGGTGGTACTTCCACATAAAAATAGGTGTTCAAATGTTGGTATTTTATGGGAGAAGAAAAGGTTCACCAAAAAAAAATAAATCTGTTTAGCTGAAGTTCCATTTTCTGCCTGTCAAAAATGTCTCAATGGGCGCGTTCCTGCCAGCTGTAACAGTTGCTGCAGATTGAGCTATAAAGCAGCGTGTTCCCAAAGCGAGTCTCTGCCTTGCCCCAGACGCCGCTTCACGCAGTTTGGGCGCGGGGTCAGCATCCCTCCCGCCTCCCCTCCTGGGGCAGGCCGTGGCTCTGGAGGACACTCTTTATGGCTCCCCCTGCAAGCTCCCATCCAGCACGCTCTCTGCCCCAAATTATATTTCACATGCCCGTCTTAATAACAGCACAGTATGGTCTAAGTTAAAAGCAGCCTTTTAGACCATGTATTCAGCCCTCTGCTCGGGCTCAGTTTAGGCTCTTGACACTAGCTCCGCTCCGTTTTCTGTGGCTTAACTGTTTGCTGCTCCCATCGTTATTCATAACAGCATTGTTTGTAGGTCACTTGCAGTTTTAAGTGCTAATTGAAGGATCGGATTTCTTCATGTGTAATTGTTTTGTGGCATATGGCTTGTTTTAAAACTTCTCTCTTTTTAATATAAAAAGGCTTTTAGGCATACCTATATGGAGAGATATATAAATAATATTAATTTCCCCATTTACTTCTTTAACTGTTTTTGCGAGAATGAATGTGGATTAACATTGTTATCCTTTCCTAACAATTATCTTTCGCTACTCTAGCTAGTTTAGTTCTAAAAGACAGAGCCATTGACAAGGGAAAAAAGGGAACCTTCTCAGATTTTTCAGCTCAGCGGTGGTAATGTTGCACTGAACACTAATGAGGGAACCCCCACTGATTTGCCTGCTTTGTGACTTTTCTATTTCATAATTATTTTTAAAACGCAAAACGACATGAGGTAGCCTAGTCATGTCTCTACAACTTCCTGGTAGCTCAGTTCTTACTGCAGATGGCAATTTGTTCTTGTAACATATATGTCTCTCTGACCATTTTCATCTAATTTGTATGGGTTCTACCATTTCCTTTCTCTCTTTCAGGGACCTTGCTGTGTGTGAGCTAGGGGGTGGCATGACATGCTTGGCTGGGCTCATGGTAGGTCTTTTCTCAATTCCAATCCCATTCACAGGAAGAAACAAAGGGAAAAATGTTCCAGTGCCTCCAACTGCTGGGTCAGAGAACTGTCAACAGCCTCAGCTGCGGTCAAGCTGCAGAGTCTTGAGAGACCTTCTAGATTGACTTGCTTTCGTATCATATTGATTTTATGGTTGCCTCGATGAGCAGAAACATTTTACCTCCGTGTAGTCAATATCTCTTGTTGTGACATTCCAGGCCACGTACGGTCTGTCTTTCATTGCCATAGCCGAAGCATTTTTTTTTTTTCAGATTATAGTCCCATTTGCTAAGATACAGGAGTAGCCTGGCGAATCACAGTTGGAGCACCATGATATAGCTGCTAATGTTTTGCCTGCATTATTACACCAACAAACATGATCCAGAGCTCTCGGTAATTAGATTCTTTTGAATTAGATTGGCCATTCAGGAGAGTCGTTCACCATTCTCTGGGTTCTGAGTCATGTATTCAGGAGATATTATGTAGCAGTGCAGTGCATTAGACAAGTTTTTATGTCTCTACAAATAAAAGCATATTGTTACACTGATTGGCATTTGACAAACCTGTCGCTCTTATACAATGTGTCGAGGTTACAGCCCAATGTGCGAGCATGTCAAAGCTCACAAAAAAATTACCCTTACAAAGCCATCTGCCTGCAATGCAAAGTTATATGAAGGGCATCAGGCAGTCAGACAGAAGCAAGCTGAAAGGCAGAGTGACAGCCTTGTATGATGGCTCTACTAGATAAACAGAAGCCCGCAAATGAAAGCCTCTCAGAATACCATCATCCGCTGTCACAATGCAATTACGGAACAGAATGATAGCAAGATAGAGGCTCCCGCAAATGGAATGATAAAAGTATTGACTGATTTGATTGAATGATTAAAATAATGCAGACATAAAATGAAAAAAGATTGAAGATTGTTACAGAGAAATAGGTGAGGAAGCATGATACTGAAGGCTTGTCACTCCTGTCTTCACTTCCACACAGACAAGCATATTTGCTCATTGTTTGCTGTGCTCTTTTTTTCAGGTTGCTATTTCTGCAGATGTCAAAGAAGTTCTGTTAACTGATGGAAATGAAAAGGCCATCAAAAGTATCCTTATTCAGATAGAAAACTGGTTTGTTGCGCTCGCCCCTTTTTACTGGCTGAGTAACAATCGATATAAAGACAGACAGCATGGGGTATATTAAGAAAAAGTCCCCACATAAGTAATTAAAAAATAGATGTAGAATATCTTGAACAGAGCTACAGCTTCCCTCGCAAAAAAATGCCACTTTTTCTTCTTTAATTAAAAATGTGTTGATATAGAGCAAGTACAGTAGTAAATATTTGTCTTATGGTTGAGTGCTGAAAGATTCCTTTTGTGCATGCTGCACGTTACAGGAGGTATAGCAGTGGATCAAATCATTCGCTTCCCTTCACATATTTGTTTTGCAGAAGAACCAGATTTTTATTTTTATTTTCAGATAGTAGCCTTTTAAAACATACCCAGTATTTGTATATTGTTATAGTAGCCTTTCCGGTGTATATTGAAATTCATGGTTTCATTGTTGCTGCTAAGTTGTAGCTGCCTACAAATTGCCCATTTAGTGTGCTTAATCAATTATCAATTTGTCATTGTTTCTCTTGATGTAAGATTGCAAAACTCCTCTGTGCTTTGTAGAAAGAATTTTATTATATTCCTTATATTAGAATAAATTGCTATTATGCCCTTCTAATATGAAAACGTAGTTCAGAAAATTGAACTGGACTTTAGCTAAGCGAGAGAATGAGTGAGCATAATTTGTGGCCACATTAAATATCAGCACAGAACAAGAAAAGATATATACAGTGAATACTAATAGCCCTTAGAAATTGAGAGGGAAAAAAAGGAAGGTATCTATTTGCTTTTGTTCCTTGGTAATCTTTCCATTTGCATTTTAAGGCAGACTAGTTTTTCAGGTTTTAGCCATGCATCAACAGAATTATTTAGAATTGAGTTTTGTATATATTTGAGAGCTAACATTATGAGTACTTAGGAGAAAAAAAAGGTTAAACTGATTTGTGGTTTAAAAAAATTGCAGTTGCTGATGACTGTTGAAGCAGGAAACACTGCAGTGCAATAATATTAGCTACTACCTTTAAAAAGACTTTCTCAGAGGTAACTGAGTTAACTAGAATTGCTTACAACACTTTAACAATTTCATGGAATAAACAGCCAATCCTAGATCATGTATTTTAAAACTTGAAGGAAACCTTATAAAAGTCTTCTTTTTCTTGAAAATGCAAGTTCTCAGTTGTGTTCCAGGGATTCTTATTTTGTTAAATTCTACTTTGTTATACTCATGTCTTGAGGAGGAAGTATTCATTATTCTGTGTATTTTAATCAGCACCACCCCTTCCAATCTTCCATCTATGTCGTTATGAAGACAAAAAAATGTGGGAGAAAAAAAGCGTTTCAGAACTAGCCTAACAAAACAAACTGATGTTTTAGAGAAGCAGGGGTACTGAACAAAAGGTCATTTTACCCGCAGAAAGCTTCAGGTGAGCTCAGTAATCATCAAGTTAGCAAATATCTGGCACAGCAGATTCCGTAAACATACCCGAACTTTTTTTTTAAATTTAGAAGTCTTCTAAAGCAAGGAAAAATATTCAGTCAGTCTTTGGAATAAAACAAATTAAAGTGGTTTTATTCCTGAAAAAGATACTGTTAATGTCATTTAATTAGCACACCTTAGTTTTCCACAATATGTTTTAGAAATATTTTTTTTTTCCCCAAAGTCTTACAAGAAGTCTTCATCTGTATTCACTCAGTGAATCCCTTTCACTGAGCAGTGATTGGTGGAAGGCTCTAACAGGAATTTATTTTTTCTTTTTTAACATTTGGTGCTCTGAAGGCTCAGCATTCAAAGTGCTTTTATTGTGTTGGATTTTACAATGGGCTTAATATTAGCAGGGTGCCAAAGTGCAGCAGACTAAGAACTTTACAGTGTAGGTGGAATGTATTCTTAAAAGTGCACATAATAAAACTTATGTTGCATTTTATGTGCTTTATGGACTTCAGTAGTAATTTTATGATCTGTCTTAGGGTAATTTTCTTTTGCGTTCTTTTCTATAGTGACTAGCTATAGCAGAATTTTAGGTTAAATTTAGATCTGTTTCAGCCACACCCGACTCACTGAAATCAGTAAGAATTTTTAGTGTAATTGGAAATAGTATTTGGCCCCAAGTGCCACACACTACAAATGATGTATTTCTGTAAATTTTTATTATTGCTGATGGTATTTTTTAATTGTTTATCATAGAAAATTAAATCAATGTGGGATAAAATACTGTTTTCTTTTCTAGATTCTGCTTTTCAGGAATAGTTAATGCCTAGTATTATGCTTTATATGTAGATATTCTAGATTAAAATAATCTTGTTTAAAAATTACTATTTACATCTTCCCTTTAAATTTCTTAGGAGGCTTAAATTACATGCCAGTCATACTATAATATCCAAAAATTACTTTCCAAAAAGTAAAAGTGGTTGTCAACAAAAAAGAAAAAAAATCACTGTCAGAAGCCAGGAAATCACCAAGCAAGCCTGCTAATTATTCTTAATGGGCAAGATGAGCACATTAAGAAACAAATGAATACATCAGTGAAATGTAATTGAAAATCGACCTGGCAATAGTGCATTGCATCTGAGAATCTGCCTTTGTATTATCATCATCATCATAATTATTGTTGTTTTTGTTGTTGTTATCGCTATTCAGTGAGTGTAACTAACAGCTTTGCTTTGTGAAGTCTCAAGCTTTTGAGGATTTGATTTTTCTTTTAATTTTTGACATTCTTCATATTATTCTCCGTTTCATACTGCCACATGAAGTATTCATGATGTATGTTTTCAACATCTATATTAAAATATATTATTGAAATATAAAAAGCTAATTTAAAAATATGTTAATTTCAAATTATTGTTGTCATTTTAACCATTTAACTGTGGAATATATAGCTATATTTTATATTAATCAATGGATTTATGCATGAGGTTTATGGAAGTTTAAGATTTAAAAGATTTCGCTCTAACTTACTCCTTTTGCTTATCATGGGCAGATTTTAATTGATTAACAGATCATTTATATTGCAAAATCCATAAAGTAAAGACAGATGTTATTGCTTTTGCAGCTTTTCAAAACTTTATTGTTGGTTTAGTGTGTTTTATTTAAGTTCTTTTAAGACATTTAAATAAAGTATTAAAAAGAAAAATATAGATATTTCAAGTGAATAATGAAGATATACATATGCAGAGTTATCAGAGTCATCTCCCTTTGTAATTTTGGATTATATGCTTTCAGATACAAATTTTACAACCTAAATAGTATCTATGACACAGTCATGAACATCAGATTCTGTTTCATCAGAACACTGGAAGCATCTATACTCAGTTCAACATGCCCAAATCCAAGGATGAGGTTCATTTTTAGTAAAAATTGTCTCCTATTTCAGAGAGGCTGTGTATCTGCTACCTGAGCTCTGTTTCAGACCATGCACTAGTGACTTGAACTACTGTCTGAAAGCATCAATAATACAAAACATTGTTGCAGTGCACTAAAATGGCCATTAAAATATAGTGTGTATGGATCTTTCAACAGTCCTGGGAAATTTAGGTTAGAAAGGTCATGTTCAGCCTGAATGCCTGAAGACATGGGCTCATAAATTATTTAAAAAAGCTACCGTTAACATGTTTACAACAATTATTAATAGTTTTGCTCAAAAGATTTAAGTGCAGGGTAGCTAATTTATCAACAATGTTACTTCTGCCTCTACTTAAAAATGGCATGCTTTGCTCATGGAATTATTTCTGCCTGCCTTTTGCTTCACAGGTATAGACCATTTATTACTACTTCTCATTGCCTATTGTAGAAAAGATTTAAAAGACGCTTCCAAACTACAGAGATTTGTTTAAACCAGTTTTCTGTCACTCCATTTCTAGCATTTGTCTTCACAAAATATCAGTTGTCTTTTCTGTTACGTTGTTTGGATAGAGGCTTTCCTAAAATAACTTTTCTTAAATAGCCAATTAAGGTAGGAAGGCCAATTACTTGATTTCAGCAAAGCAAATAAAAAGTGATATTTTAAATTAGGCTGACAGTAGTGTTCAATTTTCTTATAAGAACATTTGTAAAGAATTTAACATATTTTGTGCACCTGGAAACATCCTCCTAACTAGCATCAGATTTCCTGTACCTTAAGTAAGAAAGAGGAATCATTGACATCTTTACCAAAACTGTCTTGTCTGTTTAAGATAACTTTTTGTACTTGAGAGTGGGTTCACACCGGGTGACATTTAATATTCTCATAGTTTCAGTTAATTGCTACACCTTTTCCTTCCAACAGCTTCTCACTAACCACAAATGATTGATCTATGAGCATTATCTTTCTAGGCATAGATGACTGGGCACAACTTCCCTTGAAACTTTTCATGACATCCCGGGCTTTGGCCTGCCTGAACGGCTGCCCAAATCTGTGGCCTGATCTTCTGAAATGAAAGAAGCTGAGACATGAGGCTAAAGCATCGAGACACGAGGCTTGGGGCACTGTTGCGGTGCTTATGGGGAAGAAAAGGTATTTATTGCCTTGTACTAACTTTTATGGTCGTTCCAAACCATTCTCAAGAAAGCAAATGTACTAGAAGCTTCCTTGCCTGTAGGTAAAGGAGCTCCACTGAGTGTTGGATTTCGCCCAGCCAGAGCTGGGAACAAGGTATTTGTCTTGTGGCAGGTACTCAAAACCTGTAGGCCTCCAAAATCTCGGCACTGTGATTTAGTGATACCAGTTAAAAGCAGCACTAACTAAACTGGACATTAAGTGACTGTGCTAAAAATGTTCTGTTCACCGAGATTGTAATTCTCGTAATCATAAACAATAGCTGCCTTTAAAAGTAGATATGGTATGGGAAGTCTTTTTTCAATCCCTCTATAGCTACAGGGCTAGCAATTCCTTAAATGAAACTGTAAATATAGGTAGGCAGTGAGAGCAAGTTGCTGCATAGATAGATATATGGCTGACATGCTGGAGTAGCAATGTAAACTTTACACTTCTGAAAAAAACCTGAGTCAGCACAAGTTAAAGAAGATCAAACAGATAAAAGACATTATGAAGGTATTAGCAATGGAAAACTATTTTTATTATTTTTGTTACTGCACTAGTGTTGTGGCTAATTCTTAACAGATACACTACAGATGTAAGTGAGATCATCAGAAGAAACCAAGATGCAGGAGTATTTAAGGCTCAGAAAGTGTCAAGCTGGTAAGATTCCACTAAACTGTTTTACTGATTCTTGCAAGTAATTGTGTATGTAATGTAAATGTGAAATGTATGTGAAAGTGTGACCTATAATACTGCTGCGGACACAGATGTATAGATGTATATACAATATAAGTAGGTAAATGATGCAAGACAGAAATTTGGAAGTATTTTTTTAAAAATTTAATTTCTTTCTAACATAGCAAATACTGTATGATCAATCTTGGTGACAGAACCTCTCTTTCCTTTTTATTTTTAATTAATATATACTGTCTGTTCAAGCTGCAGTTTACTGCATGGTTGAAATTTGACTGCTTCAGGGCCAACATTACCTGTTGTACTGAACTGAGGCTTGGAATGAATGTACTGAAATCACTGGCAGGTTTAATTTTAAATAGCTCTTAGAATTCAAGGTAGCAACAAAGCCCATTTGCCTGAGGTAGGTGTTGTCAGAACATCCACAGGAAGTTTTTTAGTCATCCTGTCTGGGCAATCAGTGTGGTGGTGTCACTGCAAGGACAGATGGGGAGCATGGCAGCCAGGCACAGTGTGCTGGGGCCCTTCTCCCATTGACTGTGTCCTAACGTACAGGGCACCCCTAACACTTTTCTCATAGTGCATCAGCTCTCTTGTCTCTGAGTTAGCCCTGATGGCATGCTCTGGATGGTGAGCATCGTCGAGGTTCAGAGAATTTGGTTTCAGGTCATCTTCAGAGCCCTTCCTGGCCCACCCTTTAATAGATGGTGCCACTGAGGTTAGCTGTTTATCTATTTCATTGGGGCATCTCTGGGTACACCGAGGACTGGAAGCAGCTGAAAATTTGATATCTATATCCTGTTGTTATTTTAAAATTAAATTGTAAAGTACTTTATATTTGTGGTATAGGGTTAAGAATTAGAACGTGCTTAGAGATGGCTGCCTAAAAGGAAATAGAGCACTCTTATTTGTAGGTCCAAATCTTCCTTTTTTTTTTTTTTTTTGATGATTCTCATTCCAGAAGGGCTCTTAGTCCTTCTCAAAGTGACAAAAGTAAAGCTGAAAAAGGTCTGAGAAAGGCAAGCTGTTACAGCAGAATAAGCTTTTTAGCATAGAGGGTTAAACCCATACAATTTTTATGGCTATCATTCACATCATTTATCCCTGTGCTTATGTAGCCATTCTGTGCAGAGAAGTTCTTTCAAGTGAGCACTTAGGGTTAGAAAAATTCTGTCTTCATTAAGATGTGCATGCATATAACTTAGAGATATATCTCTGGATCCTAATAAGTGCCTGCCAAGTAGACAAAGGCCACGTGGGTCACAGGAATAATCTTCCAAGTTCCATGTGCTGAACACTTCTTGAGAGCAGGCTCAGACTTATCCCTGCTGAGGAGAGGCTGTGTGGTACATCCGTCCAAGAGCTTAGATTTTGTAGATTTCCAATTGTTATCTACTTTGTATGAGATTTCAGATTTTGTCCCTTGTCAGGACTTCAAACCTGGTCTTTTAGATATCAATCAAAAGCACATTTTCTATCCTGTCCTCATTTACATTTATCTAATGCTTAAGGTCATTTGTGATCATTTGAGTGTATTTCAGCATATGGAATCAGTGAATAATAGATTTCAGCCTCACGCTGTGAAGAAAGATTGTGTTTTTACAAGACGTGATGTTGTTTACTGGGTGTTAATAATCACTAATTAATAAACATATCTAGACATCATAAAATGTTGCTTCTTAAGGAATAAAAATGTCAAGTGTTTAACTTCTTGAGTGCAGTAGCATTTTGGGCCTTATTTGCATAAATAAAATAATTAAAGTACAAAAAGTGAAGTATTATTTCAAAACGGAAGGCTCATAAAAACACACTTTGACTTTTAGTTCTGCATTCCTAAGACTTTTGCAGATTTGTTGTAGCAATGTAAAGTTTTATAAACTAAGTATTCAAATGACTCTAATTCCAAAGATAATTATCATCTTGCATTTATCTATATTATATACATAAATAATTTATTTCTTCTGTCAAAATTAAGGTTATGCTTTGGTTAGTTGAGAATTGCTAATTGATGGATCAGTCCTTCAGATTCAGTAATGAAATGCAGTGAGGACAGTAACAAAGTTATTTGATCATTTTTCAAGACCTTGAAGAAACTAAAAGGCCGAAGTAAAATCTGAAATATTACAATAACACTGATTCACTTTTCCTACAACCGAAAACCTTAGTTTCATAATGGGAGTGAAAAAACCCCACAAGAAAATGTAGTGTTTTGTAAGGAAGAATGCAACACTGGCATGCAAAGTGAAATTTGATGGCTTCTTTTGTATTAATCAGAGCTTGTGGGCAAATTAAGATAGTGATGTATATAAGTTTCTTACTGCAACAATAATTTAATTTGGAGAAGGCAAATACGTTAGAGTTCCTCACTCTAATGTATCATTTAAACAGTGCCCAGTCTTGTAACTTTTCACAGTATCCAGTGCAAAGTTACAAGATTTTTTCCACAAAAAGAGACAATTCAGAATAGACCCTTCTCCCTGCACCTTCATCTCACTTCGGGATCTTGTACTCTTTCCCTTTCACATGGACTAGAAATTATCAGTATGAGACTCAGTTTGTGATTGCTCCCGACATTTAAGTCTAGACTTGGAAAATATGCCAAAAAATGCATGGTGCAAAAAGGAGCCATCCAGTATCAACCAAAAGAAGTTAGATTAGGACACACTGCCATATATTTATTTATTTAGATTTATACAAAATGCAGTAAATTAGCACTTACCTCTCTGCCAACTCTTGATTATTGTTTAAAAGTACAGCAATGTAAGCCAAACTGGCAGTTTGTCATATTATGTGTTATAATGTAATAATAGATATTTAGTAAACAGTTTACTTCAGCAGCAGATATACAATTCTATGTTTATTTTTAGCTTCCTTGAATATGTTCAGAATTTTTTGCTTATGTAGGTATGGGTATGGTAATGCCACCAAGTTACTAATAATGGCTTGCCATACTAAGGTGAATTATTAATACTGTGTATGCGTTTGGTGATTTTAATTTCTTTTTTGCAGTTCAAAAATTGTCCATAAATCACTTTAAGTTTACCCCATGACTTACCATATCAGTTATCCTGGTAACTGTCTTTGTATAATCAGCTGTTATTAGTTTGACATGCATCACATTATTGTTTTGAACAAGCTCAGCAATGATTAAATGTGCTATAGCAGTCACAGAATCTCAGGTCTTTTTCTTCTCTTTATTTTAATGTGGAAGTCTTCCTGAAGCAGGAGTTTGGTTTGTAGAATTTTGAAAAATTGTTACTACAAATGTCATGTTGGAGAAGCTTTATCAAAGGGGAAGGCTTGCAGTATATTCTAAAGGTTAATAGACTCTGTTTGTCTTATCTGCCAGTGAATTTGTTCTTCCATCAGGTTCCCTTGTCTGAGAAGACCGAATCTGTTAAGAACAAAATTTGTATACTTATTGCTGATATGGAATCTGGGAGTTTTAAGTGTGAACAAGTGAGTTGTTTTGCTAAGAGTTGCCTCAGAGAGATTACATTCCACATAAGAGCACAAACAAGTATATACAACATCAAGTCAGTGAGAGAAATGCTTACAGTGCGATGCAGTCTTGGAGTTGATTAGTAATAATATATCATGTACTTTTTGTTCATTCTATAGTCAACGTATATGGCCAAGTGACCAAAAGTGACAATTCCTTCTCCTTAAAGGTTAACAGATAAGTTATTTGAGATTTTAGTGTTCCTTACAAATGTAATGAATTTACAAGCTTCAAGAATTAAACCTAAAAAGAAGAAAAGCCTTTTTAAAGACTAAATGGTGTTCAGTATAATAGTAGAACGAGGTCTCAGTGACAGAGTACTGAACTATGTAGTCCTGATTCCATAATTTCTTTCTCTTTAACTGCCAACGCGTGAATATTTTACTTTACTGCAATGTTCCTCAAATATGCTGGCTTTCTAACCTTCCTGATTTCAACTGGTCGTGTAACAGATTCCATCAATCTAAAGACTCTTTACATTGCTTTACTAAAGACTCCAACTATGTTTTCATTCTTCATATTGACCTGAATGTTGCTGATTTCAAACTTTTTGAAAGCATACTTATTGAACTTGTTGTGTTTGTCAACTTAGTAACCCTAAAGGAATCCTTTTCGTCCAATTACTTTTCCAGTCTCCCCATGTAACACCTTTGCATGCACAGCAAGGAGAAAACTGCCAAAAGGAATGTTTCCTGTTCCTTGGTTACAAAGTAAAAGCTCCTGGTTACTGCTGTCTTCATTTGATGACTTTATGTACGTGTGGGAAGAAACAATGAACGGTCTGTCTGTTCATGTTGGTTGTGAATTTGTAGCTCTCTATGAGAGAAAACTCAGGTGGAAACTGTTCTATATCTCTGATCATACTTGCCCTTCTCTGTATCTTTTCCAGTTTCAATCTACTCCTTTTCAGATGAGGGTGAGCAGTACTGCATTCAAAGTGTGCGTAAATGATAGATACATGTAGGGGAATAATTATGCTTTCTGTTCCTCTTCTAAAAACGCCTAACAGTGATTTGCTTTTTTAACTGCAGTTGAGCATTGAGCTGATCGCTGTCTGTCACAACATCAGGGGCTTTCCAGTAATGGTCACTTCAGAGACCTTCCTTTTCTTATGAAGCCAGACTTATTTTTCCTCTTGTGCATTTTGCATTTATCTACACTGAATTTCATCTGTCATTTTATTGTCCAATTACTATTTCATCCTTCTGCAATTCTTCAGTCTGCTCTTTTCCTTACTATCTTCAGTAACGTCTTAGCATCAGCAAACTGTGCCACCTCAGTGCTCATCTCTTGTAAACATGTTGAATAGAGCACATCCCAGGGGAACTCTGTTGATTATCTCCATCCATTGTGAGAGCTGACCATTTACTACTGCCCTGGTCCCTGTCTTCTGTTACGTTGCTTAGCTGTGCCAGGACTCTTCTCCAGTGGCTGTCTACTTTCCTTAAATGTTGTTGGTGAGGGTCTTTGCCAATAACCTTTTGCAATCAGAAGCAGCCTGTGTTACCCACATCACCCTTATCTGAATACATTGAAAAGCTCAAGATTTATAAAGCAGGACTTCCTTTTACTGAAGACATATCAAAAAAGGCCTCTGTGATGAAATTGTATTCAGTTTCTTCTAGAGTGAACACTGATACAAAGAATTAATTTCACCTCTCTGAAATGTTGATATCCTCTGTGAGTGCTCATTCTATGTCCTGATTATCAGCTGGCAGGAAGATTAAGAACAAAAGAAAGAGTACACTCATTTTTGGCCTGTCTAATTCTATTATCATATTTAATTTTCCAGTTTGTGATTCATTTGGGTTGCGACTTTTGTAGGAATGACATCTTGTTTCTTTACCATTTGGCCATACCAGCTGACTTTCACCAACTTCCAGGCCTCTCATATTTGTGTATTTCACCCAGATATGTTGACTTAATAAAGTTGCAATTTATTTTAAATTGTGTTGTAGTTTTTTTTGAAAAGCTAGATAAGCTTTGTAGAGAAATTTCTACATGTTTAGAAGAACAGGGACAAAAGCTAGGTGCTAGCTAAAAGTATAACATCACATTATTTTAAATAATTCTTGCTCAAATCCTTGGCTATTTTATAATGATCTCCTGTTAGCTTAAAAAGCATGATTTTGGTAAAGCTATTCCTCTTATACTGTATTGGACTGGAAAAAAAAAACTAGGTGGAGGCCGCCCGTATGAGCAAACTTACATCTGTCTTCCCAAAGCTTTAAAAAAAATGTCCACAAGAGGTTAGATTTGAAGGTTATGTGTTTTATTCCTATCCTCTTTTGTGTATCCATCTTTTTAGCCAACTTTTACGTTGTTCCTTGGTTCATGTTGTTACCATTGTACCTTTGTCTACCCTTCCTTGTCTACCTTGGCTCTATCTCAATAGGCAGTCATCAAGTACTTTTTACACGCTTTCAGTGGGCTGTCTTCTTCACAGGCACTCTCAGCTCATCTTTGCCACCGACACAGGAAAGTCGGGGAAAACTTTAAGTTTTGACAAAATGATGCTTACATTGTTACCTATGTTTATTTCATTAATATTCCATTGATATTCAGTTATTCAAACATTAACCAAGAAATTGAAAATGAATGGAGTTTAGGAAAGAGGCAAGAGATTGAATCAGGGTCTGGAAATGAGAGAGTTAAAGAGCTCTGTTTACTTAACTTGTCAAATAAATGACTTGATTGTTAAGAAATGAATTGATTTTGATCTGAAAGTCTCATGTGGGGAAAAAAAATCTTTAATAGAAGATCACTCTTTAATCTAGCTTACAAGTACCTAACAATGTAGAAATTGAAGCTAGACAAATTCAGTCTAGAAAAAAAATGAGAATTGACAGAGAGAATGTTAATACATTAGAACATCTTTCCATAGGGGAAGTGGTAGTTTCTTAAGCCATGCATGTGTTTAAATCAAGTTGGATATCTTTCTGAAACTGTATTAATTTTCTGAGATATGTGGTCTTGATATAGAAATTTGAAATCTTGGCTGTTTATTATGGTCTCTTCTGCCCTCAGAATTTAAGAACCTATGAATTACAGCTTCTCTGCTGTTTTTATTTTGCCCCCATTCAGTCCTTCTGGACCTGCCTCGTTCACTTCACATTCTTTGGGTTGTGTTTTTCTATGGATAGACTATTTCCCATAGTGCAAGAAACTGTCTTCCTTCATATTTTTACAGGAAATGAACTTTTGCACAGCTTTCATTCACTGATCGTACCAGTACAGCTCTGCCACATGTGCTTGTGCTGTCTTGCATTTTGAAATTATGTGGGCTTTTTATACCATGTCAGTCTGAATTAGAATGTGAGGACCATCCATTTTGTGCATAATATACTACATGAACCTTGCTAAAAATAGTCAATCTCCTAAGTAAAGACTTATTTAGAATGTATTGATGTAGAGGAGGGATGCAAAAAGGCAAATTCTCAAGCAACAGTGGTATTCTTTTATTAATAGCATTTTTATACAAGGTATTCTTACTTCTTTTAAAAAAGTAGCCACACTTGTGCTGATGTTGGGCTGTATTGTATCTACAAAATTGAAAACTTTTTTCTGCAACAGTTACATTTATATGCAGTGTATTTATTATGTCCAAAAACTTAGGAGCTTTTAATATGCAGCAAATGTGTAAGTGTTAGGACTGTTATTTTTGAAGACAAAACTGTAATGTTCCCATCTAAACTTCAGCAAAATATGTTGTACAGAACAAGAGAGAGAAAACATGTTCTGAGAATAAGGAGTAAGAGAAGCACGGAATGAGGCTTTGAGCAACCTGCTGTAGTGGGAGGTGTCCCTGCCCATGGCAGGGGGGTTGGAACTCAATCATCTTTAAGGTCCCTTCCAACCAGAACCATTGTATGATTCTATGAGAGCTTTATCATACACTTTTAAAGAGGAACTTTTCCAAGGCAGGAAAACCTAGATAGAGTTATAGAATATCTCAAGTTAGAAGAGAACTTTTTTTGTATTATCACATTAATGTGATGAGGCTTCATCATAAATTGTTGTGCCAGGCATTGTTATAAACACAGAGCAAAAAGGCAGTTTGTGTTAGAGAATCTGTGTTCTAAGGCCACACAGGGGTATGATAAGGAAGGATAACAAGGATAACTGTAGTCAGCATGATAGACAGAGTTGGAGGCACAAGAGCAGCCTAGCCTCTTTCCAGTTTTTGTAGGTGCTATTTTAAAGGAGAATTTCAAGGATAATTGAGTAAGTTTGTGAATGTTCATGGACACCATAGTGGAAGAAAACTGTAAATGTGCATGCCTGAAAAGTAAAGCGGAAGATGTAGACTGACATTAGGGCTGATTAAAGAACGGACTTGTCCTTTCAATATTGAATGAGAGATACAATAGGGAAATGAATTGTTGTGAAGCATTTGGAAAAGAAGACTTGCAACTTACCTGGAGGAGTACAAAGACAGAAGCGACAAGATCACAGTTGTAGGCAAGAAAAGCAATCTTTGCAGCAGCCTACTGAATAAATATTAATAGGGCAAGACTGTGTTTTCCAAGCACAGGGAGAACAATATTGTGATGTTAAGATGTAAATGATGATGACATGGTCAAGAGTTCAAGTTGAGTGAGTAGATAGAAATTTCTTAGAGATGCTATGCAGAGATAATAAGCAAAATCTGAACAGAGCTGAGGTATGCAAATGTAGAGGAAGATCTAAACTAAGCCTAGATTACAGACAGGCATTAATGGTTGTGTTCAAAGGGATCTAGAAGAGGTGGTAACAACAATGCCTTGTTGAACTTTAGAGGTGGTGAGCTTCTTACTGAGGCTGTGAAAAATACTGAGATGTGAGTCTGGGTATACAGTGTGAAGTAGAGAAGTGAAAAAACCCAGAAAATAGTGGAATTAAAAATTCTATTGAATAGCAAGATTTTACTGGGCAGACAAGAGAAGAAACGTCCAGGAGAATAATGATAAAGTGTAGATTCAGAGCCTAGCTGAGGAAAATCATTGGTATACTTTGACAAGAGCTGGTAAATGATGTGGAAGTTGCTAAAACCTGCAAGGTGATTGTTAGAAGGCAACATCCTTAGCAATTGTAAATATCCCATTCAAATGGCTTAGAAACATGAGAGGAAGAGGAGAATGGTTGATGTTGGGTACCTGTGATTGAAAATTTAACCTTGGTCCCTTAAAACCAGGTATGCACTGCAGGGAATGAGATGATGGATAAGAATACAAAGCAAAGTGAAGCAGTGAAGGTAAGAAAAGCAGAAAGTGGAAAAAGGAGAAGTAAGAGCAACCTAATGAGAATACCATGAGAAAGATGGGGAAATGATAGTAGGCAAATTTGCGAAACTCCTCATAGGAGTTGTAATGATGGGTGTACACATTGCCTCTGTTGCTAAATTAAAATTAAAATCTTTATACAGAACAGAGGAATCTCAAATAAAGATCAAGGTTAGAGAAACATCCTGATGATGCCTTTTGTTAATGTGTTAATGAACTTGCTTGGTTAATGTCATGGAAAAAGTCATATAAACCTCCAGACAAAACCTTTTACCTGAGCCTGTATACTTACCAATGATAATGCTTTCAAAGACTGAAGCCTAAATTAAAATATGAAAAGAAGAGGTGGGTAGATGGGGGTTCTTGGTAGCTGTTAATCTGCTAAATGGGACAGATTTTTTTATCTTCAAACTACTAATACGTTTCGAAGCAAGTAAGGCTTTTGTGTCTTTTGTCCTTCCTTCTAGTTTTGATTTTTTTGTCTTTATCTGCACAACTACTTTTCTGCTAACTTGAGAGCTACTCTAGCCTATGCCATTCATCACAAGAACATCTCAGAGGGACTTGGAAATGTTTCCAGTTTTAACAATCAGAGACTTAACCTGTTTTTTCTCATGTAAGTTACGGGCCTAGACACGCTAGGAAGACAAACATTGAATAAACAGAAGTTGAATAATAATAGTAATGAGGAATTTTGCATGAGAAATAAAAACCTGGTAAAATCAGGTCTTTTGTTGTAGATTGCTAAGATACTTTACCAGTCTAAGAAAAAGAGTGTCGACATTTGTCAGGCTATCCTCCATAAATTAGAGTTACTGTACAGGGGAAGTGCAGCCTTAGCTGCAGTAACTGTCCCTGCAACGTTTGTTTATTGTGGGTTTTTTCTTTGAAATATAAGGGGGTATTTTGGGGTATGTTGGTAGTACTCAAAGTCTCTGTTTTCTTAGTTTAACTTTTTGTTGACTTATCATTACAGTTCTTTTTATCTTGATCTAATCACATTTTCTAGCTTACTTGTCAATTAAAAAAAATTTAAAAGGGGAAATTTGTTGTTTGGGGTTTTGTTTAATCAATTTGTTGCTTTAGAGCAGTCTAAGGTTGACAGCCTAGGAAACTAAAACATCAGTACATATTTTCTCAGACTTTTGATAGTATGCTTTATCCCTGACCTGGAAAAGCCACCTCTGCATGTGAGAGGATAGTTCATTCTCCATAGCTCATTCAGTCCTTGTCCTTTTTGCTAGGACTGCCATCAAGATTGCTAATTATAGTAATAGGTTTGTGACGTGGGTACTTTTCCTCTGAAAACTGGTCAAATTCATTTGATACAGGCCATAAAGCCGCCATTAGCGGGTACCAAGTTTCATCCACCAGCAGTTTGACCTGAACAGCATAGCAGTGTTTTTTCCTCACATCCTATTTCATTTTTTAACGTTCTTGTACCCAAAAAAGCTCCCAAACTGTTTTCTATTTCCAGTGGCTTTCATCCCCTTTTCTGCTGAAATAAATTTTTGATTGTGAGAAAATAAATGTGCATGAGTTAAATAAGCCAGTACAAAATATTGTCAAGAGTGGGCTTTACATAGCCTTAAATATGTTGGGGTTTTTTGTTGTTGTTTTGGGGGATTTTTTTAACAACAACAACAAAAAAAGCCATTGAAGGTGTGGCTTGGACAGAAATACAGACTAAAGGACATTTTTCAAATTTACAAAATTATTTCAGCTATTAGTAGTGTAGCATCTTCCCTCAAAAGAAAGACATAATAATGTTATAGCTTTAAAACTTCTTATTTGCTGGAAGAAAATTAGCTTTAGAAAAAAGTGGTTTATGCCCACTAATTTAGCATCACTGGAAAGGGAACAAGAGGAAAGTATTAATAAAGCTTGCATATTTTTTTTTTGTTGGCACTCAACATGATGCTGGTGATTTAAAAGAATTTTTGTGGTATGGTATTTTTACACTTATGCCTATTTTTTTCTAAAGGAAAATTCATGAAGACAGATTTTCAGATTTCTGTTGCTAGCACTTTTTCTGGGTTTCCTAGCAGTGCTTTTCTTTAAATGGAAATGCAATCAGCCCTTACTTCATGATGCCTTCGGTATTTCCTTCAGGTCTGACCAGTACGTCCAAGAGTCACATCCTTAATAATCCCTGAAAAAATTATTGTTCTTCACCCCCTTACTACGTATAGATACATGCATCTAGGTACACATACACACATCTTTACCTTTCTTAGAATTGTTTTACAACGTCAGTGTGTTTTTCAGTGCTTCACACTCAGGAATTGTGTTTGGATTACAAAAATGTGTATGGCTAGTTGATGGTATTTGTATATATCCTGACTGATTCGTTACTTTCATTAGCCCTAGAATTCAAAATAGTTGATTCTGACATCAGTGATAATGATGTAATGATGTCGAGTCTGAGCAGAATTGTTTCTGATATGTGGGAGCATGTCTGCTCTGCAGGTGGCGGATGTTTGATTGCAGCTCATGCAAATTTGTGGCAGCATTAAATGGATAAAGGCGTAGATATGGTTGCCCAGAGTTAGCTACCTAAATGGTTTTGGAGGTTGCAGCCAGTATTGAGCTTCATGTACCCTACCTGCGCTTCACTTACTGGTCATACTTGCACTTGTCTGAAGATAGCATGGATAAATGTATACAGCTTGTAGTTACATCTCTCCCACCAATGTGGTGGGAGAGTGAGATCAGAATGAGTCCTGTTGCTATTTATTTTACAGAAATTAGCTTACACGGTTACTTCCCCACAGGAATAAAGATTTTCCTATACCTTCTGAAAATTTATGGCAAAGCTGATTTGGAAAATCTTGAGTGTAAATTTATCATTGGCCTTTAAATAATTATGTTTTCGGGAATGCAACCGCACTGGACGTAGTGACCAAGAGCAGCCCTGGTACCAGATCAGGAAAATGGAGGGCGACAGGCTCATGGCTGGATGTGAGGCCCTTAGCACACGTGTGTCCTCCTAACGGCACACATGCCACATTGCACCATTGCTCACGCTCCTGGCAACTCACTGATTTCATATTTTGCTTGGCATTATGGTTTCTGAGCTTTTACCTACCTGCAAACTCCTTTGTGCCTACAGTAGGTGTGCATAGAAAATGCTGTATTTTGGATGCTCAGCAGGAACCTGACAGTAACATGAAAGAGTTTTTTTTTTATTTTCCAGGAGGAGGCACCTGTGCTGCCTTCCGAACTGCATGTGTGAAGTATAGTAAATATATGGGTTAAAAAAATCATAATTCAAGTCCCTATAGTGGTACTGATCAGATCTCTGTTTCTGTAGCAATGAGAACCAAAGGTGGCCTTTTAAGGCTCACAGTTCATCTACCAATTTCCAGTTCTGCTTCAGGATTCTTAAAGTATTAGAGTGCGTGCTTTAAACCCACAAAACTTACCTTTACCTAATTTTCACCATTCTAACCTAAGTTTCCACGGAAACAGGGTTGAAAAAGCCGCTGGTAGCCAGCAGGCAGCCAGCAGCTGAGAGTGAGAACTCTCCTTTGTCACTTTCCACTACTGGATGCCTGCTGCGTGCCAGTGTGCAAAGCTACCTAGGCTTCTAAAATCTGGAATACTTTCAATTTGAGGGGGAAAAATTAAATTAATCTACTCTTTTCTCTCTCTGGATTGTCACAGTAAATTCCAGGAGGGCAAATGGGCTAATGAGTCCTGATCTGTTCAGTTACACTGAGCCCCACATAATCAAAGCTTTCCCAACCAACTGGGCCTCTCCTTTCATAATTTCCATGTTTTAAAAGCGTTCTGTCTCAAATTTTGTATCTGTGCACATGTACATGCATAGAGTGGTATCTTAATTCTTTGTGGCTCTATATATCTATCTGTCTCTGTGTTTATGAGCCTATTTTGCATATCATATAGCCGATGCATGAAATTTCTTTTTTTTCCTGTATACTTAGGAAACATTTTTGAATGAACACATTATAACTGATCCTCAGTTAAATATTAGAAGTAGGATGTGAATGGAGATGGCTTTTAACCAGAAGTAGATTATAGCTGCGGGAAGACTAAAGGGTCTATTTGGTCAAGACTCATACAAAACTGAGATAAGCATGCACAACCTCACAAGATCAGATTAGACCCTTCCCCCACAAGTGCTTTTCCCATAAATATTTATCTACTTTGTATTACAAATAGCCAGGAAATGAAAGAGAAGGATAGATTCTTCTTTTTTAAAAAATAGGCTAGAAATAGAAATGCATCTTCAAATCTATCAAAGGATATTTTGAGTATGCAGTAAATTCCAATACTGGTTGCTGTTTTTAAATGGGAGTAAAGCACTGAAATTCTTCATGGCAGCCACATAAATCGGCAGCATATATAAACAAAGGAGAACTTTGCACATATGTGCCTTTTTGCCTACTGTTGGGTACCTTAGAATTAAATAACTTATCACCTATGAGAGAATAGGTGTTGACAGAGTCAGCACTGCTGTATTTTTTAAGCTCGCCTGAGGCAACATAGCTGGCATTGAAGTTAAGCTTGGCATTCTTTCACCCTGTCCCTCCTCCCTCCAGCCCAAGTGAATGCTCACTTCATCAATGAGAAACACAACTGACTTGCCTGCCAGATGCAACGGAGGTCCATGAATTCACATCTGTTCTGCAAATTTGTGTTTCATTCAGATTGTTGCTACTTTGACTTCATTTCCTCATGCAGTCATGTTAAAGGGTAAACATCTGAAGCCATACATGTGCCGCTAATTCAGAAATCCATATTTGCTGGTGATCCACTCATCAGAAACTGTGTGGATTGCCTTTCTGTTATAATAATAATAAAACATAGCTCTTTAGCTGTGAGATTTAAAACCTTAAAAATGTACAGAATAGTATTTTTACATTCATCTTTGAAAGTAACAAGTGTATAGTTTCTAAAACACTTCTGTGTCACATAAGAATAATATTAATACTTTAAAAATCTCAAGATGAAAAATGTACGTCCTTTTTTCTTTTCTTTTCTTTTTTTAAAATCTTTTTTTCCTCTAGCATTTTACGATGGGATAATGAGACAGATGTCTCTCAACTGGAAGGACATTTTGACATTGTTATGTGTGCTGACTGGTAAGTACATAAAAATCATAAAACTCATGTTAGAAAAATAGCTTTGCTGGAGTAATTGTACTGTGCTGCTTGCTGATGGCTAAGCAAAGTCAACAAATGAAGCACAAAGCCACCTTAACCTCAACAAATTAATATTCATCTCCATGTGACAGTTATAAGGTAGTCTTCTATCACACAGTAACTTCTACCACATTATTTCCCAAAGATTGATTTTGAGAAGCATTTCCATTTTCTGGAATTGCCTCTGTTTCATGCTTGACGTATCAGTAAATGGACGACTTAGGCAAATTGCAAATAATTATGGCTCAGTGAGGAACAGTCTGGAGAAAAGGGAGTTTATCAACACAAACAGCTCAATTAGCTTACTTCTTAGGAAAGATCTGACTATTGATATAAAGGGATATATTTTTTGCTCCCCAGAAAAATCTTTCTGAGGAAAAAAAGATTTTCAAAACCTTTTTTCCCCTCTCACATTCTGTTTCTCGAATCAATTTGACAGCAATGTTTCTAGACATAGCCTTTATATTATTTGCACAAGCACATGTTAATTGTAAGAGAATTTGTAGTAAAAAAATTTAAAACACAGCACTTAATTTATGAAAAGGTAGATATATGTATATTGTTTAATAATTTATGCAAATAGATTTGATTATTGATGCAACTGTTTTCTGGTACTGTATTTGCAGAGTTATGCTGTGCTGTATTTGCTGCATGTGAACTTGAAAAATACTGCATTATTAATAATTAGTATTACATAAATGGAGGCATTGTAAAAAAAGATGTACAAATTTCATTTAGGAGAGTAGATATCTTTAAATAAGTCTGTCTTTCCTTCATTAATATTTGCTCTTGACCCTTTAAACGTCCAAAACAGAAAAAGCTATTTATTTTTTGTTGCACGTAACTATTGTGAGAGACCAAATTCTGAAAACAGGGACTTCCTAGGACAGCTCAGTTCAGCAGATTTCTGTACCTTGCTAAGAAATAGTTAAAGGAAAAACGCGAAGGAAAGTACGAAGCTGTCTGTTGTCTTTTTAAACAATATTCTTTTTAAGTGGCTTCTGATAAAATATTCCTCCGAAGCTTTTTTCTTTTTCTTTTTTTATCTTTTTTTTTTTCTTTGATATTTTCCTATTTAACAAACTCTTTTTATTTCAGAAAAGTTACTGGTTTTGTGCATCCCTGGAGAAAGTGTGTTTAGTCATGTTTTTTCCTTTTTCTAATATCCATTTGTTGATAAAATGCAACAGTGCTTCATTTCTCTTAGCATTTAATTTCAGAAAAGTTCTTTGTTCCCAAAAAGGACAGAGAAGGGTTTCTAACTAATCGCTGATAATGTGCCTCAGAGATGCATCATCTGATTAAAATAAGGAGCTAAAGAACACCATATGATTTCAGCAAGTAATTTAGTAAATGCCTTCCTCACCAAATATTAGAATGGAGACTCCAGGTTTCATTGCACAGATGAAGTTAATGCTGGACAGGATTAGATCAGATTAAGTATGAAAGTCAGATCAGAGTGCTGGCGGACATGAGCAGGACAGCAGCAGTCTTCTCGGAGGCTTAGACAAGGCTCACATATGGATGTTCTCCAGATTATGTGGGTGAAGCAAGGTCTTGCCAAGAGATTTAGAGTTAAATTTGTTCTTCACACAAATATCAAAACAACCTGGCTGTGCCATCTCTTGTATTCTTGATACTCACACCATGTCATCCTATTTGTGCGGGGCGTACAGCAGAGTGGAGCGAGACTTAAGTTGGTTTTTTTGGTAATATTCTTGCCTAATACTCCTCCCAGTCTGTTTGGAAATAGCGTAGTTTCTTTAGGAAACAAAGAATCAAACATGACAGGTAAAATACATAATGCATTTGAAATCCCTGCATTTTGTACATTTATTTTGAGGCACTTAAGATGCAGGTAAGTGTATAAATATTTATAGATTTCTAAAAAAATAAATAAAAATGTGCAGGTTAGTTCAAAGTATTGTTTTTATTCACAATTGTCTCTATTTTCTTATTGCAAGTGCCCATATATATAGTTTAATAAACATGAAAATCCTTTTATGCTTTGTTTCTTTTAGAAATCATTCTTTTAGCTATGGATACTAGGTTTTCTGGTACATGAAAAGGCTGGGAAAAAAAATGTTCCATGCTTTATCAAACTCGAATCTTCTTTTCATTTTCATGTATTTCTCTTCTGAGATACAGAATTGGCTTGAGAATTGTTGGCAGGATTTTTGCTCTCTGATTTTTTTGGGCTGCCATTGAAGGGGGGAAAAAAAAATCTCTTTTCTTATAGCTTCTCAGCTGAAACCTAAAGTATGCAGCGATAAAAACAGATAGAATAGATTGCATTTAGTTTAACACCATCATATAGCTCATTGTCAGTCAATAAAATCTGGGATTAGAACAGAAAACTAGAAAGCAAAAAATCTGAGTTCAAATATTAGGTACATGGATAAATTTTTATTGAAGTATTTCCAACCAGGGTGATATTGTCTAATTCTCTGAATAGCTAACCAGTGGTACTGCTTGATCCCATTTACATGAAAACAAGCTCTATTTATAAACATATTCCAAATCCACATGGAGGTTCAAGTAAAAATGTACATGATTACAACAAGCAGCGATATGTTTATATTCATATATTTACAGTCAGACTTTCATAAACCTTGTGTGCAGGGGTGGAAAATAAGTTATTTCCCAGAACAGACAGTCTATTAGTTAACAGCTAAATTTAGTAGCTCAACTAGATTATAAAATAAATAAGAGGCAAACTGTGAAAGCTAGTCATTATTTAAGCATTCAGGATTTTGACAATAAAAATAGTTTCATGGTTCAGCAGTTCCAAAATAACTACAAAAATGTCAACTATGTGATAAAAATAAGGAAAAAAAAATCTTGGTGAGGCCACACCTGGAATAAGGATACACTGGAAAAAAAACCTACTGAAATAATGGAATTTTTAAAGCATATCCTCTCACCTCATATTTTTGAGGGGAAATTTTAAGGCTGCCAGAATTTTAGACTTTTGTTTGACCTACACTTGTAGATAAAAAATCATCCAGGTGCCAGAATTGTAAGAGTGAGTATGAATAAAGAAATAACAAGCCTGTATGGACAGGCCAAAAACAAGACTCTTCCAAAGCTCTTGAGAGCTTCAGATTTCTGATTATTTAAAAGGAAGTGTATATACTTTTCTTTAATGGGGAAAATGTTGCTGAGATTTTTAGTCAAATAAGAGTCAAGGCCAGTAGGACTGAGCCAATAGAAAAATCTTTGTATCACGTTCTTGTGAAAGAAGTTTTCACAAATAATTTTAGTGTAGAGACAGTGTAAGGTCTAGATCCCTATATCACTTTGGAAGTGCATAATATCGCACTTTACTTACTTAGCCTGATTGTATTCTTAAAGCTTGGCACATGTATAAGTATATGCACAACAGGGGCCAGGGGTGGGGGTGGGCTATCCCACATTACTTTCACTGCTGAGATTTTTGCTGAACTCATGGGGAGTCGTGCCTTCACCAGGAATGTAGAACTGAACTGAAAGTATTCTTTAAATATCTTAAAGTATGTCAATTTTGTCTCCATTGGTATTTCATTTAATATAAGGAAATATTTTTGCAGGAATACATGCTGCCCTTTTTCAGTTTAAATTTGTTATTCATTTTAAGCCTGATTTCTTGCACACACTTTCAAGTGCATTGGAATCTGACGACATGGAAGTAAGGGTTTTTTCAGTTTATGTCAGCCGGGTAGTTGAAGGCGAACAAAAAGATAAATGGCTCTATACGCTAGGCGCTCTACATGAATGTAATCATGTCTGAAGTATACCTGTAAACTAAGCTCTTTTACCAATTGCAAAATATGCAAAAAGAAAAATAAGTTCACATCATAGCCTATAAGATATAAGGCTACAGATGTAAGATGTAAGTATATGCCCCTTGTTGCGAGGCACAACATAATAGTGTATCAGTAAACTAAGAATCTAGTTTTTTAAATTTGTTTCCATGTTGCTTACTGTTACTTCTGTACAGTTTTGGTATAAACCTTCATTTTCATTTTAATGGTAATTAAAAAAACACAACAAAACAAGAAGAGAGAGGTGACGAGACTGCCTGCCTGTTCATGCAGATTGCAGAGCTTAAGAGCACTGCCTAGACAAAGGCTGAATCATAAATTGTGTGATCTGAAACTTCCTTGCTGACCCGAGAAACCCTTGCTATTCCTGCCCTGAGTCGCTGCTTTCATGGCGTCCTTACTACATAAACAGGAGACATTACCACTAAAGTAATGGCAAGCTAAACCAAATGTGAATTAAAGTATGAGAACTGAGTGAGAATACAATACATTAGAACAATACATTACTTAATTTTATTGAGCTGTTGTGAGCTTTAAAGGATTCTCTCGGGTACATTTTCAGTATGCTGTGGTAATATTTAGTCATACAAATTCTACTGGTAAGGGAAATTGTGTGACTAAATCTCCTTTCATGGGCCAAATCCTGCACTGGCCCTGTCTGTAGCACAGACAGCAGGCTTCTCTGGTCAAAGTGTGTGGCTTATGGAGCAACAGATTGGAAAATGCAAAATTGGAAATTATTCTCAATTGAAGTAGGTCCTTCCTACTCCTTTCCCAGGGACAGGCCTTTTGGAGGGCAAGGACAACAGGGGAGCAGAGCCAGGGCAACTGTCTCAGGTTATCTGGGTTTCCTAAGCTAAGAAGGCTAAGAGTCTGCTTCCCATACTACCAAAATATCAAGTGGGAGTTGGACAGAAAAGGCATTATTGAAGTTGTCAAGCCTCTTGGCAGGTCATGTAACCATTTTAAGTTCTCAGACACTCAGTTTCTAGCGAACAAAGGCCTGTAGTTCTCTCATTGTAAAGGAACAAGATTGGTAGCAGCAGTTGTGCCCCCATCTTATTGTAAAAAAGAGAGAATGCTATGCAGGTCCGTGAAAAAGGAATTTTAGCACTGGTAAGCTGACTCAAAATTGTGTTTCCTCAACACTGCTTTCAAAAATAAAAATATTATAAGTGCATTTTTCATTTGGAGTGTACTTCTGTCTACACAGGATCTCAGCAAGTCTTAAATGTGTGCATGCTTGCAATGTTTCATGTTGAAAAAAATTAATTCTTTTTAGTGATTCTTTTGGGAGAGGACTTATGCACTGTATTCCATCTCTTCTGCTAAGTTCCCAGTGAAGTCATGTCTTATGGTATCTGTCTGCATAGGGATCTACCTGGGGTGAATGTGATTAGAACTCCCAGGAGTTATTAGAGATATCAGCTGCTATTTCAAATAATTAAATTTAAACAAGCATTTTTTCAACAAGGTTCTTCCAGTAAGATTAATCAAAGCTGAGGGGCAGCCACCATGCCAATTGCTCCAGTTTAAATTTTCTTGTGGGCAGGCTATTAGAGAAATTGTTAGCTAGCACTTCTATATCTTAAGAAGAAATTCAAAAGGTGATACTTCTATATGAAATGTTCTTTAAGAAACGTATGTGTACCATATGGATACCAGTCTGCCATATTTTCTCAACAGTGTGAGGTTCTGCCAGATTTTACTGATGAAATTTGGTCACTGGCAAGTTTTCTAATAGACTTTCCCCTATCCCTGCCTCCCCTCCACCAAGTAGAAAAAATTCACAGCTCTTACACAGCTGCTTGACCCTATGATATGTAATACTGTGTTCTCCGTGGTAGCTGTGGAGTGTCCTTACCTAAATATCCACACATATTCCGATCTTGACAACTGGCATGTGGTTGGCAGAACATTTATTTTTTTTTCTATTCAGTGGTTTCATATATTCTTTATATTCTTTTAGATATTTCAAACTGGGCAAAATATTACCTACCTCGCTTCAGAGAGAGATGTTTGAGAATAAAGGAAAAGGGGATATGGAACAGAATTATAAAGAATGGACAAAATGCTGTGTAGTGTGGAATTTGAGCTTGACATGGGCTGGGAAGCGTTTTTATTACAGAGAAAGCATGAAAAATAATGAAGAAAGACTCGCATTATTTGTGGCCTGCTTGATAGAGTTTCTTATCTGAATCACCAATATAAATGCAGCCCATGGCAGTAAGGACTGAACAGCATCGGTTGCTATCCGATGGTTGTTCACTAACCATTGTAAATGCACTCTCATCCACAGTAACTACATGTCCACAAATATCTAGTCAAGAGTGATTGGCACCCTGGTTGCCACTATTAGTATATACATTAAGGTACTGAGGGGCATGAAGAATGAATTATCCCCTCAAATCATGAGGTAATCACACCAAAATAGGGCTGAGCATGTTGGCAACATTGCATGGGAAAATTGACTCTGCTGCTGTCCTTGCGGGACCCATGCTGGAGATGAAGGATTTCACTCTTGAGAGAGGCAACTCTGTATGATCTGGGTCATTGTATTTGAACAGTATTTGAGGGAGGGAGAGAGAAGGTAGGGGCTTGTAAGTCTTCATAGGAATAGATAGAGGTAGATACATAAATAGAACAAATATGCTTAGTGGATAATAATGAATTAATGCCACAACTGTGAAAGTAAAAGGGAATAAAATACCCGTAATAGTAATGCCTGAAATACAATAGAAAATACTTCAAAAAACTTAACACAAACACAACCCCCATCTTGTATAAAAAACATGTAAAATGTTAGCTTTGAATATTGATAGTGATTTCCGGCGTGGTAGTATTTTAATAGCTAGCATATGTGATCTGTGAGTTCCAGCTCTATAAAGATCTGCTTCAAACTGACATATTAGCTTTGGTTTTATGTATTTTTTAATATTTAAAAGTAGCTGAGCTGGACTGAAATGTAGACCACAGTTTCTCTTTTACGGCATTGTGTAAACATATGTAATTAGCCTTGTACTTATCTGCATTAGTATCATTAGAATTGAAAACCCATTTTAATCTGGATTCTGTTCTCTTCTCAATGTCAGCCTGTTTCTGGACCGGTACAGAGCTAGCCTTGTTGATGCAATAAAGAGATTACTCCAACCCAGTGTAAGTATGTTTCTATTTTCTCCTGAACACTGGCTTCAGAATAATTAGTCTGTGCACAATGATTGAGAGAGTAATGGAATGGCAGGATTAATGTCATGTAATACTTTAATACTTATTATGTCCAACTTCAATTGAGTCTTCTAATCTATCAGATTCTTTCCTAATCATAAACTAGGAAACTTCTTATACTTGGCCTTCTGATAAGGAACACAGTGGGTAGTAAAATAAATGAAACCGCTTCAAAGATAGCGTGAGATTATTTTTATCAAAGCGTTTCTCAAGTATTTTCCTTTGATAATAATGTCTTCATATTAAAGTAAAAGTATGATATTGAAAGTTTTTATGTTGGCTTCTGTCATGTGTAATCCCTTCAATTGTAACCTTTGTCATTGTGTTTTTATTTATTATGAAAGAATATTTTTTCTTTTCATTTCTGTTTATATAAAATGAACAAAATCCTTATGCATATATTGCATCCTAAAACTTTTTTCCCATTAAGTAAGCCCTCTGTTTACATGTTTTCTATCTTAGAACGTAAAAAAAATTAAGCTCTTCATAAAATGCCTACGTGTTCTATGTGAGTGTCACTGAGGAAATATTTTACCTACCTCGGTCTATTAGGCTGTTAAATCAGAGAGACCTACAGGCAAAAAAAAAAAAAAAAAAAGCTTTTATCTGCATATACTTAATCCCAACAAATAATCTTAACCCTAAAAATAAAATATTAAAAAGAAGATATAAAAAGGAGAATACGAGTAAACGTGAAGTAATTGCTGTAAGTAGGTATTTGAAACAAGAACTTCACCTTTCATGCTTATCATACAAATCTTCCTGTAAGGTAAACTTTCCATTTCAAAACAAAAGTACTTCATGTTAGCAATGCGTTCTCCAAACTTTATTTAAAAATTGTACTGTACTTTTTGTACAAGACATTTTCTTTGTAAAAGGAATAGAAGACCCAAACGTGCAAAGGCTTAAGAAACAGAGTCATTTTAGTCATGTAAGTAATCCCATTCTTTGCTAAGAGTGATCAGGTTTCTATTCTTGGTTCTATCATAGACTTTGCTGAGTGACTTAAGGCAAGTTACTTAAGACCGAATTATTTTAATGAGCTCTGGGGCAAGGCTACCAGGAAGACAGGAAAAATGTAGCCGCCCTGAGGAAAAGGTTACCCAGATATTTCTGTTATTGGCAACAAGGGGAGGTTAAGCAGCTCCTGCCCAGAGTGATGCATTCTGACTTCCATGATGTACCATCATTTGTCAGGGTGCAATAATTTTGGGCACCAGAAGTCTCAAAACCTCCCCAAACCCCAAATTTTGGGTTTCAGATCCCAAAACATCTGGAAGACAAAGCTGATTCCAGTTTAAAAAAAAAATCAAAAAGTGCTTTTCCCGGCCCAGATCAATGTCTACACCTGGTTCTTCAGGTAGCCCCATAGGCCACTGCAGCAGCTCCATGAAATGACACTGGGGTAGGAGAGTGTGAGTGGCAGGAAGAGAGGTGTGTAAGAGGTGCCCTGGTACCTGTGGCCTCTAGCTGGACTGGAAGAATAGCTGTTTGTTGTTTTGTATCCTTCTCATAGCTAATCATGGTCTGGTGGTCTATATTGCCAAAAGCATGAGTACACACATGTGTTTGTGTATGCACATACACATGCATCCTTTACCTGGGCTGATTAGCCCAACCAGAGAATTTGATTTAAAAAACAATATTGATAAGGCAGCCTGAATTTTAAGTAGTGTTCATAGCTCAAGTTCCCCTCTATGACAATTTAGAAATTGTTAACCCGTTTTGAAACCAAAACTGGCCTGACACTTGCTTTTTAACTCCAGAGAGATAGTTCAAATTCAGAACATGCCTTTGTTTTTCAGACTAGATGAACTACAGTCCTTTGTGAATGTAGATGGAGTAAAACCAGACAGCTTTTTGTTTCCCGTCTTCCTAGTCTGGCTCGGTTCTGGACATTGGGATTAATAGCATAGCCTGTATTATTTGCTCTGCATTTTAGGCCATTGTCCTTATCTCTTGTTGGCAAAGCTAGCTTAAGAAAACCTTGCTCCTTGCAGGAATTTCTGTTGCAGAGGTTTGAACCACTGCCCAAACTGTATTTGTTAACTTAACTTATGGTCATATGGATGGATATCCAGTTATGGCATGGCCTGCAAATTGTTGTAATTCATAACTAAGAGGACAGCAAACTTCTGCCTCCACTATGTGGGGCAGAAGCTGGAAGTATAGACAACTTACATGAACCTTCTCGTCCTAAAAGAACATGTTAAACAGATGCCTTCAAGCATATGCTTTCATGGTCATATGAAAGACCCAAATAAAAGCGTACACTCATTTGAGATCCAAAGAGAAAATGCAATCACAAGTATGTAATAGTTACTATTTTTACTGTTCTTGTTAACCTGTATAAATCTAAGGGTAACGTCAGAGGAAACTTTACTAAATGGCACTGTATTTTGGCCTTTGAAGGAAAAATAAATTAATAGTGAACTCATTTGCCACTTGCAATAATTAAGAATAGGTTATGGGCATTATTTTATGCCCAAGCTAAGGCATAAAGTACTTTGATTAAGTTCACTCTTCCACATGAATTATTTTGTCTCAAATTTAGAAGTTACATTTGCTTATTGGTAATACTTTGCCAAATTGTTCGAGGAATGCTCTCAAATTGAAGACACATCTAGATGTAAAACATCTTTCATATGTAACTAGGATAGAAGAGTGCAGGGAAAATAAGAGCCAGCAAAACTGGAAGGAAAAGTGGAGTAAACAGAAAATAACGGGTAACCTTAAAAAGCTGTCTTGAAGGAGAAATTCAGAACAGGTAATCTATTCTTACTGTTAATTTAAAAAGAGATGAATTTATCTGCAGTACTTCCCTTCTCATGAAGGGTGTTATTTGTGGCTCTTAGAGTCCTTATGGCACAGAATGATGTGGTTTGGGTAACTTTTTGTTTTCCTGGAAACAGGACTCTGGTCATTTCAGTCATCTGATTCATATTATGGTCCAATGGACAGTTGCATTGGCACAGGCAGAGAAGACCAGAAATTCACACAGGCAGAAATGAGCAGCTCGCAGGGTAACTGGGCACTAAAATTTCTTATCTGAATTTGTTATAAAGGCAAATGTCACCTATAAACCAATTCCAAGAATTAGGCACTGAAATTTTACGTTGAAAAAATTTATCTTGAATGGCTGTATTTTATTACTCTTATAAGCAAGTTATGTCATTTGCCAACATTTAGTTTTATTTTTTCCTACCATTAAAATGTGCTTTTAATTTCAATCTCAGAACAAGCAACTGTTTGTTTGTGTATTTCCCTAATTAAGAACATCTTTTATGAAGGCTTTGTTTCTTCTGTGGCCTGACCATTCAAAATCCCAATGAAGTCAATTGGACGCTATTAAACTGTGATTATTACCAGCAAATAAGACTGCATTTAATAATGATTGATAAGTAAACTGAGTCCTAGTCATGTCCAAAATGTGAACATCTGTCCCATTATCTAGATGCAGCATTTTGATGACACTTCAAAATATTGTAATGGAAATAGACATTTTCCTTTGCGTTTTCTCTATGAGTTTACTGGAAGTATTTTCCCTGCTGAGGAAATGTCATTCTGAACTTGAAACATCATCCTAAATGGGGAGGCACTTTTGAATGACAAGCTTCAAATTAAACAACCTTAGGATAGCCCATCAAGTGTAAATCCAGCCCAGTGGTCTAATTTTGTTATTATAGAGCAACCAGTTTTAAAATTAGAAATATAAATGGAGCCCCACAACAGGTTATCAGAATCACAGCGATCAGTCAGTTGACAAGAAAGTGCTTCAAACCCAGATTATGGTAGACCAAAATTGACAATACCTCCACAAAATTTCCTCCAGTTTTAAGGAGATTATTGTAGTGATAAACTTAAATCATGATTCCTTGTTTTTTATCAGCAAGAGCAAGATCCTAAAGTGTTCAGGATGCTCACTAAATTCAATAGAAGAATGGGGTTTTACACCAAGTAAGGAGCAAGCTAAAATTAGTTATGTAGTTATTTCCATAAATGGCCATTCCCCTTTTTTGGAGTTATTTCAAGATTTTTGTTCTGTTTTTTTTTTAATGATATTTCATACCATGTTGCATTCTGTTTTACTGTACCCCCTGGGTGGGGACCTGGTGCCTGTTAGAGTGACCTCTCAGTGAAACTGCTCATGGAGATGAGGGACTCCAGAGGAGTCTTATCCTTCTTATGCTGGGAAGGGCTCCTTCAGAACAATGTTCTGGATAGTGTGAGATGGCAGCAGGAGGAGGATCCTCAGCTGAAGGCTCCCTTTGCTGCCCACTTCTGTCTGATGACATTAAAGCGTGACAAGGATGTGAGGGAAGTTACAGCACATTTTGCATTGATTGTGATTTCCTGTGTTTAATGTTTTTCATCCTGAGCTGAGCCTATATTCAGACCTAACATTTACATAAGCAATTCTAGTGCCTTCGTTGGGAGTTACACCCATATGCACCTTGTATTTAGCTGTGGAATTAAAGTTATAGCTACACAAATGAACAGAAGTGAGTAGTTTCGGATATTGCTCCAGGTCTCCTTTGTACTTAAATTTCCCATGAGAACGATGAGGATAAAAGTATTTCCCTATCTCTTAGAGGCATTGTGAGAATAAATACATTGCCCTGGTATTAATGATTGGAATCTTTTGAGTACACATTAGTACCATAGATACTGATGTAGAGATTTTATTGCTGCCTCACTGCATGTTGTTTCAGCTTCTATGTGCGTGAGCTGTAACACACAGATTTGTTCCCTGTTGTCCTCACTAAGTATGTGTGTCAGCATTGTAACTTTCCAGAGTTACCAGTGAAGTTCTCTCTTTTGATTGCTTTTTTCCTCTGGTATCCAAGATTGCATTTTATCAAGCCAAATATTATTCTATGGCATCTAATAATTTTATAACTTCTTCAGGTCCCTAAAAATATTTTTTGTCTCTTCGATTGATTACAACACGTCACAATTGAGTCTTAGTTCTCATTAATACAGAAGTTAAATACAAGAATTCAGAGTAAACTTTGTGGCTCCCCTCTGTGTGATAAGCTGTTGGCTGATATTAACCTTTGTTTACAGCTCTTCAACCAGTTTTCATTCCATGTGACAGAACACGGTATTCAGCCAATTAGAATTAATTTTTCAAATAAGATTTCAAGAGGTGCTATTTCAAGTAGGTTAGGTTTTGGGCTAGTACTTTGCACAGAGTCTCTAAAATCTATCAGCTCAAGGTGCAGTCATTTTTGTTTTCTTAAATACAGAAGGATGAACAAAAAATTAGCTAACAGACCATAATGTATTGCCTGGGCATCATAAATGGCCTGATCATCTTGAAAGATCCAGAATTACTATGCAAGAACATTAAGTCCTGATTTAAATGCAATTTACCAATTTAAGGTCAAATTTGGTTGCACTGCTTAGGTAGTTTAAATTTGCTTTTAAAAATGAATGATTGGGTCTGATTTGCCTCCCTTTTTGGCTTGTTTTACAGTGTTGTAGTTCCACTGACAGCAAATGGGAGGTAGTCTTGTATGTGTGAGAGTGAAAAAAGAAAATCATTATTTACAGTCTTTGCGTGGCCATGAGCTAACAAATGGATTTTGCATTGAGTGTACATTTATATGCTTTTTCTGTGTTTTATTTTGGTAATTCATAGCCACCATTACTATATGAAAAGAAGCAGATGTATGGCAGTTGGCAGTTTTCTAAAGAAAGTATTTATTTGTTGATTTCTATTTTGCATTTGTTTAATCACAGAAATCTTGTATATTTTGAACTATTATTTATATTACTCTATTTTAGTATTTTATCAGGAGAACAATTGACTTTGCCAGCTTGAGCATACTAAAAGCTTAGTCAGGTGTATGTTATATCTGGTTCCCTTCCAGTTTTAAAAATGTATAAATTCTCTTTTTAATGTTCCAGGGAAAAGCAATGGTATTTGCTCCACTCCGAGGGAATACTTTAAACCAGTTTTGCAATCTAGCTGAAAAAGCTGGTTTCTCTGTCCAAAGACATGAAAATTATGATGAACACATTTCGAACTTCCACTCCAAGGTTAGTTTTCTGCTTGTGTTAGATAACACTTTAATCCGCATTGCATTTTGAAGAGATCATGGTCCTTTTGGCAGGTAACCTAAATGCTTGATTAAAGTACTCCTTAGGTGTGCTGTTTCTGAACAGCTATTTTTGTATCTGATTATTTTGTGTGGTAGAACCATCCTTTATCTCTGCACGTCTAGAAGAGTTTTGCAGAAGCATCTCCTGTTTACCCTTTTCATTCATAGAAATCTAATTTATGAGAGTCTTTTCTTGTTGTTATTAGCTGCCTATAAATATATGGCACACAAGCATTTACATTTTAAT
>JAOTQQ010000023.1:27901909-27906909 GCA_026546715.1 Gallinago undulata
GTCACGGCTGAAGGCACTTTTTTTTTTTTACGTTTCTTTCTTAGACTTGTCTTTAAAATATGCAAATATTTTTATGAGGTGATTACAAAATGTAATATGTATGAGCAGTTTTCACATACTTCAGCTTAATATGTGTACGTATTTTAAATTGCATTTAATCAGAATACCTAAGAAAATAAACGTTCATGATTTTTTTAGAAATACAATCTTTCAGCATAGATCAGAAAAGCACACATAACTTTATCCCTAGCAATTGGAATTGTACCACTCTAATTATCAGGTTACAATTCTCTTTTACAATAAGAATTTTTTAAATTAAACAGAATTAATAAATAAGCCCATCAAGAACGGCAGCCTTGGAAGTGGCTTGCAATTATATAAACCTTCAGGTAAGATTATGGTATTTCAGAGGTCTGAAACAGTCATTGATCTTAAGTACCAAATATACAGCAATAGTTAGGCTGATTAGGGATAAATTTTTAGCCTTTGTTCTGAAGTTCCTTGCTTAGTGGATTTAATTTGGGCCTTAAATCTCACTTGAATATAATTTATTTAATACAACAATTTGGGGCCTCACTTTTTTAATAAGTAATGTTCAACTATTTATTGTGTGAAACTAGTTTGTTTACAAACTCTGACCAACTCCGGATAATACTTGACATACTGCTCCATACCTGTGATACTATTTGACCTTACCTTTTGTAGTTATTAAATGTTTAATCTCTAGTCATATCGTTTGCACAAAGTAATATAGTTAAGCAAGAACTGTATTTTAAAAGTACTTTCATACAGTTTGCTCACTTTATCCATTTTTTATTTGCAGTTGAAAAATGAAGAAAAAGATACATATGAGGAAAACCTCCATTACCCTTTTCTTCTCATTTTAACCAAACACAGATAGAAGATGATACTTTTTGTTTGTTTGTTTTAAGGTGGTCTACTGAAAATTAATCCCTGTATGTGGATGATCAGGCAGTGGGGAGGTTTCAGTTCCCCCCTTTTTGTTCCTGAGTCACCATTAGAGAAATATTTCTAATCTAAATGCTAAGGAAGATATCGTGGCTTCTTTCACAGTGTGTAAACATTGAGACATCTTTTTTGAATCATTTTAGAACTTATTTTTCCAATTATGTTCCAGCCTAAAACCGATCGGACTTCACATGTACACATTAACAAAGGTGTAAAGCTGGCTTCCTTCTCTTTTGTGCCTTTAAACTTGCATGTGCTTTGTTAATCTCTTTAAATGTAATTTTGGGATGTATTTGAAAATATATGAATAATATACTTTGTGGGCTTATGTAACTGGTTGTAAAGGAGTAAATGCATTCACATTTAATTAGGAAGGAAATAGTTGTCTTAAGAGTGCACCTATTGAATGCTTGGATATTTCTGCCTTTTTTTCTTCTTTTTTTAAATTGCGCTGTTTATTTTTCTATCCATGATTGAAATGTCCTTATTTGCTTCATTTTTGAAGGCTTTTAGATATATACATATATGTGTGTGTGTGTGCGCGTACATATGTTTTTTTCCAGCAGGACTTTTCCTCCTGTAGATGTATAAGAAATTATGCATCAGACAAAAGCCTCATAAACTGACCATTTGTCCTTTGGACACAATAGCCTGCCCAGCCCCTCTGCTCCTCCTCTCCAATTATGTGTGATTAGTCTCAGTGTGTTGTGTCAAGAAGGGGGAGTGTGCTGAGTGCTTATTATCTGTTTAGGTACAAGAAGAGCACATTTAGGTTCTGACTATGAATGGAAAGTGAGCCTTTATCAGGACTAAAATCTAAATGCTACTATCCTAGAAACCGCTTTAAAAAAAAATACATCCCTTTCTGATAAATTCCGAGAAACAGTATAACAACTAAAGGATTTTGTAGTGTAATCGAACTATATCTCCCTTGAATTTGTTTTTATTGAGATATATTGTGGCTCAAGTATTTGGTAAACATTTAATGTGACTTTTATTCTACTGGGAATGACAAAAATCCTACCAAGGAGCAATTTCTTATTTACTTAACAGTTTAGTAGACCATTTTAATGACTTCTCAATAAAACAACCTGGATCATCAAAGAATCCTGTACAGTCTCTTAAACCACAACACTTTTAAAATGATGAAAAAAGAGAGAGAGGCAGAGACCATGCCTGAGGGGGGGAGGTACTACATGCAAGGAAGTGTAGAGGATCATGCTGAAATATGTTAATTAAAAGAACTGCAGTTTGGCAAATAAGTGTTCTTCCATATTTAACAAATTGGGCAGCATGTAAACCACGAGCTTATGAAAGTCCCTTTCTCTTTGCTCTTCTTCTCAAACAAATTTCTTCACTACCGGTTTGCATGTCCTTGTACTCAATACTTTTTATGCTCCATTAGAGCACCTAGATGGATCTCAGAAGGCATAGGTCAAGTCGCAGTTAGATCATACATTTCTTTCTCACAAAAACTTGAATTGCAATGCCAAGTGATGGGCTAACATCACAATAACAGCAATTTATTCCTCTTTTGATAAAAAGCAGCCTATTCTCAGTGTTAGATAAAGACCAGGGGCAATGCAAACCAACCATTTATCCTAGAACTGAGTAGTATGTCTCCCCTATAGCTAGTATGAGTTTCATATTCAAACTCTTGCTGGAAGACGCTTGTCTAGTAGGAAATTAAAAGCATTTACGAGGAATTTAAAATTGATGTGAAGGTGGCTTTAGTTTAATTAGTTTTGTTTTGTTTGTCCCACACAGCAGTGCCTTTGTTTTCTCCAAAAACATGTACAAGAAAATCTTTATAATCAACAAAGGAGTGTGAAAAATAGTGAAATATTAAAATTTGTGAACTTTTTATTTTTAAGAAGGCTTGAATGTCTGCTGTACAATAATCTAATAAAGATTGTTGGTTGCCAAAAATAGAACCAGTGTCACTGAAAACTGTGGTTTTGGCTCTAAGAAGAAAACAATTTTACTCAAATTAGTAGCTGATAATTGCTTTTTATTTCTTTAGTGTCTGTCGTTTGAGTTGAAGGCTTTGCACAGGTGCTGCCATCCCTAAAGTGTGTAATTGACGGCTTGTTTACCAAAGACGCATTTAGGCTTCATCCTGCAAACTCACATTGGAGCTCCACAGGCAGTAAAGTTACTCATCTGCATAAGTGCTTGCAGGTTTGGTCCGTGTAGATATTTTCAGAGGTATATAAGCAAGCTCTCTTCGTGCTTTTTATTTTTGCTTTGTTTTAAAATGGGTATTGAAAAGTCACACGTGTAGGAATTACTGTATATGAGTCACTGAAAGTGTCTTTTTTTAGAGACATCTCTCAAAGTCCCTCATCTTAGTAGGGACTTGATGAATTGTTTCTGAGCTC
Source organism: Gallinago undulata (assembly GCA_026546715.1). NCBI lineage: Eukaryota > Metazoa > Chordata > Aves > Charadriiformes > Scolopacidae > Gallinago > Gallinago undulata. The sequence goes on from JAOTQQ010000023.1 coordinate 27,905,260, forward strand.
TTAAATTTTAATAAAAATACAGTGTTTTTAAATACATCAAATACCTTTGCTCAGAAAAAGTTAGGTTACCAAATCATGCTTATAAAATGTATCAGAGCCTTTCATGTGATGTTCTTTAACTAGTCTCTGATACTTGGTATATTTTTAATGATATAGTTTACTGTCTTCCGTAACAGAGTATTGAGCTTAATTACCGTGTGTTTGCAAAGCACTTTGAAGATGAATGACACCGTGCTAGAGCTATGCTGTCTTCACCAAGAATGGAAGTGTTAGGCTGATGAAAGATTTCCTGCAGGTATGTTGGTAGTTTTTAGAGCAAGGTTGTGTCTTCATCTTTTCTCGTGGAAAAATGGCAGAAAGGAGTGATCTTCTTGTGGACATCCATTCCCCTGACGCAGCTGCTGCCACTGGCAGTGACTTGTGATCTTCAGAATACAAAAGACCAAGAAAAAAATATTCCCTTTCCTGCTGTGAGATCTGGCATAGACTTTCCTAAAAATTATAAGCTAGTCCTCTCTGATAGCATTCTGGAACAATGGAACAAGTCTTTCCGTTTGGGAAGTAAGTTTGATTTGAAATGAAAAATGTCTTAAGAATGTGAGATGAGGCAGGAGAACTTACTACCCCAGGTACCAGTCCAGCTGCAAAATCCTTATTAGACAAGTCATTCACATTTTGCCTGTGGCTTCATGGCTACATGTTTGTGTGAGGAGGGAAGTGGGATTAAAATCTTTCCCCCCATGTAAAGCATCCTTATGTCTTGAGCCTGGCTGCATGTGGTTTATCAAGTGTTATATCTCTGTTACAACTCTCCTTCTCTGTTCCCTGAACAAAAGAGGATGCAGTGGGTGGAGCTTTTGATCCACCTCTTGATATGGCAGGTGACACAGCTGTTACGGCAGGGGGAAGAGGCAGCAACACATTGCAAGTCAAACAGAGCAGCGTTTTATTACTGTCTTTCACCTGCTCTCCCTAATGCAAGAAGGGAAGTAACCAGTCCCTGTGTTTTCACGAGGCAAATTATAAATGCATAGTTTCACCTGGATTTCTTTATGCAAGGTTTTCTTATTAAAATCAGGGAATGAACATTGATGTCAAACTCCAAATTCCTTTGAGAGGCAGGTGGAAAGTGCTCGGGCAATGTGCACTGGCAGTTATATCTAAAATGCTTTCTGTGCAGTGTAGTCATCCTGTCTTGTTTCCTCAGAAAGAGACAATTTTGTTGCTTTTTATCTTTTAATTCACTTTTTAGATTCTTCTGAGTCTGATTAAGATGGTTTGTCATGCCTTTGCTGTCCCAAATCAGTAGCCTAACATTGGTGGTAAGAACACCAGCAGCTTTCAAAAGATGACTTGAAAAGCTGATTTTAAGTATTAGTCTCATCTGCACTGCAACAGCCCTTACTTTACCCAGCCAAAATGAGGGCACCCTGATGCAAAACCCCATAAAGCTAAAAGAAAGCCAATGCATGACTTGGTGAATTTGCAGCTGAATGTTTAAGAGAGGACCCCCCCTTAATCATGCCCATTCTCCAAAGGAGGGAACCTGAGGCACAGAGAGTATTGCTTTCTCACTTGCTGATAGCCATTTAGGAAGCAGCCGATGTGCTCTAGAACCGACCCCTGATCTTGTGAGACGAAGCGCAGCAT
>JAOTQQ010000023.1:27909409-28019539 GCA_026546715.1 Gallinago undulata
GGACTCCTCCCATTCCTATTTCCACAGTGGTCTCACAGCTCACAGGTAACAATTAAATGCCAGTGGCACCGATTCGCTATCCTAAATTGTGTGTATGCTGTATAAGGTAGAGAAACTGCTAATTCCTTAGGGCTCCAGCCAAGGGGAATGCAGATACATAATGATAACACAAATTTCTTCCTCGAACTGTCCCTCTGGAATCCCTGTGCAAAGATGCAGCCTCTGTGGTCCATTGGCAGGCAGGGAAGTGAGCTCCGGCGAGGCAGGGCCACATTCTTCCTGCCAGCAGCTTCCTCTCTTTGTAAGGAAATTGCCCTGGTCCCGAGCTCATTTGTGGTCCCTCACTGAGTCAAGACAGCATCAGCAGAGGAGCAAAAACCTAAAGCCTTCACAGCTTAAAAAGGTTGTGCCAGCACCCAGAAACTCACAGCCGCCCTCTCGCTGGGTCTTGGAGCCCCCTCAGTGTGGGGGCTGCGAGAGCTGGACCCGCTCTCAGCTTTGGCACAGGCTCAGGGCACAGCCCTCAAGGTGGCACCTTCCTGGAGCCTGGAGCGCACCAGGGATAACTATACTGCTGAAATATAAAGTCGCATATAAACATTTCATGAACTAGATTATATTTTCATCACCCTTATGCATATGAAGTCTTTTAATTTCTATAAATCTTACAGTGACTTAGAATTAAATCGTATTAGTGTGAATAATAAATGTTTAGGGATCACTCATCTAAGGACTTGTAGTATTTAATTTACAAGGACTATACATTTTTCAAATCTCTTAACAAGGAACTTTAAGCACTTCTTGAGGTTTAAAAAAAAAAAAGCGGATCTGGAAAGCAAAAATGCTGTGTTTTTCCCAGGATCCTGAATGAGTGACTCAGGAGGTATTGTAATTGCAAAAGCTTTCTGTGTGTAAGAACCTGGCTAATACTCTTATTAGCATCTTTTTTAATCCAGGTAACATAATAGTCAAAGTGTCAGATGAATGTCTCAGAAGTGGACCATTAAAAAATAAATTGCAAAACCTTTGAGAGATTAGCATTTGAATCCAGCCAGAAGCTCCTTGAGGTTCTTGGGTGTGGGTCAGAGTCCTTAAAGCATAAGTTGCTATCACAAACCACATCAACCTCCAAGTTAGTCTGAGTGAGAAGGCAGTAGTCACAGTTACTAGCCTTAGCCTTAGCTAGTAACTGTGACTAGCTCTAGACTTGTTCCCTCTGGAAAGCAAATACACAAAATGAGACTTTCATTGTGAAAAGAGGTTTCATTTTCTGAAACCTTTCATTTCTAAAAAATTTTGAAAAGCAAAGAATAAATACATTGATATTTTCAGGGTATTTGTATTTTAATTCATAATGATAGTTAGCCTTTAAACAGGGTAATACTTTGCATGTTCAGCATGCTCTTTAGAGTCACTACTCAAATAGCACCATGGGCAGATACAAAAGGAAATGGTTTTCTTTTTCCTGTGTCAGGAAACTGAGGCAAAGAAGCAAAGTAACACACATTAGAAAGACTCCACAGCAGGCAGAATTGCTTTTATAATGCAAGTCTCACTCAACAACAGCTCTTAAACAGCGGACCTTCATCCATCCTTCAGACTTTATTTTTGTGCTAGATGTTGTCTACCCTGGGAACTGCATTTTTTGCATCATTAGATATAATTTGAAATTCCATGAAAGGGTTATTGTTCTTTCTGACAGATGGTACCAAGTATTGGATTTTTCAACAGGAAGTACTGAAATAGGGACAGGGACCTATGATGTGTAAGAATTATTTTAATTTGTCATCTCCCTTCCTCTAATGCTTTTTAGTAATGAACTGCTTATTTTCAGGGGATAAGTAAAAGCACTGAAGAAGATACATAGAACTTGGTCATATTTCTTCGGGAGAAAAAAAAGCTGTTTATTTGTTTGGAGGGAGCACTGACGATTGATTGTTCCTACATCTTCATACTGTTTTTCTACTGCTCTTGGGATTGGGGGGGGGGGGCTGCTTAGCAGCAGTGGCTCTAGATTAACTCTTTGCTATCTCATCAGAAATCTACAGAAATGGGTTTGGCCATTTTTTGAGACAGACATCCACAAGTCTGCAGGCAGCTACTTTGCTACTAGAAGTTTTAGGGATGAGGACCACTCTCAAAGCGTTTTGCGGCGCTACTTTCCAAAGGTCCACACGAATCACAGCAAAGGCCTTAGTAGTACTGTGTAGGCATATTCAATAATTGGTGCAAGCAGTTAAAACGATGACACAACAGGAAGCAAAGTGGCGATTTCACCTTCTGTTCCTGGTGAAAGGAACACTGGCGGCTCAGCAGGTTACTACAGGAAGGGCAGGTGTTTTTGTCAAAACTCTACAGCAGCTTGTGCCAGGTTAGGTGCATCTGTGCTTTCCCATGCCTACCCTGCAGGCAAGGTACTGCCAGCTAACTGCATAGGGAACGAAAAGGAATCATGTCACAGGCCCCAATGCTCTGGGCATCTGCCAGCTTATGTAGCGAGGTAGAAATATTAGCAAACACGTGGGCAAAGAGTCCATTATGGAAATAAAGGGCATGGGAGAGCACAGAAACAATGAGCCATATTTTGCAGTGGTTTATAGGCTGCACAGAAAAGAAATGGGAGGGAAGAGGCTGAATTCTCCTCATCTGAAGGGGAAATACTCACCACGACTAAAAATCATTTGGGAAGGTGTTCAGCTCAGTTAAAAGGCAGTCCTTTTGAAGCACTTTCAGAGTTATTTTCAGCTGCGAGCAAAGCAGAGGAATATTGCCACCGGGTAGAAATTGCTGCCAAACAATGATCGGTGAAAAGGATGCCTGCTGCTGAACCCCAGCCCATTTCAGATCACTTTCGGCCTGCTCTTTTCTTTGTTGCAAGACTCCATTACAGCAATAACGACTGCAAAGCATGGACGCCATCCCATCCTGGTCCTCCATGCCAGGGCGGCGAGGGCTGGAGGTGTATCTCTGAGGCCTAAAGGGCTGGGTACGGGGAAGGTGCAGCCTGTCTTGGGGCATGGCATTCAGGACACCCTCTTTTTGCCCAAAATTCAGGACCAAGAGCGCAAAACAGTTCCAATTAGTTCCCTAACAGAGGAGGGATGGTGCATAATCCTAGCAGACCTGAAGATCGGTGAGACAACATGCTGGCAGCCAGAAAGGCAGAAGATAAACCCTGCAGAGGAGTGAGACCAGTGCGGCCAGGAGTGCAGGTAAGACTGGACGGCTTAAAAACTTCTCCAGAGTGAACATAATCTGTACAATTTTGAAACTTTCCTGTGCCTGATAATCATAGGCAGAGGAACCTGCAGACCGCAGGTCTGTGTGCGTTGGGGAGCCCCTGCTTGTACTGCGGTGCACTCGAGGGACCCCACCACATGTGTGTGATCTCCAGGAGAGGTGGAAAGTGAAGGAGCAGCAGGACATGCTGAGCGCTGGGCAGTCTCAGCCTGGCGGCACGTTTGTTTGCCCGAGAGCAATGTAAAGGCAGGGTATGACTGTATGGGTGCATGGGTTTGTCTTCAGAGCAATCTAACTCATGCTAATGAAGTTGATTAGGAATGTGTTTTCCCTAGGTAACCACTCTTTCAGCAGGCAGGGGCATTTTTTGGCCATGCAGCCATGCTCTTAGTGCTGCTGGATAGGTTTCCCCTGTCCCAGAGCCACCATCCCTTTTACCTGGTGCTCTGACACACAGCACCTCCCACCTGCTCCAGACGAGGTCAAGCTGAAATGAATACTTGCCTGAACAGTTCAGATCATTGTACAAACAGATATCTGAGTTGCAGAAGCACTGTGCGTTTTCCTACTGCTATTTAGAGGCTAATGTGTGTAGCCTTAACAATAATTTGTTTATTCATCCATTCCAGTAGCTTTGTTCCTGCTGACTTCTATCTAAAAGGTGACATAATGCACATTTTATGAGCTATAGGACAGCTACGGCTTAAAATGAATCCCTGTGTACCACAGGTGGGGAAAAAAGATTTTTTAAAAACCTCACACACATAAAAGCTCCACCTCTAAATTGCTGTTAATTTTTGCTGATTTCTTACCTTTTCACAGCATAGAAAGAAGAATAAATTTAATACTCAATGGCAGATCTGAGTGTATTTTCAGTGTAGGGAACATGGAGAGAAATCAAAATATTCAGAAATCTGTGGGCTGGAGGACAGTTTTTCCCAAAGAGTTGAAAAAGCTCTTTCAAATGAGGAAAGAAATTTCACTTTAAACACTTTAAAAATATTGATGGTGCTCTATAATGCATCTGTTATGCTTGAAGCAGAGTCATTGGTATATTTCTAAATATACCAGATTACTTCTAAAAGCTGGCTTCCAAAGGCAGAGAGTTCTGCAGTAACAGTTCAAAACACTTGTGCTTCCATGAGGGATGTCTGTAATACTTTAAGCCACAGGCTAGCTGCTAGCTTGGGCACAACATGGTGGCATCTATGTTGACCTCAGCATGCTAAGCCAAGGAATACACTCTAGCTGTTTGTGCTTCCTGCTGTGGCTCCGGCCATCCATATTATGGCCAGTGAAAGTCCTATGGTTTGGGTGCAAATGTCCAGTCTTGGCCTATATGAGCTTTCTTTTGCAGGGAAGAGTAGCCTAAATGTAGGCTGCTTATAAATCCAAATCTTCCAGTGGGAAGATTCAGGAATGGATGATCAGGTTGTGTTCCTACACTCTCAGATGGGACACGTGGAAGGCGATGAGCCAGTTCTTCCCTGCTGTAGACCTGTGCTGTGCTGGGCCATCAAGGCTCAACCTTCTCTCTTAGAGTTTCATGAAGGTTGTGTCTAGCCTGCATTTGAACATACATCCTCCTAATGTGGGCTTGAGTTTGCGTGCAATATAGACATAACCAGCCACCTGCAGATTAGCCTGTGCTCAACCTGTCATTTTTCCCTGCTAGTTTAGCTGGGACGTAACCCAGAAATCTCTGCCCTGTACTGGTACAGTGAAAGGTAATTACCCTTCCTAAAGGAAAATACAACTGCACAAACCCCCATTTAGCTCTTAAAAGCTGCTCTGATAATTGTCTTAAAACCAACCTGAAAATGTGAACCATTAGAAAGCATTACACCAGAGCCCATTCATGCTGCTTATATAGTAAAAGTTTATTTGTACAAGCAATTGTAGCCTCTATCTCATTTAGATTCCATAGGACCTTCCTATATGGCCCTCTGACGCCGTGAGAACAGAGGCAATTCCCTCTGGGCAGCTATGTATTACAAAGGGAGCCACCACCACTGTGAGTAACATTGTCTTAACAAAAATATCCCTGCTGTTGCCCAGACCTTGACCTACCGTGTAGTTCTTTTTCTGTTAACATAACTCACTTGACATCTTTACCTTTGTATATCACTTTGCTGTGATTCCCTATGACCCTTTTAAAGAACTATAGTGGTGGTATGGCTTCATTGCAAAGATGAACTGTAAAGCATAGCCAAATTTGGAGGTTCTGGAGGGAAGGACAAAGGGTGATTTGTTACTGTTTTGTATATAGTCCACCCCAAAGAACTAACAATAAAAGGCAGTGAAGACAGCATATACTCTCTGTCCTCTGAGAGGTTAGTTAAAGTGCGGCGTTCCACACAGACACGTTCTTTCTGAAATTTCACTAGTTATTTTTATTGCATCAGGGAAAGTAAAACAGCAACAATAAAAATGGTGCTTCATATTTCTGTCCTTCTAACATTAAAAAGCAGCTGATTTTCTCTTTTTTTCTGAAGTTTCTAGGAATGTTGGATGCTCCCAAGCTGCAGACATGGTCTGACATGCATATCACTATTCAGTTTTTCAAGGGTCTTGTCAGGAGCCCAAGACCAGAGCAGGAAACTATCAGGTGCTACTTTCCCCCTCCTTTCTTTTTTGTGGCTGTAGTTGTGATAGTTTGGCTTTCAGGTGGTCTGATCTATCTCTGTTTTCCAGGCCCTTACATTCTTTGAGGACTATATGCCCTTATGCTTTGCATCAACACGAGGAGACAAGAGTGGTTTCTAGGGATGCAGGATGGTGGTGCACAAGCAAGACCAATTTACAGGGTGTTGTGCTATAGCTCTACCCAAAGGACAAAGAAATGGATTTTTTTTCTGAAGTAAAATAAGCAACAGAGATTCTCAGAGGTTTGTTCTTTACTGCCTCCTCAGTGCTTGTACTTTTCAAGGGTAGTGAGGAAAGTTGTGTCTTCTCCTTTCAATAGCTGCACTGACCTGCCCCTTCTCACTTTTCAGTTAATTAGCAAGCTTTATTCCATCAGATAAAGCATGATTTGTGTTGTCCTCCTGCTGTTCCCTGGTACTTCAATAGCTGGGTAACAGACTTAGGAGCACAACAGGAGTTGTGATGCTGCTGGTGACTACGGAAAACCTGCACACACATCCTGATATCTTATTTCTTGAGTAACAAGGTGTTTGCTGTCACCAGCTACCTATCCTTTTACATGAACTCCTGCACAGGACTGAAACAGTACCTACACTCTCCTTGGGACCTGCCATACCTTTAGGAGTCTCCACCCTACTGAAGAAAGGCCCAGCCTGAAAAAAGGGCACGTCTCAGGCTCATTGCAAGAGCAAATGTAGATGTAGAGCCCTCCTCTGGAAACTGCTGCATCAACACTAACTGGCCAGTTCTCAGGGGGCCTCCTGACTTGCTTACCTGAGTAACAGTATTAATTGGCAAGCAGAAATTTCTTACATAGGTTGCCCCACGTTGTTGAGTCAGTGAGAAGTTTCTGGCTTGAGGCTCAGTGCCTGATGAACCACGCAGGTTCTTATGTTTGCACAGTGGGCTCCAGCACCCTGTGGCCTCAGTGCCAAGTCCCGACACACATGAGTGCCACCAGCTCTCACATCCTGTGTTTTGGCCAACCCTTGACAATCATCTGTCGCCTGTCTCAGCTGGTGGGACTGCCCCATTTCCCATGGCAGGCTATTTCAAACAGAAAAGATGATGTGAACCATCAGGTTTCTTAACTGTTGTCCTAGATATGCCCGTCCTTAGAGCTGTCTTGCGTTCTGTATCAGTTACTCCTTCTGCAGCACTAAATGCCACCACACTGATGTCATGATCTGTTCATGTTGGTGTTATTCACTCTTGTCTGTTGCATGGTCTTACAAGCTTCCCTTCTAATCTAAGTTGCTTGAATTAGGACAACCTGGGCTGGTCTGCTCGGGGGAGGTAACCCTCCCTCTCACAGTCCCTGATGGTGATTTACACCAGCGGGTGTGAGGGAAGGATCAGGCCCCCGGTGTTGAATGAGGCTGGTGGGGGCAGCATGCAATGAAAGTGTTAGGTTCAATGACTATGAGCTACCGGTGCATCCCTCAGGATGCAGGGGATCCTCTGTGGATCTTAATGGAGGCTTAGGAGTTGAAGACTGTGTCCCATGCCCCGCAGTGGCAGATGGCTATAACGTGTATATTTTCCCAAATGTATGTTCTGTTTATCTGGGCTTTGTACTTTGCTGAAAATTGGAGGGATGCAATAGTTTCTCTCCTTACTGTAGGACACAGAGCCCTCCCTCGCCACAGTCCCTACAACACCACTTCTCCTCATTCTGGGAAACCCGTGACACAGCCTGGTGCTCTGGTCTTGTGAGGCCTCAGATGTCAGGAGCAGTGTTTAGCCCTCCTACAGGCATCTTTGTTCCCACCCCATCTATCCCTAGTGCAGGCCTTTGTTTGTACCCCATGGGAGGAAAATAATCCCCTTGCCTCCGACCACACCTGGATTCAGCCTCCAATTTGGCACCTTGAAAAGTGGGCCAATTCTCTAACGCTCTTGTCAAGACTAAAGCCAGGGTGAATGCATCTAATTCTCACCGCTCTAATTAGGTGGCGAGTTAGCAAGGGGAGACCTCACCTGTTAGAAAAATAAGAAAAGAGAGAGCGGAGAAGGGAGAGAGGGAGGGAGGAAAGGAGGGAAGGAAGAAGGCAGGCAGAAAGAGGGAAAGAAAGGGAGAAAAAGAGAAAGACAGAAACAAAGGTACTTTCTGAAAAAGAAAAAAGAAAATACCAAGCACTTGATGGCTGTGACCAGGAGGGAGGCCAGGAACAATACCTTTCCTTGCAGGTGCAGGATGGAAGAGGCTGCCTTATACAGGTCTGAGCACTGGTGGGGCACCAGGGGCCTGGGGGGCAGCCGCAGAGTGAATACCTTCCTACGTTTCCTGCTTGCGTTGGCTCTAGGTCTCTGGGGAAGCCTTTACTGGAGAAATCAGAAAAAGTTGTTCCTGTTGATACTCATGGGAACTCACTGGTTCAGAGAATTGCCCTGAAAATATGTTGAAATCCAGTTATGCAGTCTCAGACAAGCAAAACAAAAAAAATCTCCACCAGCACTCCACCAGCCCTGGCCAAAAATCAGCGTTTTTCTCAATGTATTTAATAATCAGGTGCCTTTCTCCCCATCCCTCCCCCCCTTCCCCCAAAAAAACACACATCTGCTCTAGATTACTTGAAATAAAGGGGGCCAAAACCTGTATGTATGGTTTTCTTAGCTTCTCCTACACAGAGAGCCAGGGCCATGGAAACACCAGACTAAGAGGCTTAGAGTAAATCCTGGCAGTCTCAGTGCTAGAAACTCTCCCACTGATAAACAAAGCCTAATAAATAAGTTTGAGAGAAAAACTAAATGAGAGTGCGTCATTGTTGAGCAGTTAATTAGGATCCTTCTAAGCATTTGTGCTGCAAAGAACAAGAAAATTAAAGAATATAAAAACATATGTTGGCAAGAGTGAGAACATACTAAAAGTAAACACTGCCATTATTAGTAGTAGTAAAAATAATAATAATTAGTTGTATTACAGTAGCACCTAGTGGTGCTACTGGATCTCATTCCCAGATAAGATCAGGGTCCCCTAAACATAAAGGTCTTAAATAGAAATTGCATATAAGTGCATTCATGTGCATACATAGATAACATACATGTATAGACATGTGTGTATAGTATATAGATAGAAATGCAATTCAAATTATGAAACCCCAGCAAATGGAAATCAGGTTATAGAATATTTTGTAACTTGACTTCTCTTGTTCCTGTATTTTTATGTTGCTGCAGTGCAGCTGTTTGCAATTGTCACTTATGATATAGAGAATACAGGATGGTAGTAGTGCAGGAGTCAATGTATATATATGTGTGTGTGTACTCATATACATATATACGTGTATATACATGTGTATATACACAGACACATGCACACTCACACACATATGAAGTACTTTTTCTCCTAACTTGGATCAGGACAACACAGAAAGCTTGGCTGAAGGCAGAATAAATACTACCTTAAAGGCTCCAATTACTCACCAAGCACGATTTCTTCACTGCAAGTGAAACTGCCACTGTCCTTTCTGTGCATGCACTGACACATTTTGGAGAGTGGTGTCTCTCCCCATCTTGTACTGTAAAATCCTCCCTTAAGAAAGTCATAGTTGAAAACTGCCCTCAGCTAAGTCAATACTGCTTTATCTCAAATGGTAGAGAATGGCAAGTTTGAGTTGCTGCAGTTGCTACTGATTTCTACTAAACCAATCCAAATAAATTTAAAAACCCAAACCTTTCCTTTTCTGATGTGAATTTGCATGTTATAATGGGGAGAGGGTATAAGGACCCAGATGACATAGAGTTAACTGTAGTGCCGGATTCATTAACACATGGGAACTAATTTAATTGTTGATGTTTTAGTGCCTGGGTTTCCTAAGAAAATGCAGATAATCCGGGTTCCTGTTTCAAACAGAACACTGCTGAGGGTTTTTTAGAGAAAAACTTTGTTTTACTCTAAAATAGCAACAGCAGAAGCATTGCAGTCTTGAGATTTCCAATGCAGAAATTGCAGGGCAGGTCGAGGCATCAATTTAATGTTCGGAGACATGCTTCGTTTGAATGATAATTTCATTAGATTAGTTTGTAAACTTTTAATGCAGGTTGTATTATATGTCTAAGAAGAAGCAATTTGTGTGACAGACTATCCTTCATAATCCCCCTCTTCAGCCTTCTGCCAACAAAAGACCCTTAATACTGAAGATGTTTTGTGGGAGGAGAAACATTTTCCAAACAAGTAGTTTCTCTATTCCAGCCCAGGTAACAAAGAGGCCTTAGGAATTTCTGTGGGCCTTGTCAGGACTGGCCCATTGGTCTTAAAGCCACCTGCTGCTTAAGCCATTGGTCAATAGATTAACTGCTGCTATTACTAAGTGTTTAGAAAAGTAAGTTATGTGGCAGAGCAAACAAAATCAACCTCCTTAACACATGTTAATTCAAAATTTAATAAATCTGCACTGAGAACAGTAAAGCAATCAAGGGGGGTGGGGTGCGCAGGAAAGCTCTTCGTATGCTCGGGTCCTCCAAGCAAAGTATCTCATAGCAGATAAAAAGTCTTCATGGCATCTTAAACAACAGGATAATACTCTATTTGCTTTGCAAAACTCCCTTGACACTTCCCTCCACCCCTCTGCCTTCCTCCTTTTCTTCTGGTTTTTGGATGCTGTTCTGTGCTGCAGGTTTTGGGCAATTTCCAAACCTCAGTCACAGAAGATAAGTTCACAATAAACACTAATAGTGGAGTAAATTCTTGGTGAAAAGGTGGGAAGCATTCAAATCCTTGCAAAAGCTGTGATACTCCACAGCCCCACGTGTTGTTCTTATTCTGTTATGAAATATATGTTTTAACAGAGCACGTCCCCAAAAAAGAGAAAGCCATGCGCCCACATTCACACACAGTTGAGGAGTTTGCCCAGCCCTGGAGGGCAAGGAGGATTTCAGAAGGGGAGCTGAAGAGTTTTGGGAGGCCAGTGCAGGTACTCAGCCTCGTGTGGCTGGCCTGGGCAAAGGTCAGAAAGGTGCTACAGATTATTCTTAAAATAAGTCACATAAACTTCTTTCCCCTACTGCCCTATGGTTTGGTATTCAAAAAGGGGATCGAGAGATACCAGGTGTTGGAGCAGGCTGGCTTAGGAGTTCTTGGGAGCTTTTCTGTACAAGCTTCAAGCACTTGCTATTTCTCGTACTGCAAATTTAAGTAACTGGTAAAGTATAGTTCTCCTTATCATCTTGAAAAGATCCACATAAGTTATTGGAATAAATTTCCATTTCTGTCATATCTGTTCTTAACTCTTAACTTTTACAGTCCTATGTTTCATTAATAAGTAATTTTTTCACTTGTGACTTAAAACAGTTGTGATCAGGATTATGGTTGTCCTTTCTTGGCTTATAATCACAGGAGGGATGCTCCCATATGCAATGACTCTGTGTTTTGTCAAAGGATGCTCAGGAGAAGAGAAAGGTCCAGAAGAGCAGTGATTCAGATCACAGGCAAGTTTCCCCATTGATGTTTTTCCACTGAGTGTTTGGGGGGAGGCAGAAGTGGGGGAATGTACTGTAACAAGCTCCTGCTCCAGAACATGCACACTTCTACCCAGAGTGAGGTGTTGCAGCTGGCACTGGTCTTTTCCTCATAAATATGACTTTGTTACTACTGGATTTGAGGTCTGGGTCTTTCCAGAGCTCCCACCAGTCTAATATCAGTTTTGCCAAGTGCATTCGGCTGATACCAAATGTACACGTTGGCAACCAGGTGCAGTACCTCTGTGAGGGAAACGAGGCATCTCCCAGTCAGGTTTTCAGAGTAGGTTCCCCAGGATCCATATGCTGGGTTGTGATTTCCCTGCAGACATTTGGGTCTGGCTCTGGCAGAGCCTTCTTTAACCAGGCACGTGAATGAATGCTGCTGCAAGCCTCCATGCTGTTTGGAGGACAGAAGGCTCCCCCTTCACAAGGCTGCAAATCTCCTGAGAGGAGAATGTAGCAGTAACTCCTAAACGTTTTCCTTGCAGACCTCATCAAACTATTTTTTTTCCCCTGGTAGGGGAGCATTTAGACCTCTATGAACAAGATAAGATAAATGATTTATTGTGGCATGGTAGGTATTGCTAGGCTATCAGCTGCCATCGTGGAGCCCAAGCTGATGGTTGTAGCAACATATTAGGGGCTATCTTTAAAAAGGACATTTATCTCCGATTTTCAAAATACATCAAAGCTCCTTGCATGTCTGGGAATATTTGGGGGTGAGTAAAATGCTAAGAACATTTCAGCTGAACTGCTATCCTTCCTTTCCTTCTCATGTCTAATCATCCTCCTGACCAGCAGCCTGGTAAAATTGTGATGGAAGGTTAAAATCAGAAGTCCATGCATAATATAAGATTGCCTGTGTTGTGTTCTGAATATCTTTGTCTCCATGACCTATTCTGCTAATGGGACACAGCATAAAGAAAGCCAGATCCAGCCCTGTACTTATGCTCTGCAATGAGAATACAACACTTCCATTGACGGTATCTCTTTCCAAGAAGGTGGGTGAGCATCTGCCTTTGCAGCTGACACCAAAGCTGGTTTTCAGCCAGTCTGCTGGCAAGAGATACCAGTGAGCAGGGTCCCATTTGACAGCCATAAACTCTCAGTAACTGAATGTAGTGCAGTTAAAAATTCAAGCACTTTCCTGGTTTGTTGTATAATGTCCCCACGTTGCCTCTGCCTGGCAAGGTCAGCTGGGTAATTTTATAAATGGATACTCCCTGATTCCTTTTCACTTATCTTTCATGTGATGCTGCTTTCTGGACATGTATTAATTCTATAAGCCAAGACAAAATGTGGAGTAAAGGAATATATTTTTAGATGTCGCTTTATTTGGAAAGCAGGAGCAGTCTCTTCTGGGATTTGATACTCAAGAGCTGAATGTTGCTTTACTGCCGTGATGTGGTTAAATCACATAATTTCCTTCCTCCCTCATAATCAAGAAACCCAAGCTGAACTATTTTTCCCTTTTGAGGCTAAGAATTTAAACTCTGTTTGAGAAATGGCTGATTTTGGATCATTTTCTGTTCTGAGTGTGCTAGGTATTACACAGGGTACAAAGGCAATACACAGTGTAGCATGACACTTAAACTGTTATTACACTTATATTGCATTTAGAAAAAAAATCTTCAATCATTCATAGTTAACCTAGGAGAGCATTTTCCCCAATGTGACACTTAAATGTTTTAAAAATAATGGGATGATTTGTTTCTTTCCCCTTGAATATGAGGCAGTGAGGTTAGAAGGGGAAGCAGAGGGGGCATGGAAAGTGGCTTATATTGTCAAGGTCTCCTTAACTGTTAAACAGTGGGGGAAAGAATCAGGCGGCTTTCCTGGGTGAAAGCAGAGAGATATTCTCCACTGATGACTGTCCTTCTAAGCCTTTCCTATCACAGGCTAGCAGTTAAAATAATACTCACCTACTGGGCATCCAGCAGAGTTGATCTACCTTTTCTGCTAGGAGGTTCATGTCCAGTCAAGCCTGATTAATCTGCTGCAAGTCCTGAATGATCCCAAATATAACACATAACAGCTACACCTGTTTATCAAGTCAGTTCATTTCCCTTCCCCTATTCCATGCTGAAAAGGAGCATTAATTAAAACAGTAAACAAACGAGCGCCTATTCTAAATCAGAGCTGCAGGCAAAGAAGAGATAACTTAGGCTCTTGAGAAGAGGGATTTTCAGTTAATTTATGGAATCTACTGTCACTCTCAGGGCAAGGGAGCTTACGTAGCTGGGAAATTGAAGCAGACAGGCTTTGTCTAAACACTTCTTTTTCAGAGAATATCTTTTTTCCCCCCTATTTTAATTTTTAATCAAGCCCTCTTTTTTTTTTTTCTCTTTTTTTTTTTTTTGAAAGAAATTGCTAGATTTTTCCAGTGTTCTGGTGACTCATACAGCTCCTGTGAGATCCCCAAAAGGTAGAGGAGAAGAGGAAGGGAGCTGAGCTTTAAAAAAAAACAGAGTGAGAACATGAAATGTTCTGCTAGAAAATTATTCCCCAGAAACTATATATATATGGAATCCCCATCCAGTTTGATTATTCATCATTTCCCCAGCATTTTCATCTGGGGTCTGTACACTGGTCCTGGGCTGGCACTGATGTGAACACAGGTCTGTTCAGAGACCTGGTGACTGCAGGGAGCCCACCCAAATGAAATAGTTGCAAAATAGTGTCAAAAAGAGCAGCTCAGTTACCTTACTGATAGCTGACAGTCTCAGGCCCAGCTGTAAGAGCCTCTTGCTCTGTGCAGTATGGAAGTGAGCATATGAGAAACCTCACAGGACTGTGACAAAGGAGCCAGTCCTGCCTGCAGATATCCCTGGAGACTGCAAGGAGAGCACTGGGGGAATGAGGGAGGCGAAGATTCTGGCGGTGCTTTGCAGATGCTGTATGCATCCATCTCCCAGATTTGGCAGCAGGTCAGGCTGCTGGCCCCAGCCCCAGCTCCATGCAAGGAGTCACACAGGGGAATCACCCAGACATGGGTGCTGCAAGGTCAGGGCCTCTGCTTCAATATATGGTTTGGTTTACCTTTTTTTATTATTATTTTTTTAAAGGGAGGCACATAGGTATTCATTTCTTAATGCAGGGGGGGAAATCAGCAAATAAAGCAGGGGCTTGCCTCAGAGCTGCAGCAGAAATGGGGGCCAGGTTCCCCTGAAAGCAAAGGGGCGATGTGCTCTCAATTCCCCCTTGCTAGCACATTGCTGAGCTAATTGAAACTGGCCCTCCCACATCCCTGGAGAGTCCCCCGACCTGCTACCTACAGGCAGCTGGGAGGAGGGCTGGGAGGCAGAGAAAAACCCTCTAACCCTCTCCCTCTCACCCTCTCTCCCTCTCCGTTTTCATTTTTTAATCAACAGTCCTACCCCGAGAAACCTTCCCTGCTGTAGCTCCTGCTGCACGCTCTCAGGACAAGTTTCAGTTTCAACAAATCACCATTTTCTGTCAAAAAATTCACAACCTGCTCCTGCTACGAGCTGCTTTGCAATTCCAGCGCATAGCTAAAAAGATTACTGCTCTGCCCAAAATAAAATACTATTGGCAGGGAGACAGTTTAAACTCCTATCAGCCAGGATTTGTCATGATGAAGGCTGCGTTTCTCAGGAATCAAACTATCATTTTGCTTCTTACAATACTGTTGGGACTCTCTCCCTGGGCTAATTAATATATTAGATGTTTTATTTTATTTCAGACTGAGATTTGGAATTATTCAGTTTCTGAAATTACGTTGAAATTGTAGTTTTCATAAAATTACAGACAGACCAAAAAAAGTTCTGTAAACCTTTGTCATTTCAGATACAAGCCTCCTATCAAGCTACTGGAATGCCTTGTACATATTTCAAGTCATCCAGCTTTTCCTGGTGGCATATCCAGTAATCATGTTGACAAATTAATGGTAGAGAATTAGTTGTACATTAAAGATTTAAATTATATTATGTGGCACATTGTCATAAAATGATATAAAACAATAGGCAAATAAATGTAAATTAATTCCAGTTACTGACATGTAAGACGCAGAGTGACATCTGTACACTTCATGACTTGCGCAGCTGCCATACTTTAAAACGTAAAGCGCCAGGGGAAGCGGCATGGCGCGGTGGAGCGGGAGGCAGGGGCTGGGGTCAGGCCCGCTGTTTGGGAATTGCGGTGGGCTGGGCAAACCCTATCTCCACTTCTAAACAAACAAATCTGTGTCCAGCATCGCCCCGGTGTGCCCCCGGGGGGGACGCTAGAAAAGTTGCCTTTGTCAAAGCGGGATGAATACCTTGTCATGACAATACTCGGGGTTTTGTATTATCCCACCCTGACCAAAAGCCCACGAGTTCCTATCAATACCAAAGCGCAATTCCTTCCCGGGGCACAACCCCTGGACTTTCAAGGGCTCATGTACTACTGTGCCGGCTAATTATACAGATTCCGTTTCCTGGTATGAAGGAATGCATTACCTGCAGCAAAGGATGCATAAAATATCGGGCGCGGGAGGCTCTAGGAGGAAGCAGAAAGCCGCCGTGAATTCAAGCCCCGGCTCTGGGTTTATACCCACAATCCAGACCCATGCTGAGAGCCTAATCACTGGGGCCATTCTTCGGGCTGTTGTCCAATCAGTCCCTGAATAGCAAAACCCCACAATGCGGAGTATGAATTAGAGGGGGGGAATAAACGTGGGCACAGACTTTTTTTGCAACAATACCTAACCGGGCCTTTCAGCCAGGACAACTCGCGGACAAAAGCGTGGCGGAAATTGAAGTAACTTTTGGAGGCCCTTGGCAGTAAGAGCTAGCTCAACGAGGGTAGCGCTGCCTTCTTTTTGTGTGCACCGGATCAATTATTCCCTGGGGGGGTGGAGGAAGAAAAAAAAAAAAGTCTTAAAAATCGGACATTTGTGTCACACTGGCCTTGGAAATCACGGCTGTGCACTGAATAAAACCAAATATTTTTGTCTCCTCCTCCTCCCCTTGGCAGATGCTGTGGTGATTTAGGGGGTGGCTGGTGGAGTGCTCGCATTCCTCACCCTGCCCCCCCCACATGCCCGAAGAAGAGAAAAGCTTCTTGAGCTATAGAGATGTCAGGTCTGTGTTTTAAAATTTAGCTTTGTTTACCCAACAGAATGGAATTCATTACTGTGCAAAAGCGGTTCAATTTTCTGACCTTTTTTATTCAAAATGTTGGAAGTAGCAAAAAGCTCATTTGAAGGTCACAGGTTTATGTATCTATTCTCTTAAGTGTTTTAGAAATTCATATGGAGGACACTAAAGGTGGAATATGTGAAAACACACTGTTCATTGTTTACCCTAACCTTGCCACGATTATTAGATAAATGAGGGAAGCAAAATGGCATTAAAAGCCATTGTTAAGAGTGATTTTTTTTTCCCCTGAAGACTGTTCATTTTTGCCCCTAATCTGCAAAGGTCATTTTCTAATTCTTTTCACTGAGTAGTTTATATAACTTCTGCATTTCAAGTCTATAGAAAGCTTTTGCAGACTTTTCATACTGTAAGTAGTAATTTGTTTCATTACCGTTTGAATTTTTATATGTAATTCCTACAGACGTTTTGATGATATTGTCAGGCTTAAAAGCTGAGAGGCTTTTCAGTTATTTCTTTTCCTTTTTTTTTTTTAAGCCCAGATCCATTCTATCTGGATAATTTAAAATTAGTGGAATTAATCAGTCAGTGATTTAAATGCCAAACTTTGCAGCGAAAGGGACTCGAAGCAAAATTATTTTATTTTTCTACATCCGCAGCTGATTTGAAAGGCCTTTTCAACCAGTTATCCGAAGCTGATATTTAACTGTTACTTATTCCCCTAATTTCTGTCCTTTGTCAGGGGAACTTTCCTCGCTAGATCTTGTTGCTCCGTTCCGCGCTAATTGCGGCTTACATTATATAAATGGCTTTGTAAAGAAAACTATAACCCCCAGCCTCGAAAGTTGCATGTTTCTATTTGCTCAAACTTGATGCACTTATTTTGAGAGGGTCATTTCGAGGAAAGCTGTGTAGGCACTGAGAATGTCCCGTATAATAAGCTTAAACAGAACCTTTTGTCCGGCCTAGTCTTCTCAGGCCCGAAAATTAGGCCTCCTTTTTCTGGCAGGGGGCTGAAGTGGTTCATTACCGCAGCCTCCTCCGGCAGGCCTTGGCCCAGCCATTCCCAGTACTCGAGCTCTGTAACTTCCTTAGAAAGGACGAAGGAAAACATGGCACACAAAGGTCTTGTTAGCACTTCCTATGTGAAATTAGCAGCTTTCTAAAAGGTACAACTCCAATTACCTCACATTGTGGGGACGTGCACAAACCCAACAATGAGCCCAGTCTTGCAAGTGACATGCTGTCTCTCTGGAGTTACTTCCCTAATTAGGGATGACGAAGCCCCATTCTGGCGAGTGCATCTATTTACAGTGGGCCACAATGCCTTAACTCGAGCATCCTCCTGAAAGGCCAGTGTTAAAAAACACAAGTGCTCTTTTGGCGGAGCCGTCCGTGGGGAAGCGCCGCATTCCTCGCGGCTACACCCTCCCGAAAAGGGCGGCCGCTTTCCCCGGCATTGTTCACACTTCAGGATTCATTTGGGACAATAAAGCTCCTGCCCCGTGAGCGCTGGGAATTACAGTGGACAATGGGCAGGCTTTCTTAGCGGGGTCTAATGATGGAAAAAAAGAAAAATATTTATTGCTTTTGACAGTTTCACAAGGGGCAAAAATCCTTGTCGTGGCTAAAGTTTCCACAGCTGTTGGAGGAAGGGTGGTCATATGGACTAAAACAGTCCGGCTCCTTTGTTAAGAGGCTGAGCACAAGGGCCAAGCTGTGAAATTAAAGATTAAGTTCATTAAGGTAAGATAATTGCGCTTGCATCCTTGTTGATACAGGTGTATCAGGCAAGGCCTGGCTCGCCGGACCTCTTTATTTACCTCCTGGCTTCTTGCGAGGCGAATCAGCTCGCCCGGGAGAGCTGCTGGAAACGCTCGGTTTGTTTGGTCGGCCCGGGACGGGGCTGGTGACCTGCAGCCTTCATCCCCAACGGCCCCTCAGGAGGGGGAGGAGGGCAGGGAATATTTTGGGCCACCACGAAACAGACCTTTGCCCAGAGGAGAAGCCTGCCCCAGTTTCGGGCTCTTTCCTCGGCTTCTTTCCTCAGAAGAGAAATGCCTTGAAACACTGGTGGTGTTGCTGTGCAGGAGGGGGAATTATTAATTCCCTGGTAGCTCATTTGGCATAAAAGTGTTACTGATTATTAGTTTGCTGCCGCTAAGTGTTTGGATTCTTTGCGATTATTGTGTTATTTGCATTGTTAACAGTTCACAAGTTCAACAGTTTCAACTAAATTGCACTATAATATTAGGGTTCCAGTACAAAATTACTGCAGTTAATAATAAAATAAGACCTTTGTGTAGGTATATAGATAGCTTCCCAAATTCATTTTAAAAAAAAGCCCTCATGAATTAGCACAAACATACTGCTGGGGGTTGTGCTGTTTTGGTTCAGCAGATCAATTATCTATTGTGCTATTTTGGTGACAAAGGAGGACAATAATTTTGAGTGATTAAAAAACGCTGCAATACAGTTTCAATTTTATTTCATTAAAATTAACATAAAGTGGGAACTTGCACTCAGGAGCCTGACGGTTCACCTTTGCTGGTTTACTTTCTCTCGCTCAGCCCAGCATCCCACTTGGACCACTGCAGGCACATTGTACCAGCAAGGAGCCAGCTGAGGAGCAGAAGTGTTTCCAAACCTGGTGCTTAGAAACTGTGCCTTGCAGGGCGCTGCCTGTGAGAGAGCACAATTAAATTCACCGTTGTTTTCCCTGTGACGATGCTGCTCCTCGGTGCAGTCTTCTGTGTGTTTCACAGAGCCAGGTGGTTTGCAGTAGCACACTGTGTTTAGGACACACGTATCTCTACTATATTTTTTCTTACACAGTTTTTGTGCAGGCCAGTGTCAACAAGTGGACGCTGACAATTTTTTAGGGATCAGAAAAGCTACAGTCTGATGTTTCTGCCTCCCAGGATAGGCCTGTGCACAGAATTTAATTTTATGCCCCATTCTACTATGGCAAGCCATATGTCTGCTTGGAAAAAAAAAATAATGAAATGACAGAAATTCCTCAAAGACAACATCTTTTTTGCAAAGCTGAAGAGATGTTTGTATTAATAGGCACATGAAAAACACCAAGTTTCTTCTCCTTCAAGTTAACAATGCACTAGGCCCAATCCTACTCATATTAAAGAACCAGTTCCATTATCTCCTGCCTGCTTTAATCTGTTTTCCCCATATGGGTGCCTAAGGAAGCAAATAGTAGTCCAGGATAGAAATGTGCTGAGCTATAGATATGATAAATATTAGAAACCCTGCTCTTTTATAGAGACATCTGTTTGTACACAAATTCTCTCTGCCTGCTCCTGGAGAATATAAACAACATATCAGTGTTTTTAGAAAGCAAGTCATTCAAGGAACATGCAACCTCCTTACAACTTCTTTAAAATTTAGGATCGAAGTTTAAGTCTTGTGACGTAGATAATGGATTCTGTTTGCTGGCTCGAGAGAAAAAACTGTTACATAGCTGGAATATATATCCTATTACAACTAATGTAACATTTCATCATTTGAACCATTTGAGAATTTCAAAGAAAGTTGCAGGCAGCTTCTCAAGTGTTGTTAGGTCTCATTTCATATTTTGGTCCTAGTGAGAGCTCTCATTAGAAGGGTACATTTTAATGAGGTAAAATGGGTTTGATTCTGGTTTGCTTTTTTTTTAATCTCAGTATGTTTTTCTACATAGAGCTGTTTATTGCCAAAATAACTTAAACCATTTTCAGCTAACAGAATAATTTTTAATTAATCCTGTGAAAAACAATTTATGAAAAAAATTCCATTAAAATATCCCTTGAAATAGAAATCTTCAGCCTCTTCTGTTTTGATGCTTTTTCATGGGCCACTGAAAAATACTTGTAAAATGTAACTGAACAGTTCTTGAAATAATCTGCCTACAAATCATTAAGGATAAATTAATTTAGCTTTGTTTTCCTGAATATAGACATGACTGAGGAAAGACAAGAACTTCCAGTATTTATTAAATAGATCACAGCCTAAAAAATAGATATTTTGTTGAGGTGGGTAAAAGAAAGTGAAGAAAATTGACACTTGAGATGTATTTCTCCATCTGTGTTTACACGTACACAGGGTAGAGTCATTACAGTATTATATTTGAAAAATAGCGCTTCTTGGATTGTTTTCGAGGGGAGTTTGTTCCCTGAAATAGTTAATGTTGCATATATGAGTGTGTTTCTCTAACGTGTATGTATGCATAGCTGTATGATAGGCATTCATGGATGCCTATAATATGTAAATGTTGATATGTATGAGTGTAAACTGTGTGTGTATGAATACAATTTCTATATGGGTGTATGCATATGCATATATATTAATTTGAATACTTTGGCAAATTCATATTGTTTGGTATGTATTTTATGCCAGATGAATTGTTCATTACAATCCTTCCTGATCTGCATAAAAATGTAGCAGATTTAGTAATAATTAAAAAATCACTTTCCATTGAGATAGGGGACTTTGTATAGTGCTGTTTCCATTTTTCCTGCTTTGCCACCATGCTGCCATAAAAACAGTAGAAATTTTTTAGAAAAGCTTGCCAAATATTTTTTTTTAGGAATTATGCACTGAATTTTCACCTGTGATTAATGATTATTATCTTCCACTTGTTCCATGATTGACCACCTCTTCTTGGAGAGTAATTTTTCCATCAGGAATATATGTCAAATTTGAATAGTACCTGTGTTCTCCTAAACAAGCCATTGAATGATATACAGTTTCTACTGTATATGTACAGAAATATAGTTTCTACTTTTGTTATTTCCTGAAGGATAAAACTACACAGTTGCTGTTTGTTCTAGGCGTGTCTAGGGCTTATGAGAATATTTCAATGTGAACGCGGGATGTTTTTTTCTGGTTTAAATGCCAGGTGTTTTTGACTAACCAGTGGTGAATATTATTAAGAAATCTATGAGATTGCATTTCCCTGTGTCCTCTACAGTATGTCCTAAAATTGTAATCTTACTCATCTGCTGAGTCCACCTCCTGTTCTCTGTGGATTAGTTATTTAGCTTGGGTATTAAGTATATCAGAAAAGCTTAATCTAAGAGTCATTATATGTGTTTTAATATTAAAATTTGTCATTGCCAAATCAAATTTTAATATTCTAAAATATGTTCATCCCCTTTAACAGCATGATTAGCAAATGTTTTGCAGGGAAAATAGATAGGCAGGTTCAGTACGTGGTTTTCACATAACATGTGATTCTCTCCTGCTGGAAGTAAAATGCACAGAGCTTTTGTTGTTGTGAAATATTTTTTTTAAGCATTAGGCCAACATTTCTAAAGAATCTTGTATGGGCTAGAAAGGCTGTCATGAAGCATCCATGCTTTTTTTGGCAAGAGGAATACAGTGCCACCTATACAGCTGGTAAACAAATTAGCAAACATAGTTAGACTCCAGTGCAAATAATTTTTCCTGCAAAGTTAATGTTATGCCTTTTTTTTTTTTTTAATAAAAGATCAGAAAATCTTGGCTATTAAAGTTTGCAGCCATCAACTGAGGGACACAGTCAGCTTCTGCACAGGAATGCTTTGGCCATCTGGGAAGTCCTCCTGTAAAATCCTCTGGGGACTCCTGGATAAGGCTACAGACCCTTCTAGGCACCTCTTTTATAGAAGGTGCAGGAGACAGAGGCTTAAATGAACCTAGCAGATTACATGCCTAACTGATTATAAAAATGTGATGAAACCCTTCTTTGCTCCATTTATTTTGCTTTAAAATTATTGTAACGGTCTCTTTCTTTGCAATGCATGAATTGTCAAAAATGGGGAAAGTTGTTTATTTATTATGATTGTGCCCAACAACTATTCCCTCTACCAGATCAAAAGTATTTGTCCCTCTCTGGTGTATGTCTACTCTAAAGGGCTACAAACTTTGAACAAAACAGCGTAGGTACAGCTCAGAATCTAACCAAGAAGCAAAATCTGGTCTTGCCCACTTGGGACTTTGACCTCCTGGAGCAAGACTGTTGCTCCACAGCACTGCAGTCCTCAGTGCAGACAAATCCTTAAACAAAGAGTCTTCATGTAGCCAGAAATGTAAAAATCCTGTCTGGAATAAGCTCTGTTCTCTCTTCTTTCGCCTGTTGGTGCTGCACTTCACAGCAGGTATTTTGCTTCTGTCGTTTTGTGGTCCATTCTGAGAAGGCTTGGGTCTCCAGATCGTGAAGTCAGGCAGTGCAGATTAAGGATGCTGTTATTTATCTAGTGGGCTGCTATTTGCTATCTCGTGATCTGTGTTATCAAACTGTAATTCTAAGTAGACCCTGAAAAATATTGATGATTTGAGTACGCTAATTAATTCTAAGTATAGAGTTAATATCATTTAATTTCCTGAAGAGCCTTAGCTCTTCTGATACACTCCTGCTTCATGTTGTTCCTACTTTTTCTTGCCTTTTTATGAAGAACTGGAGTGTGGAAAATAATAACCATGGTAAAAAGGGGCTCAAAGGCTACTTGAGTGAAGGCAGAGGCCAGGGACACTGTTTCCAAAGTAGAAAAAGAAACCCCAGATGTTACTTAAGGTCCAGAGTAGGAGAAACAAGTCAAGAGAACCATATGACATTAAACAAGAGAGTGAATTCAGACAGAAGTGAAAGAAAATGAGAGGAGAAATGCTGATGAATATGCAGAAATTTTAGAGAACAATGGATGGGGATGATGAGTTTAAAGGGCATATGGTAAAAGACAGAGAGCCAAAGGAAAGAGTGAAAAAATGTCCATGATGTTGTTTGGAAGAAGGAGAAAGGAAATTGACTTAGGGGTCAATTAATAATGTTTTTAAGAATACATTTGAGTGTAAGTACCTAAATAGCTTCACAGAAATCAAGCAGATGACTTTTGTAGTGAAAGCCATGTGTGCACCCATGTACTCTGCTGAGCTGGAGCTTTTAACAATAGCCTTTACACAGGTTTGAGTGAGGGTGGAGCTGGACAAGAAAAGGTTACAATAAGCAAGATACATAGCCAAAAAACCAGAAAAAGGCTAATATAAACTGAGTGCTAAAGGTAACATATTTCTCTTTATGTTCCAGATGTTCCTACCAACGCTTGTTTCACGCCCTCTGTGTTACTTTTACATTGGACTGACAACACTCAAGACTAATCTAAAACTTCAGGTCTCCTAAATTCCAGCTCTGAGGATGTGCAATGTTGTAGTTGTAATACACAACCCTTTCACTCATCACTTGTGCTGCTTCAAGTTTACTTGAAAGTTTCTCGAACATGAAGAGGTCTTTTGGCTCTGGTAGGTCTGTGGGTACAGCATAATATTCAAATGGACATTCCAGGCACAGATCTTGGTGGAGTGTACTTCTAGGTCTTTTTTATTATTTCCAGTTGGAAAATGGCATCCTACAGACAGCAAGCAATCTCATTTTAATATTCTGCAGTTTCCTTTTCACAGCATATGATGAATACCTCACTTCCCCCACCCTTCTGATTTTGTCCTGCTGCCATCCCTGTATTTGCTGTGCACCAAACGTGTAGTTGTTGTTTCGCATACAAAAGTGGAGTGTGCCTAAAGACAAAAGCTTTGAGTCCTGACGCAAGCACTTGCCTCCACTCCCTTGAGATCTATGTCAGTGGTGGATCTACCAAGATTCTTTACATTAGCAAAATTAAGCACTCAAATTAGTGTTTGAGGAACCAGGACATGGCCAAAGACCTAGAGGAAGTGGGACAAATGCCATAGTAAGACTCTGAGGTTGTGGAGTAAGTTATATGGTTTTGAGTACCTTTTGTGTCATAAAGCTTCAATTATTAATGTAATGATAATGCTCATAATTTCTAGTTGCAGACTTTACTATTGGTTCCCTATCATTTCTGTAGCCTGTTGGTTCTCATGGTGACATCAGTTAGCTTTTTCTGTCTCCCTTTCTTTCTTTATATGTCAGTCCATGCCTGGGAGAGGAGTAAGAGTTTAGGAAAGATGGTCTCTAGTGATGCTGATGAAGTATGACGTTTTTGATAGTGTTGAAATGTGTTCCTTCTATTGTCATGGAGCCCTTTCCTTCCCAAGAAATCCTCCTGTTTTATCAACTTGGTAGATGCTGGTGGATGTTTGATTTAACTACAACTGTGGTTGTTGGATAACTCTTCTTTTTTATTGTAATTCTTTTAAAACTGTCACCTTTTACTCATGAAGCAGATAGATCAGCAAAGAGATGTTATTGCTAGATGAAATTTCAGTTCCCTGAGATTCTAGCAATACCCAAGGCACAATAAAATCTATGGAAAATATTAATTGACTTCAATAAGGCCAGGAATTTACTATCAGTATCCAATTTTTACTGTAGTTATGGTCCTCCTTACAAATGTACTTTCTCTGTGGAAGAGGCTTTTTGAAAAGCTTTCAGACAAGCATTTCCATCACCAGAGTGGCCACAGATCAAAAGCTTGCATGACTACTCTGACTACGTCACAGATTTACACAGTAATATAATGGGAGTGCTGTGTTCTGCATCTGGAAATTCACCTGAGAGACTCAATCAGATGGTGCTGAGCTCTGTCATTAAGGAAAATGCCAGCCCCTCCCCAAGACCCAGGAAGGCAAATTAATACAAAGGCCAGAGCTGATCAAAGATTATAGACTTCTTTTTTTTTTCTGAAAATGTCATTAATTAAAAAAAACAACAACCAAAAACAAAAACAACATTTCAGCCTGATTTAGTAAGGCCACTGAGCACTACACATTACTTAATCTCCTGATTTCCTGCATCCCAGCTCCCACCTAGCCAGAGCTCCTTTTTCACAGGATCTTTTTTCCCAGCATTTTTAATACAGGGCCGATCCTTTCTGTTTGACAAAGAAAGGTAACTGTAGCCATAAACAACCATTTTACAATTTGTAGCTGCTTTCTGAACTGCCTTTTGTGCGGTGGGCAAGTTAATCTCGTGTTTTTCTTCTTTAAAACAAAAGAATAAGTTTCCTTCAGACTTCAAATTTCCAGTGTTCCCATAATGGACCAATGGACACTGCTACAGACAGACTTTTCAGATGTTTCACAAACAATTTTAAAAGACAAGAAGCAAAACTCTCCCCCGCCAGAGCTGGTGTGGTGTCTGTAGTCAAACATTAAGATTACTTTTGCATTGTTGATAAATTAGTATTAAAAGTATCCACAAATTCAAAAAGCAGACTCTCTGAGTCGACTGAGGTTCTGTGTACCAACTCCGAACTCTGGCCAAAAAAAAATTATTGACATTGCTGAGTATCTAAAAACAAAATTCCAGGACTAAGTACAAAAGTGGTAAGAGCATAAGTGAGACCTCATTACCTCTTCCCTTTGGCTTCCTTCTGACTACTAGTCTTCATCACTGGGAAAATGGACTTTTTCTGATGTTGGTTACTAGAGCTCCAAACCTCTTGTTTCCGTGTCAGTACTAAATGTTCAGAGCCTAGCCCTGGTGGCAACGTAAAGTGAAATTAATATTAGAGTTGTGTGGATCAAAACTCTTTAAGAATATTTCTGTTGACCCTGCCCACCAAAATCAAGAAGGAAAGCCATCCTAGGGAACTAATTACAGAAAATTCTATTTTAAAAAGTGTAATTTAGATAGACATACGAAATTAAGATTTTTAATCAAACTTCCAACTTAAATTTGGCCTCTCTGTTAGGCAGGCATTGTGATGCTTGGATTTAGTTGTTTTTCACAGGATCGAAGCTTGCTTCCATTGATGTGAGAAATGACAGAAGAAAAGATTAACAATGCAGAGGTAGCCATAAATCTTAGTAAATCTTGGCTGCATGCGTTTAATATTGCACCAAAACTAAGCAAATAATACATTATTAATGTGTATGCATATACATTTATAATCAAGTTCATCACATTGCTCTCTTCTTCAAATTGCCGGTGTGATCTTTTTTGTTATCCACCCTGTGCACTTTCCCTCTGCTTTCATACCAGCTCATACTATGTCGGTTGTCAGTATTTGGAGTGTTTGACATTGCTGCTGCCATTGTAAATTGAAAGATGGAACCATGGGCCAGATTGCTTTTATCTGTTATCCAGTTTTGATCTTTTCATCTGCTCTTTGCCAAGTAATGTCAGCCATGATTATTTCTAACTTGCCAAAATTCTGAACAGCTTTTAAACAGGTGACATTTTCCTATAAAAAGACTCTACCACAAGCACGTTTCTTTTTCCAGCCCTGAATGTCACCTTTTCTCCCATAATTACAGTGGTCTAAGTGACACATTTCTGGACTACTGACAGTTTTAAAGATTTGCTGTTTGTGGGTATGGCAATTACTGTGCATTACCTTCTCCCTTCTGAGAGGAGTGAAATTATTTCCAGAGATGCTGCTGTCTTCACAGTTTTGCCTTTGATTTTGCACAGTTGGCTCTAGACTAGATCTAGATTTGGAAGTAGCTGGGAATAACTTAGTGTCGGGCAAACAAATAACTTCAGACTTAGCTACTACCATCACTTACATGAAATTTTTCCAAAACTTTTTCCTTCTTGCCTGGAAGCATTCTCAAAAGGTTGTGTCCTGGGTAGAGTTTGTGGGCAAATATCTTTGTGCCTGGGGTCACTTTTGGATGTTAGTGACAACTCTCATTTCAGTTGTTCTCTTGTGTGAGTACATCTCTTGCCAGTGCCTGCCCTTGTGTGATAATGTTGTGTTTATCCCATAGGCCAATGATGGTCCATGTGTTTCTGCTGACATTCCACCTCTTCATGTAGAGAAAGAGTAGGTTGGAAATTAAGTCAGTAAGCTGACTGGGCAAATCTAATTTCGTCATTTACTTGGTCTGTCTTCTGGCTTTCTGTTTAACACCACAAATAAAAGACAATGATCAACAAACATTACTGACCTAGACATTGTGCAATTTAAGTGACGTGTACAGTAAAAAAATTACTCTTTGTCTCATCTTCTCTTTTGTTTCAAAATAAAGCCCTGGGAAATATCACAAACCAGAGATCTATTTGTGGACTTCCCATCTTTTATTTTGTGTATCATAGCAAAGACTTCCAGGGCAGACTTACCCAAGCCTTCTACAAACTCTAAAAGGGGGATTCTCATGACCGCATTTGAACACTACCTGTGGACTTTAATGTTTCTGATTTGAATAGATAACTACATAAACCTGTTAGCCTGCACTGCGGATCTCTGGAACTAAAAGAAGAACTATACTATGAATTTTTTAAAAAACTGACTCCTTTATTGATGACTTTTGGATAGCTGTTTTAATTTATGCACATTTACACAATCACATCCAAAAATTACCTACATAAATTAGGAGCCTGAAACAGGAATTTAAAGAATGGAAAGAACAAGAGCAACAATAGACTTCACAGTCAGCCTCCTTTAAGACCTTAGTATAGTCATGAAGTTAAGATACAAAAGCATTTGCAACAACAACATAGTGGGCAGAGAGTATAAAAGAGAGGCCATGCAGCCATTAAGGCAATTAAGAAAGATTAAGATTGCTTGTGGTGGAAAGACCCATTAATCAATAGGCCAGAAATCACAGCATGTTGTAGAATATCCTTCACCAAAAAAAAGGAGAACAAACAGGCTAAATATATCCCATACCAAAGGTTACAGAGTTCTCATTAATGAGAAATCTTATTAATCCCTCAGATATTGTTGGCTCCATAGTTAGGTTTTCCATTTGCACACGTAGGAGCAGCGCCGATGGAATGCATCCTAACTGATGCAGAGCCACTGTTTAAAAACACGCTTGTCCATAGCTGGCACCACAGATAGATCCAGCAATATTTCTGGACAGAAAGCAGTGGATGCTACTCAGCAGTTCGCAAGAGGAGGACAGTTATTACAGTTATTCATTACTAGTAACAATGATGCACAAGTCCCCAATCATGAATCTGAAGCTGCTGTACAAAGACAACACGATGTCTGTCAGAAGGATGGGTAATTGAAAACCCTCGCCTTTGCAAAATGCCTGTGGACATCTAATGCAAGTCTTCATATGGTAATGAGGAGAGTGGGAGGGCTACTGCACATGTTAAAACTTGCACCTGAAATAATTGAAAATTGGCTTAGACAGGCATA
Source organism: Gallinago undulata (assembly GCA_026546715.1). Lineage (NCBI taxonomy): Eukaryota > Metazoa > Chordata > Aves > Charadriiformes > Scolopacidae > Gallinago > Gallinago undulata. The sequence continues at coordinate 27,937,896 of JAOTQQ010000023.1, forward strand.
TAACCAGGATGAAACCAGCTCTGGGGCGCTCAGCTTCATCTTCAACAGCGAGGTCACTGCCCAATTTCAGGCTTACACATGGTGTCTGAAGGAGCAGCTACAGGTGGGCAGAAATTGATTTGCTAAAGGGTTTACAGAAATAAATAGCCACAGCTGTTTGAGTGTTGGTTCTTTTAAGCAAACTGAAAAGCAGAGGTGGGCACAGGTGCTTTTTTTTTTCACGAAGAAGTGGGTTTCGGTAATTTTTTAACTTGAAACTCCTAGAACTGTTCCTCATAATTTTTCTACTTCTTGATGTGGAATTAATTTTTATGCACCAATTTGATGCAGTAATATGGAAAAATACCTTAAAATTATCAAAACTACTGAAAAGAAATATTTTAATCATCCAAATTATGCTGTTTTGCTTTATTGGTTTACAAGCGTTCTTGAGATGTCTTGCTGTTTCAAGGAGGGAACTATAAATTGCTTTTAAGTTTTCTAATTGCAATTCATGTGAGGAAAATGCTTTCTTAAAAAGCTGAACATGATTCTGGAGTATATAGAAACAATGGATGAGGCACCTAAAGTGGTCTTTTCCATTTATGAGTTAAATCACCACTTTTGGATTTTTTTTTAATGTAGTCAGGATTTGTTTCTTTGGTTGACATTACTAGAAGACACATTGTAAGAGCCAGGATCATTTAAAAAAAAAAAAAAGAAGGCTGGTGTCATGCTCACCTTATAGTAGTTTTGCTGTTGGGTATATAGTGATAAATATGGTATAAAAAACTATTCTACTGCAGGTATTCTGGGTAATCTAAGGCAGCTGTTTTCCCTGATTTCCAGAGAAATTAACTATCCACAGTGTCTCCTTAATTTCAAGCAAGATTGCAGGCATCTGGACTTTCTTAACCTCTATATACTTCATTTCTTTGTTTCAGTACAGAACAACTAAATTCCCAGAAAAGCAAGAAAACTTAAGTAACAGTCAATCAACTGAAACAGTTGATTTTTGGGATCCTGCATCACTATGAAACAATCTGATCTGATATAGGGCACCTCTGCTGTGGCTTCTGCTGGCAAATAATTTCTTTACACGTGTTCTTCATAGTTAACAAAATGCAGCATGGCAGCTTTTGGCTGAACAAGCAAGCCTGAAGATCTGGCTGTCTCCTTGACTGCAGGAGCAGTAGCCTTTTCCTGTATGGCAGTCCCATTAAGCTTTCGAAGATGTAGGAGTCAATTTTGATACCCTTTGTGTATTATTGTTTTGGGAGGCAAGGGCACTCGGTAGATGTCTGTTGTCTGCAATGACAGAGAAGGCTGGGGTTTCCAGGTTTCTTGATCTTGGTGCTATTTATATTCTAGTAAACAAATATTTTATTGTTGATGTGTGGGTGTTCAGCTGTCACAGTAGTGCCTGAGAATATTAGCCAGTTTTCAGCTGCTTTACATTTGTTTTCTACCATTCCTTTTCTATATGCAATCACCTCACTCTTCTCCTATTGCAGTTTCTCAATTTTACTACATAAATACATCTTCTATCACATTGTTTATCCATGCATGGAGCAATAAAATAATCTGACTGCACCATTCTGGACCTCTTGACATTTAGAGAGAGTTGGGATTTAGACCATAGAAGAAGGAATTGCACTATTCAAGATGCAAAGTAATTAAGACGTGAACCAGGATTTCAGCAGAAGCAAGGTCAAGGAAAAGTTGAACTCAAGCAGAATTTCAGAGGTGGGAATAAGAAGGAAAGTAGGAAAGGTAGTTTGATGGTATGAAAAAGCAGTTTATTGTTTTCCATTTTGCACTGCTGGGATAGAACTATAAAGGCCTTTAATATCCTTTAATTACGCCATGCTAGTCCAAGCACAGAGATGCCAAAAGTTTGGTGATACATTGCTGTAGTTTCCTTTGTCTCCCTCTAATTTCTCTACTTCTCGCTTCTCCTGATATTTTTCCCTATATTCTTTTGCTAGACGCTTGATTTGAATCTTTTCTATATACAAACCTCTTTTTTTATAACTATCTTTTACAATTTTAATTTTCCTCTGTTCTCAGATTTTCAAGAACTTCCTGATGTCAAAGAAATCACCACAGCCTCTTACTTCCAATGCCCGATACCAGGGAGAAACAACACTTCCGTGGAAATAATGTGCAGTTTCCAGATCAGAAATTATCTGTCCTGCCACAGTAAAGCTTTCATATGGTGAATAACTTGTAGGTATATAGGTCTGCTGGTGTAAAAACTCTGGTCCTAGCCACTGGGAGAATGCCCAGCCCCTCCAATGTACTCATGCTACGCAGAGGAAACTAGAAAGACAAATGGCAGAGAGGTAAGAGGGAAGTGCAAATCTCTGGAAGGGGACATCTAGGCTGAGGGGCTTTTCAGAGTTTGATAGTGCCAGTTTTAGTAAGATTTTTTTTTTTAACATTAGCTTTTGGTTAAGAATCTCAGTGAAATGCTTTTTGATGCTTATGTGTTAATTTCAAAGTGCACTTGTAGATATTAACCAGACTATTTGGCTTTTCATCCTAGAGAAAACTAAACAGCTATATAATAAAATAGATAGCCCATCACTGACATTTGTCAAACATTTTCATTCCATCTGTTTCATCATAAGGTTCTACATTTTCCGGTTCCTTCCTCCCACTTTTTATGGCACACTTTCTTCCACTAAGTATTTCTATATAACATTTCATCTGGAGATGAGCTGTACTTCTTATAGTGGAATAGATTAAAATAAACCATTTCACTTGATAAGTATGCATCTTTTCATCATTCTGTCCATTCTTTTTATTGTATTACTAAACTCAATTAGAGAAAATCAAAATGCTTTATAAATCATGTCAAATACTTCAAATGTAATTTGGGAGAAAAATTTTGGTTAAAATGTTCTGGCATTGTCAAAATATCTTGTTTTGATGTCTTTGAGAATACAGTCTTTTCACTTTCCTCTTTTCAAACTTTTTTCTTTTGAATGTCTTTAAACATTGTTTTAGGTACAGTAGCATGATGTAAAAGTTAAAAGTTAATGTTTAATGAAACATTTTAACTAACTGAAAGAAAAACAACTTCTTTTTTATTTTTGGTACCTGAACTCTTATAAAAGTTTGGGCATTTTTCTCTTCTTGACATTTTAAAACACCTGACAATATGAAATCTCTGAAACCTCTGCAAAATTGATTTTTCTTTCTCTTTGTGGTTTTTATTGGTTCTGGGCATCTGCACCAAGAGGGAAAGAATTTTTGAGTCCAAGTTCCTGATCTCATATCCTCCTTCAGGTTAAGCACCTTCACTGATTACCACTGCTCCATTAAAGCAGGAGGGAGGCAACCTCTTCACAAGCCGAATGCCATTTAGGGCTCTTAGGGTGGATGCAGGCCCTGTGTTGATGAGAGGCAGTGCAGGCAGCACCAAGTTACCCTTTCACATGTTATCGAGCATGCGCTATCCTGAGCGTTGTTAATGGAGGTGGGGGGAAAGGTACCTCCCGCTCATCTCCTTCCCCCACTGATAAATTGCCAGCACAGCTTTAAGTCAACAACCTGAAATGCCATCAGGAAACCAGCTGGTGGCCAGCGTAGATCCCAGTGAGAGAAACTGTTTTGCAAACCTGCCACACCACTGACTGGGTATACTACTTCGAATTAGAGGTGATGAAGGCATACACAGTGGTAATGAAGTTTGTGTTTGAGAGAAGAGTTTGCATCATGGAGCTAAGAACAGGAACTTGTATTTTAAGACTAGGAAAGGTTACAAAGACATTGTTCAGCACTTTTTTTTTTCATCCTCCCAGTTTTCCACTAGTTTAAAACCTAACCACACAGCCAGGGTGGCAACACAAATATCAAAGGGCTCAGCTTTTTTGACAAAGGACAAGCCAAGCCATACTTCTGATCCCCTTCCATGTGCAATCCTCCTCTGGGTGCCAGGCAAAGCATTCTGCTTCTTCAATCAGACTGGAAATGGAGCTGGACATAATAAGTTCTTCAAGAAATTATGAATTTCTCTGTTACCTAATAGATATCAAACATCGGGCAGGTCATTTTATAATATGTGTGACTTTTCTCACAAAGAAAATGAGCTATTGCTCCAAATACTACCTTAGTGACATTCGGCAGGAATGCCTGGTGAATGGGACTGCTCATTTTCATTATATTTTTTTGAGAAATAGACAAATTATTTTACTATTGCAATCATATCCCTCTTGATGGTAAATGCCACCTCCTCCTTCCAGACATTTAACCCACTAATAGGCTTTACCTGCTGACTTGGTCAATAACAGCAGCAAACATTTGGTATTACTCTATCTTCTCTGTCATATAAAAGGTTATTCCCATTCTGATAATTTTTGCTCGTTTATACTGACAGACAATATTGATAATTCTCTTTGAGGGGTTGTTTAATGGGATGACCTTAACCAGAATAAAGTAGCTGGATATAAGCTTTTTCTACCATTGCATTTTTTCCAAAAACATAAAAAAAATCTCTGTTCAAAAGTGTACAAATTTTTGTGTGTAGTGTCTGTGGGTTTTCCATAAATGAGTTAAATTTGTTCACTTAAACTTTACATTTTTTATTAAGCCTCTCATGGAGGAGGTGGCAGAAAAAGTAGACTTTCAGAAACTTAAATCAGTCTCCACCACTATCTCATGCATTTACAGCTCCAGTTCAGAAGGTGCTCTAGGTAAATGTGGGCAGAAGAGCCATCCTGCTGATGTGCTTGAAGTTAGGAAAGTCTTGAAACAGAGCACATCAGATTCATTCATGTCTGAAGTTTCTGTGAAAGTTTCCTCTCAAATTTACTATGGTAAATTTCTGTCTCTCTAAAGTATGAATAAATAATTATGCAAATACAAATCAGTAAATAAATTGACTGTATTGATGTAAGCAGGCATTATGAAAGTTAAGATACATGGGAAATGAAAACAAACCTAAAAAGACAGTTCATTCTTGGCTATACAATGAAAAATGTCTAGTTATTCATTGTTCATTGACCAACATTTTTATAGCAAATGAGGCATGAAGAAATTGTGCACAAGAACAGTGCTGGTTAAAAAAAAATCAAAAGAATCCCTCACTAGATGTGACATTTTGAAATACTGTAGCTTTTTGAGCTCCAAATGTATATTTATCTGACTACTGTTTTTATAACTTAAAACATCAAAGAATAAAAGGTTGATATGCACAGCAGAGGTAGCTTTTCTGAGATGTTTTACCTCTTGATGCACAGGCAATCTAAATATTAATATTCATCATGTTCTAATTTCCTTATTCCTATGCCAAGCTCAGAACCACTTAGAATTAAGACTCTTCAGTTTTGCTGCTATTACATATTGTTTTGTCTGATTTCACTTCAGCTTGTACAGTTCCACCTAAATAAGCAACTGTGCTTGATTGCTTTCCAGCGTCGAACTGTGATATGTGGAGGAAATAATATTCCTAATGTGTTTCTGGTAAAAGACGAAGTCTGTATGTCCATTTTAACATATGATTGGAAACTTACGACCCAAAAATCCCAGCACTTGCAATTAGGTCTATATAGTTCCTGTCGCCCTTTTCCTGTATCTTTTAAAAACCTTCTGTAAGGCAGCCTGACCCCTTGAAACAATTTATTATTGTCTTCATCGTATCCCACTTTTTATTTGCAGTGTTTATGTAGATCCTTTTTAATAATTACTGAGGGATTCAAAGTATTTCCATAACTCATTTTGTGTCTCCAAAGGATTTCACTGATGAAGGGGGCTGAAGCTTCATCTGGACAGACAGCGTTAAAATCATAAAATGACATAATTTCAAGAAATATAAACCAGCAATGCTGCTGCAAGAATTGCAATAAAATTCCTGATGTCTGGATGAGCCCAGAGTCTGGACCTAAAGACCTTAGAAATCATATGTATTCTGGTGAAGGTCACAAGGCCCTGAACAGAACTATTCTGCCTAAAATCTCTCAGGACTTCAGAGTCAGGAATTCTTCCTGTTGAATCCTTTTGTGTAGGGATGGTGGAGAGACCTATTTCAAATGCCTTCATAATGGTGTATTTCACTGGTGTCTGTAACACAGGTTGGCTAACATGTTTTTCAGGATGAAAAAAATTCCTATTCATGTAGATAACACATATACAACTTCATATGATAGTGCTCACACTTTTTTTTTTTTTCTCTTTCTGTAATTAATTTTCCAAATCTGAAACAAGAAAAAGAAAAGGAATTTTGCTGCTGAATTCGAGCACAACCGGGTGTTATCCAGAGGCTAAATTCTTTTCCTGCTTAACATAAGAACATAATAAGAACATAAGAGGCATACTGGTTCAGAACAAAGGTCAGTGTAGTCCAATATCCTGGCTCCAACAATAGCCATAAGTGGGTATGCAGGGAAGAGTAGAGAACTGGCCTTGCTGTCTAATGCCTCTCCCTAAGTATTCTCCCAGCTCTCAGCTACTCACAGCTGAAGAATTTCCTGAAATGGGTGTAGTTCCAAAGTATTTAAAACACCTCTATATGTTTATGTTCTGTGGTCTTGACCAGTCTCCCCTTGAGGCTGTGTATCTACTAACTGATGCCAGATGGGAGTTGAGCACCTGGATTTTGTGGCAAAAAGTGATTTATGTAATTATGGACTCCAGGATAATACTTTCTCTGTAGCTTCATTAATGCAATAGTTCTAAAACAAATCTGGTGATTTACAGGTATGTGATTAGAAGAAGTGAGGATATGTTCAAAATACTACTATGTTTCCTTTAAAATATCTATGTAGATGTTGTGACCTGAGACCAAAAAAAATAGAGTGGATTTTGGCAGGGTAGGACACAAACTGTTGATAAAAGAGTAACCTGTGGGCTGAATGAGGAGATAGTCGAACTGTTCAGGCAGGGTGCTAGAGGCAAAGAAATAGATGATTACCTCTGAATTATGCAGTTCTGAGTAAGAGGAGGATAACTGACAGACAGACATTTTTCAACCTTGCCGAGGAGTAGATGGACATGAAATGATATACCCGTTCAGTAGCAAATTCCTGTTAGATTGCTCTCAGACCAGATTACTACAGATTCTTGCATCTGTCTTCCTCCATTTTTCAAACATTACCTTTTCTTTTTTTTTTTTTTATTAAAACATATCTGTTGTTTATAATGATATCGATTAACTTTCTTAGATCATGCCACTTACTTACATTTCCCCATGTTTGGCATATATGCAAAATGAAACCAACTGTGAAGATATATACAATGAATCTTCTGATGGTAAGTGCTTGCAAACAGCAAAGGCACTTGAATATTCTGATGACAGGGCTTGTATAGGAGCCTACATGGCTAGACAGAATGAATCTTTTCTTTTCTGTGCCTACTGTAACCAGCCACATCTCCCGCTGTTCTGAATCACCAGGTTCAAATAATTGGCTTCCAAGAATCCTTTAGTTGGAAATGCTGAAGACAGAAAAACTCTAATGGGTCATTTTGGACAGCCTCCTGCCAGGACATGATTATTCCCTCCAGAGGTATGTTAGTGCTTGATGAGCAGCAACACTATCCTCAAATGAGGCAATGTTGTCCACAAACATAGACAAGCAGAAAGAAGATATTGGTGGATGTAGACAACACATACCTTTCTCTGTAGCCTGTGCTTTTATTCCGTGTTGCCTTTAATATTATTCCTTGTACTGGAAAGACAGGAAAAGGAAGGCGTGTTTGAAAAGCCCCAGGAGAAAACAAACTGCTGTATTTCTGAATTTGTTTCATTGTGTTTGAGTAATAAGGAATACTTTGAGGTAACCACAATCAAATGCTCCTCAGACATCTGAACGTTTTCTTTAACATGTTGTGGGTGTTTTTTCTATGAGTGTATGTGTGGATTTTGTAGGGTGGGAGATATTCTGTTACCTATTAGAAGGTTTGCCGTGTCCCTCAAAGGATGTCTCATTTGCTCAACAGATTGCTCCTGGTCCCTGATAATTTATGAACCATCACTGACATCATCTGATCACACAGCTGGCTTTGTTTCCAAGGACAAGTTTTAATAAGATTGTTTCAGTCAGGGTGAGGTCTATAATCTTAATTTCTGGGGGCAGTAGAGTCATTTTTTGGGGTGATGGTAAAGTTCTTTGTTACCTGAACAAACTGTCAGGCATGCTGGAGAATTTTTTAAACCAACCTGTAAGAGGGTGTTGGAACCCCTCCGTAGTTGGTAAAATCTTCTGATGGGGTGAGACCCACAGGAGGGAAGGGGATTCTTAGTACTAGACTTTAGTGTTCACTTTTAATGAAATTTTCCAAGCTTTTAGTATCGACATTCTCAATCTGCAAGTCCTTTAGAGTCCTTAATGGTTTCTGCCTGTGCCCACGGCAGGAACTATGAATGTTTTTATCTAATCTACTTGGTGATGAAGCTGTATTCAATTTCATCTCATGATTAGATCTTTGCAATGCACCTACATCCAGTTACACCATGAGACCAGAGCCAAGCTTCAGCTGTGGTTTATTTGTGAAGGGGTGTTTTATGAGCAGCCTGCAATGCCTCCACTCTATTACTTGAAAAGAATTTTTTACTGTGATTTTCCCTTTAAATAGTTATGATCCTTGATCCATTTTTTTGTGATTTTGTGTCAGTGAAGAGGAACTGATATGCCTTGAGGGATCAGGAATGTGTCAAGCCTGACTCTGATAGATGGCTCCTTGACCAGTGGAACCATACATCTTATGGTCGCTGCAGAGCTGTAGGCTCTCCGGTGACACTGTAAAACTCAAGCTTTGGGAAGAGGGGAGAGATGCCAATAGGGTATGTGACAACAAGGCATTTTTACATTTTCAACTGTGAGGATTTGAGAGTCTCATTGTTCTGATGACAGTTGGTGATGACTAAACATGAGTCTAGATAGGTGTATTTTTATATTCTGAAATAACAAGTGAGAGACACTCTCTGACCCACCACAAATCCTTCTCAAAAGCTAATTTCTCCATTCTGTGTTATGCCTCACATGCTTGGGGTTATTCTTTCACGTATGTAAATAAATTATTCTTAAAGAAAATCAAAATCAATGCATGTGTGTGAGAAATGGTGTTTTCTGTTGATAGCTAGCAAGGTTTACTAGTTCTCCAATTCCAGATTCAAACATGTTTATTGTAGTAGGCAATATTTAAGACTGAGTGGTCTATTTTCTACACCTTTCCTGTGTCCCTTTTGCTGCTTCCCTGGCAAAGCATGACAGAGATAATGTGATGCATATTCTCTAGGGGCTCATAGCCAAGGAAATAGTGTTTCTCCACAAAATCATCTTCCTCTGTGGCAGTCTCAGAAGGAAACAGATTTTCTATGGTTGGTTAAAGAGCTACACGCCTCACATTAAAACTTTGGACCTTTAGTCTAGGAAAACATCTTAATTCTGGACATTCTGTTTCCCCCTCCTGAACTGAACTTAGATATGAATGGGATTTAGGGACTTGGTGTCCTGAAATGAATTGCTTTCCTCGGTTGGATCCCAGGTGGTGTGGAATAACAGGATTGATGGGGCAAAAGTTTTATGCGCTGATGACTTGGGAGGTGCACAGACAGGACAGCCTGGGTAATTTTACCAGAGCTCCAAGAGAACTTTCGGACCCTACCCAGAGCCCACTGCTGTCAGCGGCAGAAGTCTCCTCTCATTCAGGAGGAGCAGGTTCAGGCCCAGTGTTTGTTAAATGTAGACTCATTATCCCCAGGTTTCTTACACAAAGATGATTACTGTAATATTTTATATGACTTTTCTCTGAACTGACTATTCTTCTTATTTGTTGAGTAGAATTGCCCGTTTTTCTCCTCGATGCATTTACACAAAGTACCTTTTCTTTTTCATGTCTTTTTAGGTGGGATTTTCTGTCAGCATGTTTTATTTGGGAAATAGCATGTGACACTGATGAATCTTCCCCTTCCTTTATTTTTCTAATGGAAAACACCTGCAGCATAGAACAGCCTTGGAAAAGTCAAGTAAGAGCCTGTATGCTGCGAAGTGCTGTGATAATAAATATAGTCTAGTATACACTGAGCAGCACAAATATGTAAATATTTTACCACATGTGTACTTGCATATCCTACCTTTTTTTTTCTTTTTTTTTCTTTTTTTTTTCTTGTAGAGCATACAGTTAAAATGCGCACATCAAGTTACGTATGTCTGGTACAGTGGCAGCAGTCTGCTGTTAATAATGATACTGAATATGTAAATCCCCCCACTTTTTATAACCAGTGCTTTAGGTTGCATTTACTGTAAACAAAGATGTATTTTGTGGGGCAGTTGGTTTGAGTTTATTGTTTATGTAAATCTCTCAGAATGTGACATAGCCAGATAGCTTCCTATGTTGTGCTGATCCACATTTTAGGCCAGCAGCCAAAGTATTTTATCTTTTACTTCATTATAGTGATCTTCCAATTAGCTGTGGTCTGTAATACCCTGATTTTGGTGGCAGTGGTTTGGGGAGGATTGTTTGATAGTTCTGCTCGAGAGGCAAAATGAGGGGCCTTATTATAGAAAGTGCAGAGGTTGTGCAGTAGCTGAGTTCTGTTGCAAAGTTTGCCGATAAGGGAAAACTGGCCCTTGAGCATCCATTCTATTCTGTATATTAACACTTCTAATCTGCACTGCTGATAAAACTGCAAGCCATTTGCCTTTGGAGGAATTAGTTCTGCCTCACTTGTGTAACCAGGCGATGGTGATTAACCTTTAAACTGTCCAATATTCTCAGCAGACTCCTGCTCCAGATTAGAAACTATTTAGTTATGACCAACTAAATTAACAACATTCCCTCCTCTGAAGAATAAGATTTGGAAGGTATGCATTTTAAGGTGGAATGTGGATAATGTCCTTATTTATTCAGCACTTTTGCCACATAAAATGTATTTGTCATTTAAGAAGAAAAAGAAAGGAGAGAGGGAGATTGATTTCGGATTGAAACAATCTACAATTAGTTAGGTACCGAAGGCTCTTTGGTTGAATTTGGCTTGGGGTGCTGCTTTAGATGGCCGAGACCTGTTTCTGACTTTTCGTTCTTAAATAAAACTTATGGTGCAGGGGATAAAATGGCAGGATGGTGCTCTGGCATAGGCAGCAGTTTAGGGAAAATATTTCCTTCCTTTGAAAGGAAAGGCAGTTATCTCATTTCTTCAGGAGAGTAATTTTTGGAAGTTTACTAACCTTCCTGTCACAATCAGGCAAAACAAAAGGTTTTGTAGGTGGTGGTTACAGACCAACATATCCAATGGACTAAAGCTGCTGTGATAACCTAGTACTGTACCATTGTATCTACATATTTTAAATGTGTAATTTATCAATTGAAACATACCCTTCAATACATGTGCCATAAAAGAAAAGAGCAAGGGCAATTATGTAATAGTATAGTGTTTGTCTGACGTGCCTTAAATCCCCATATTGTTATTCCTCACTGAATAACAAATACAAAATCCCTGTTAGCAATGTTTTCCGTTTTACCAGTTTTATATTAGCTGCCTCCTTAAAAATTGCTAATCTAGATACTACATTAGTAGGATGTCAGTCAAACTGCAATCCACAGTGAAGCCTTCTTCATATACCAATTTAAATCATTCATGGTCCTTTCTTTGGCATTATTCAAAAGATCATAATAATTTTCTTGTGCCCACAGCACAAAAAAATCAATTATTTCCCCACAAAGACTTGAAAGTACTTAGCGAGTGCTGTAAGAAAAGCTGAGGGTTATATCAAATTGAAATTGCACTCATTACACACAACACAATTAGTTGCCACTAGTCTGGCCGGTGCTTTAATTCTGAATGGCATATCTTTATTATTACAGAAACAAGCATGCAAATGGCATTGTTCAGGATTTGCAGAAATCAATAGGATATAGTGCTGTGTGTTTGGTGGCCACTGTCACTCAGTCTGCTGTGGATTTGAGATAATGTGTGTATTTGAATTAATGAAGGGAACGTGAGACATCATAAGTGACACCCAAATAAAAGAAATGGGTACATGATATTTGTAATTATTCTACTTGTGTTTTTGTTGTAAATACTTGTGCTTTTTGTTTTTTAATCAAAGGATTAATTGCATTTTAATAAGGCATTATGATTTTCAGAGCTTTAGTTAATTAAAACTTGTAGTATATAATTATGAAGTGATGCTGAGATTTGTCTAAAGATCACCCATACGTTTAGAATATGTATATTTTTCCTTAATTAAGCAGTTGTTGCATTTTGGGGGGAGGATGAATTATATTAAATCTTTGAAAGATGATGGCAGCTCCAAATGGATTTCTATAAATGGCAGCTAGGAATGTAGATTATGTTGTTGGACAAATTAAAGTGGAGGGACTACTGGGGTTGGAAACACTTTTTGGCTGGAAATGCCGGAACATTCATTTGCACAAATGTTAGCTTTCAGCCGCAGGAGTAAGAACAGATGTATTTGTTCAATGTATCATATCATTCCGCCCATTAGGTCCCAGTGAAATTGCTGCAGTTTGAAATTCTGAGTGCAGGCTGTAAATAGTCACTGGTGGTGCGTGGTAAAGATTATTTTCCATGTGACAAAAAGGGTTTTAAAAGGAGAAAGAAGGTAGGTGTGCATGCATGTGTGTGTGTGTACAGACAACTTTATGTACCAACTTGTTTCTAGAATTGATGAATACTTGTACAAAGCTTTAGTCACTCACAACCTAGCCTGGGAGATATAGATATATTTTTAAAAAAAGATATATATAAAAAGATATATATATAAAGACTGTTTCCCATGGGAATATATTATGTACGGATTGATAGACTAATTGCTAGATAGATAAAACAGAGATAAAGTAAAACAGTATTAGAAAGTTAAAATCTTAATGTTACAAATGAAGCTTTCCTTCGGCAGTGTTAAAAAAAAATATGTCTTCTGTTATATTTATTCCATTCCTTTTGGAAGCGTACTTTGGAAATAAAAATTGATTTTACTCTTTTTTCTTATATAGTGAGGGGACAATATTGCTTTGCTGTTGAATGGTGAGATGTGTGGCTTTTTATTTCCTGTCAGCTATACAATGAAATACATGTTTATGCAGAATAGTCCAGCACAGTCATATATTCCTATCACATAACCTTACAAACTAGAAAAGGTTTCTAACGTTCCCTCTTGAAGGAAGGGTCTTAAATTAGACTTCAACATTTCCTGCTTAGAAGCTTGGTTCTTGCAATGCACAAATATTTATTTATTTATACATTTTTAATGCCCTGCCTTGCAGACACTTTTTGAGACAAACCCACTCAAGAGATTAAAATGGTCCAAGAGAGGTGGGGAGGCAAAGCCTGCAGAGAGGGCAAAAGAAAGAACAAGAATTCTCAAAAATTTACGTTGACTTCAGCACTCAAAACAGGATTTTATTAGGTATCTATAAATGGATTTTAAGTAGGATTTTCCCATGTTTTCTCCCAAAGCTGATTTAAAATCTAATATTATTAGATTGGTCACGGCCTTCATATTTTAACTGTCAAACCCAAAGCCTGAAAGGTGATTCATTCAAAGCTTGCTAAAATATTTGCTCAGCAGCACAATAGTGTGTGATGGAAAATAAACTCCTCTAGAGCATCTCACCCTATCAGCCATGGCCTGCAGCAGGAAAAGAATGAGGGAAGGTCAGTCAATTATGTGTGGTAATCACCGTAAGCATATTATCTGAGACACAGATGTCTTCCCTGACCCCACACGACATAGCTATTAACCCCACAGTAGTATAAAAATGGGGAGGAGGAGGAGCCGGTCCCCTAGGTAAACCAGACCTTTTCAGTCAAGGCTTGTCCGGCATCTCGGTGGAGCTGCGGCAGCGAGGGCGCTGTGGCGGGGAGATGGCCCCACGCACGGCGGGCGGCGCGGCCACCTCTCCTCTTCGGGGACCTTTCTATAGACCTAGTCATGTGAGATAAATAGTTGCATCATCGGAAAAATGAGACTGGCAAATTGACTCGTGAGATATTTCGGGAGCATAAACAGCCCTGGAATGCCAGGCGCTGCCCGTGTTTTTACGGGAGCAACTTTTGTGTTGCTGAGTACACTTACATAGTGGATGCAGTAGTGCTGATAAAGTATAATACCACTATCATGCAATCGCCTAACGCTTCTAGAAAACAGAGATGATTTTCTCATTACACTGAGTAATGTGCTGATTACCACATACGGCTCCTTTTGAGTTCAAGTTCCTTCTATATTTACTTCAGAAAAATGATCAGCTGCTTATTCAAGTGAAAGGGATTCTTTCAGTGTGATTGTTCAAATACATCAAGAAAGCAAAGCAGATTTTTAAACTGGCTACTTAAATGGTTGAAGTTGAAGGTTCATTTAAAAGTTTACACATAGAATTTGGTTGCTGTGTAGGAAACACGCATCAGTAGGAGATGCAGTATTCCGCACCAGAAAGCTCTCGGCTTTCCAACACCATGCATTAACCCTGAAAGTAGGTGTGGTTATTTCCTGTAGCCTTTGGAAAATCTTTTCTTGAGGTGATGCTTCGTGATCTTTTGGGAGGCCATTTTGTGTTTTTCTACCAATAAGATGAATGACCATTAAGCAGCAGAAGCTATTGTGGTGTTGCACAACATACAGTGTAAAAGAGTCTGTGACTGACCAGATTTGTGTTTTTTCTCCTCTTTAAATAATTGACTGTAATGGCATTCTGGTCTTGTGGCATCCTCGTAACTGAGATCAGTCTGGGCCTGATGAATACCAGGGTCTGAAGGGAATGCTTTGCTCATCAGATTTGCCACAGAACATAGCAGAGGAATCCCCAGCTTTCCTTTCTGACAGAAGGAATTATTAAAAGATATTCTCCTTGATAGTCTCCTTTCCCAGGGTTAATCACCATGTGAGTGCACATTTGCATGCATTGCTGAGCTACAGGTTACAGACGAGAAACGTGGTGGTTATCCAACAAGGTTAGATAAGCCACTGGACTCCCAGGAAAGAAAAATCTGTTAGAGGTAGGGGATTTTGACGTGGTGCAGGGTGAACGCAGGTTGCCTCTGCCACTGACCTTAGGGATGACCTAGATGTGGATGAAAAGGATGGTGACGATGACTCAGTAGGAGAGCTGGGCTGAAAGGGATGTTGCAGGTTCACATCAGAGCCAGTGCCAACCAAATTCAGCTGGAGTTCAAGGAAGAGATTTGGGCTAACTTCCCTATGAGTAAATCCCCTGTGGGAGTCTCATCTACATGGAAAGATACGATTTTGCACTTCCTCCTATTATTGTGGTCAGTCTTGAATTTTGGTCCTCTTGTATTCCCTTATTAAACTTCCGTCCTATTGTCATTTTAGCCCTATGTCTAAATGTTGCTAAGTAACCTCCTGTGTCAAATACTTTTTCTGCCGAGAGAGAATCTTGCATCAGTCACCTATTGTGACTGCCAGATTAGATACCATAATGTGCTCGACATGGGACTGTGCTTTACTTCTATCTGGAAACTGCAGCTGATACAGGATTTGGCAGGCTACTTGGTAAGCAGCGTCTTTTCCTTGAGAATATTAAAGCAGCCCTGAACAACTTGTACAGTTCATTTACCAGCCCCTAG
This sequence comes from Gallinago undulata, assembly GCA_026546715.1. Lineage (NCBI taxonomy): Eukaryota > Metazoa > Chordata > Aves > Charadriiformes > Scolopacidae > Gallinago > Gallinago undulata. Next base: position 27,953,425 of record JAOTQQ010000023.1, read on the forward strand.
GCTGATTTTTAAGTTTGGAACCTTAAGGATTTTTTTTATTTTATTTTACCTTTTAGCTCTAAATCTTACCTGTTTGAGTGAGCAACTCTGCTGAAGAACACATTGTTCCATTTGTGAACAGTGAAGTCTGTACGTTAAGACCTTATCTCTGAAAGAGAGTGAGCAGTGCATACCTGGAGCTTCAGTGAGCTGTGATTTCCATGAGGCTCTTTTATCATGCTTTCCGTAGGGCCAAATAAAAGCCAAATTCTGATGATCACTTGCGTGAGTAGAAATCAGGAGTAATGCTCTTTAAATAATATGTAATTAGGCTAGCGTGAATGAGAATGGAACTTGGTCCCAATTGATTATATATTTCAGGTCAGTTGAAATAATGGAACAGCCTTTTCTGTCTCAGCTTAATGCAGTGGTTCTGAAGAGTTCATCACCTGCTCTTGGCTCTCTTTCCTATTTCCAGCTGATAAATCATCTTTAATGTGTTTTCTAATATTACTTTTCCATGTAAGCACTGGTTATAGTTCTATGTGACAGCAACCAGGGGAGGGGGGGGAAGAGGGGAGCAGGCAATAATTTCACTGACACAGAAATTACTGTAAAAATGCATTAATGTGTCTTAAGTAAAATTGACATACTTTGAAATATATATTGCCTATAGGCAAAATTAAATTTTGCTAACAAAACCAGAGATAGGTGGAGCTTCTGTAGCATCATTCCTGGGTACATATTGAATAGTCAGGATGGTTTCCACTGCTATATTAGTACAATATTATCAAATGTCACGTGCAAATCACATGTCTTATTCAGTCATGTTTTGGCGGTAACCTTTTCTTATGTGATAGTTTCTTTTTCTAGAGGAAATATTTGCTAAAACCCATAGTAATTTTAAATACATGATTTACCATATTAATACTGTCACTTATCACATGCTCTTCAGTTCTTTCTTGTCTATGCATTCTGTTAACCTTATATGTCATAGTAAAAGCAAAATGTTTTCCATAAAGCTGTGCAAGTCACAATTTAATTGGCTCTTCTTCTCTAAATTTTGTCCTGATTATAAATAACCATGGCTGGAAAAATAATTTTAAAAAAAAACCATTCTGCACTACATTTTTGTCATTTGCCTAAAACCCTCTCCTAGATTATGAGTACAATCTGAGAATTGTTGAGTTTTATTCACCCAAGTAAACCTATAGCTGTTTTAGATGCCAAGGAGCCAAAAAGTACTGATTTCTCCATGGTACAGAAGGAAAACAGACCTGTACATACTTGATAAGCATACTGGTTGCAGGGAAACTAATCACTCACATGTGATGGTTTAAGCATGAGAAACTGCACATAGGAATTGCATTCGGCACACTGTTTGACCACTTCACCTGCACACCGCAAACCACTCCATCTGCAGCGTTGCTGGCCTTGTAGAGAAAGCTTCAAATTGCTGCAGCTGAAAATACAATACAAAACATAGTGTCCTGCCACTCTCACCCATTGCATTATTTTGAAGAGCAACATAAAGACAGGTCAAGGCTGGCTCAGTGACAGATAAAGTGCATCTTCATCTATCTTTTTTTTTTAAAGAAAATGTAGTTTGGACTTCTGAATCATTTAGTTGCTTTTAAATACACTGATGTAGCTCTATATTCCGAGAGATGCAAATAAAGACATTTTCCATAAATGCTACAGTATGGTGATGAGAAGGTTTTATGCAGTTTACAGTGTTGTTTGCATTAAATTTCCAAAGACTAGAGATTAGGGAACTTTCATATGTGGGTTTTTTGTATTGGATCCTACAGGAGATACAAACTGTTTTATAGGCAAGATGTTCCAAACCAAACCCAAAGTTGTGTTGGTTATGCCTACAGTGTAAGCAGGAGTTTGTTTCTGCAAACTGATATTTATAAATTTATGAAAAGAAACCTTTGAAAAATGCATATATAATTAGTAAATGCAGAGGTCTGTATTTAGACAAGGTTAAATATGGGTGTAAACTCAAAAATATGACTTTGCACCAACCCAAATTTTCCGTGTATTCAACATTTCTGCCTACATCTGTCAAATTATTTGAGTCAAAATGTATTTTCAGTATGCCTTTAAGTTAAAGGGTAAAAGGGTTAAGTTGCTGTCATACCAGCTATGTGCTGCCCCTTCCATTTTTATGAGAACATCTCACGTGTTCTTATCCGCAAACATCTATCTTAGGAAGAAAAGTATGGTTTTGGTATAAGAACTAGGAGTAATTTTTTTATCTGCTACTGATCTGTAATCAGCCACAGTAAATACAAGCACTTGGTCTGAATCTCCTATGACATTTAACAAGATTTTGATTGTAAGTCAGACTCCAAGTACCCAAATTTTTTCTAACAGTTGTTCTACTGCTAGCCAATAGAACATTTCAAATGAAGTAGCTACAAAGACTAAAAAAAAAAAAAAAAAATTCAGTTTTTTGACATGAGTCATTTGGGTTTTAAGGAATTTATTGACGGAAGAAATTTTATTGTCCTGTCTGGTAAGAAGTAGGGACTGGAGTACCTCCATACAACAACTGACCAGGGATTTGAGATAATTTTCTTCTTTGCCTGCTAAAAGATAGGCAGAAACAATAAATTGGGAAACTTCAAGTTCTAACAAAATATGAGATAAGAAAAACAAAATAATCACTTTCAGCGCCCAGTGATGGCAGAGGCTGCTTACTACTTTTGAAGAGGTCTTCAATATCAGCTACGTAAATAATGATCTTACACACGTACAAACCTGTAGAGTTTAGAAGAGAAAGCTTAGAAAGAGGAATCATGGTTTTCCTCTGCTGTTTCCTGTCTGACAGGGAATCTGATGCCAGTCCTGCAAACTCCTGAGTGAAACTGAGAACTGTACAAAAAGACTGGTTTTGGTCTTTGATTTAGGGTCTGAAGTGTGAAGATACTGAGCGTTTTGTGGAAGATCCCCAGTAGTTTTTTCTGACCTCTATTGTACTCAAAATCCTGCAAAATACTGCTCCCAAAGTTCTGATTGGCTAAATCCTCTTTGTCACAAGTGTTGCTTGTTGATGTTGGTCTGTTTAAATCCCCTGTGCCATGTTTTTTTGCACTAGTGTTGCACACGTGCTGGGCTTAATATGCTGTAGGATATGGGTGCCCACTCTGTACTCCTGTGAGCTAGCACATTGCCCATCTTGTTGTGCCATCATGGATTCTCGTCTTGTCCTGCTCAATCAGTGCATCCATTGGCTGTTACTTTATCTCCCCACTACCTTCTCCTCTCACTCTCCTTCCTTGCCCCCAGCTGCATCAGCTCTTCCTCTCCACCAGGCATTTGGACTCAGACACCAGTCTTTCCACATTTCTCTCCCAGGTCCTTTGTGTGTACTGAAGACACAACTTTGGAGAGGGTCACTGGTGCTCACAACTTTTGTGCACATCCTTTCTTGAAATTTGTCCTGCACGTCCAGTCATCCACCCAGATGCAACTTGTGCAACTGCTCCCTCCCTTATGGATGCCTTTCATTCTCCATCCCTTTAACCTGAATCAGCTACAAAGGCATGCAGAAAAACAGCCGTTTGACTTTTTTCTCCTCTGCTTTTAGCAAACCCTGGATCAACTCTCCTAATCCTTAGAAAGGTTACATCCTTTACCCTTTTCCTGCAAAGCACTGCTCCTTTCTGGCCTCTCACTTTCTATGTTCCCCTCTATGACAAGCACCTCATCTTGTTAACAGCTTTAAGCAAAAAATAGCCTTTTTACCTTGAGGAAAAAATAATCAAACCAAACCTGGTGAAAAAATTGCAGACAGCTCTGTCTGAAATATTTTTATGCTAAAAAATTGCAAATTTACTTTTCCATTCATTGCATACTTCCTTCAATGATTGCTACATTTCATCTTATCTGCCTGTCATATCTTTTGAAGATCTTTTGTCTTCAGCTTTGACTTAGCATGGCCAAAACTGAGCTCTTATGCTTCTCTTCTGTACTCTGAGTCTACTTCGACTCTTTTCTTGGTTGCACTGATCAACATTATTACCATTCCTGTGATCTTAGACCTATTAACCTGCCATTTTTATTCTCTACAAGCTAGTGGTGAAACCCATCTTTCTTTTGGTAGTAAAATGAGGAAGTCTCTCATCTAAACCATTGTAGTCTCTTCCACCTCTTTCTTTATAGTCTTTTTTTGCTCTTAAACGTACATCATCTCTCTTGGATACAGACAGAAAACCAGGCCTAGCCATGCCCATTATTCCAAGTACTCAGCCCTGCTCATTCCTCCTCTCTTATGCTCTCTCATTGCTCTCACCTTCAGGTGTACCAAGCAGCTGCCTTGCCTTCTAGTTATGACCAGCCTGCACCCTGGTTACTAGCTTATATGAACATCACCATACCTTTTGAACACAAAAACACCCAATGGACTCATTTGTAAGGCTTTTTCATTCTTCAGCCATTTCTTCAAAAATCGTATCTGCTGCAGCAATGACTGGTGAAAACACCCTTAAGGTCACAGCTGGCCCATAAGGTTTCAGTACTCTGAGGAGTAGGGAGCAGGGCGGGGAGGTATGCAGATGTCTACAATGAGAGGGGGCACACATCTTTTTGATTTTGTAATTTTTGTTTTCCAACTTCTGTGTATTACCTGAATTATTTCACTATAAGCTCTCGGAGGAAGGGATGCTCTGCCTTTAGCTGTGTGCAGCAGCACCTCTGTGGGGTCCTAATCCCAGCTGAAACCTCTGTGGTGTGTCACTGCAGCAACCTCACCAGCTCATATCCTCATCCACAGCTGTATGCATTTTGGAAATCCTCTGTGTTTGCATCCATACTCCTTACCCTCTTTCCCATACTTAATGACATATATTTATCAAGCAAGCACAAGAGGACAAGAGGAGAGGCTCCCTTAAATGCATCAACCTGCAAAAGATTTATGTTTAAGATGTGTATGTCACATATGTTTTGGGAAACTTTCACAGTCATGATGTTTATCTTAATTTAGTGATATACTTTTCCTTAGGAAAGCAGGAGCTCCAGGGCAGAGATGGACTCTGGCAGCTGTAAGGAATGATTACTTTCCAGTTTGGCTAATGATTTAATCCACTGTGGTTGCAAGTCTTGCTTTCCTCTGTGGATGATGTCAACATTTCCATGGGCTACATGTGTTGTATTCATAAGTGGTACTTAGAAATATGTGTTCTGTAATCTCCTCCTTATGACTGACACTTTACACATGTGTTTATCTACAAGGAGTGGTGACATTAGCTTGCTAATTTTGCCAGTGTACTGTACCAGTGAGGGTGTGAGAGACTCAGAAGGATATTTAAACTGGCAGAGAGAGAATTATTGACATTAGCTATGAGTACTTTGTAAGACTCTGTTTTGGAATGACATTTATTATCTTTGCTGCTGAAAGTCATCCATCATTCCCAGATGGACCTGCAAGCCTTACAGAAACCTCTCTTCCCAAATCCCACTCATTGCCAGTGGCCAGAAGTGCTCGCCTATTGACATTTGTAAATTAGATATACAGATATTATTCCCTGAGAAGAAGTGGAGTGTGCAAATGGTATGATAAGATATGGTTTTCTTGGCTGCAGAATGGACTTCAGTGGTGAAAAAAATGCTCATTTGCCAGAACTCCACCTACATGCCCCTGTGTATCCATGGAACTCGAGTTTTCTTTATTAACTAGACTGTATGCACAATATTCACATGGTGAAGATCCTCAGCAAGAGCTCATACTGCCCATTTAAGTGTTTTTTTAAAGAATCAATCTCTTACCTCTCAAAATTACATTCATATGGCATTGTTCAATATGTATGGCTGACTGCTATAGAAAGCAGCAACAACAGGGTACAATGCACTAATTTTATCCCACTTTGACTTTGAAAATATAATCGGTACTTATAAAAATTGTAAATACTACAGAATCATGCTAGTAGGTTTATTCTAAAATGGAAGTGCTAATACATCAAGCAAAATAGCTTTGCTAGTCCTAACTGGCTCCTATTATCACTATTATCAGAGAAGATATGCCTCTGGCAACAAAAGTGTGCTGGAGCACAAATGAATATATGCAAGAGAGCCGAGATTTAAGGAGGTGTTTCTTTTTATCTTACAATGAACTTTGTTCTTTTGAGTGCCAGTTAGAGTAGTAAGTGCAAGCTCTTATGTCCAGTGGCCAGCTCTCATCAAGCTAATGAAATGGTAGCCCAATAAAAATACACATAACTACCCATTATGGAAGTATGCTATTCCTCTCTGCATTAGGCGACAAAATACAATCACTTTTGATGTATGATGTATTTATAATATTACCTATAAGTGCCTATTGTAAACAAGTTGTTAGATTAACAAGCACAACATACAAAATATCATTATAATCATTCAGTCAATCAAACAATCAGAATCATCACAGGGTTTTTTTTTCCACATGAAAGACAATGCCCAAACTGAGGGGTTTTTTCCTCAGGTTATGCTATAGGATCTATTTTTTTATCACTGTTCTGAATATTGATTTGCCTATCATGAGAATCAGCAACAAGAACAGCATGGTGACTTGGACATGTTTTGGGGGAAAAAGAGTTACACAGCAGTGTTTGATTTTGACTGAGTTGACGATGGCATAAACACTGTTGCCCAGTCACCAGTGACTGTCCTGACCATTTCTATCATGTCCTTTTTCATGAAGTTTTTGGCAAGTATGTTTCAGACTGCTGCAGCCTGTTCCCACTGGCCTGAAAGTCATGCACCCTCCATGTGTTGAAGGTCTTGTGTCAGTGCTGTGTCAGAGCATCCAAAGCCAGAACCTCACCTCAGGAGTCCCATCAAATATAATTGCATACAGCCAAAGCTTCCTGGACTCTGCAGGGATTCATCTCATCCTCATCAAGATGACACTGTGTTGACTATGGGACTGTCACAACAGCACTTGTAGGAGCATGGCAGCGACATAAGGAAAATGAAAGAAAAAATAACTTATGCCCTCTATCTACCCTGAGGAAGGCATCTTTGCAAATGAAAGCAAGTGAGCATAGACCTCACTTCTTTTGCATTGCCTGGTACATATCAGGTCAGCGAGATGGTGGTGGGTAGGCTCTCATTCCCTGCTGAAATACTGCTGTGCTTAAGCCTGACACCTTAGCACAGCAGCAACAGATTTTAAAGTCTCCTTATTGCCAATGAACAAAAGGGCTAAATCTAGACATTGCTCCTTCCTTAAATAGCTTCTAAAGTTCATTTTAGTTAGTTTGTAAGTTGTCTGGGTTGATAGACTTGCTTAGTTAAATACAGACAGGGTTTGTGAAATGTGCCTTAGTCCTGGTAAGTTCTTCTTCATACTCATGGAAATAAGAGTAACAGTGGAAGTGGTGATAGAAGAATTTAAGAACTCATTCATTACCAAAGTGAGTAAGGAGAGGCATCTGAAATGATTGTATAGAGAAATGCAGACAGCTTCACAGCTTTTTATATTCTGTCTTGCAAGTTAGAATGCAAGTTCTCAGTTCACGTAGCTGAGTTCAAGATCTTTAGTTACCGATGGAAAATGATCTGGCATTTGTTATGGAATAAGAGAGAGACATCTTTAGGTGAGATGGAAGAATTTGTTTTGGCGTAATTAATACAATGTGTAAGAGTGCAGTGTGCGTGAGAGGGTTCCACTAATGCTGATGGGTGACTTAAGTTTTTGGCTCTGATGTCATTTAAAATGGAGCTGGTTACCATCTCAAAAAAAACAGCCTGCTTGAAGATACTCATTAAGTTGGTAAGTCCTGGAACAGTGCTAGGGTGAGACATATCTGCCAGACAGCATCTGTTTTGACAGTTCATGATCAGTATTTAATAGAACACCGAGTTGTCCAAAATGCCTTGAGGTAAAATAAATTGTTGCCAGCAGCCTGCTCTCTCGCTGGTTTAGTACATCTTAATAGCAATCTTTTGTCTTCAGCTGCAAGGTGATTCCTAAATATGTCTTCAAAGGTTTTGTTTGCAAAATGACAATCGGTAATTTATACAATAAGTGTTTGCATTATTTACAACAATAGAGACCACTGGCAATAGAATTACTATGTGAAAACTAACTAGTTATATCATAAAGGCATAACTTGTCAAATAGGCAAATTAAAGTGTCTATGCCCTCTGCAAAATCCTGATGAGTGGATTTATTTGGGTCGGTGGACATCTGGTTAATCCTAGCTGTCTTCACTTGGCCGCTGATATGAATTCCTCACATTGTGAGGAAATTTCTTGTTAGCTGTTAGCTAAAACCAATGAGATTTGACTGAGCTCTCCATACACGTGGAAGGCAGCCAGGATGCTGTTTGGAGAACACATGCGAGGTGCTTCCTGAGCACTTCTCAGCTCTTGTCTTTTCCGTATGCTCTCGGTACAGGCAAAACTCTATGCTATAACTGTTAGGGTTGATTCATGCCTTTCTGAGTGGAGAAGACCATCGAGTCTTTTCACTTTGATACAGGCTCTTCAAATAGCTTTCTTGCTTGCTTTAAAACTGCGGTATTTGGTGCCTGTAAGTAGTAAGTCACTAGTATTAGAAATATCTGTCTGTTTACTTTGGGGCTGGAATGTGAAAGGAGAAGTGTTAAAAGCAGAACATCTTGAACACTTTGACATCTTAGTATTCTCTGAACTTTGTCTTTCAGGATGGTGACCCAGATGTAGCCTAAGCAGAGTGTTGTTTCCTTGTGCATCCATCTCCATCTCCCATCTATTGATGAAGATCTGCCAGAATACAACTAGATCTCACAACTGTTTTCATTGCTGAGGGTCATGAGGTATTGTTGTGTGGAGGTGTACTGAACTGCATTTCTTTCTCTTCAATATCTAACAAAAGATTATCTTGGATTGATACCTTCCTTTTCTTGAGACATTTTACATGTGTGGGATAGCAAAGCTGCTGTGTTTTTTCAAAATCTATGCAACCCCATTAGAAAAAGAAAAATGAAGTTAAAAGCTTTCAATGTGCTGATCAGTCTTTATCATATGACTTTACTTCAAGTATTCAAAGTATGTAGCTGGAGATCTCTTCACAGCCTAAAAAGTCTGGAGTAGAGATCAGTGATTCTCATAAATTTGATGTAACCACCACAAATGGGAAGAAGCAATTGGAAGGACTGACTGCTGTTATATCATTCTACTTGACTGATTGCATTTGTTTGTTTATTACTCACATTTGCAAGATGCAAGGACCCCACTGGGTTGCAAATGTGAAATATTTTTCTGTCATTCAATAAAAAATCCTAGCAACACTTGCTTTAAAATGTTACTGATAGCTGGGATTGGAGTTTAGAAATTTATTGGTGCAACTATTTCCTAAACAATATTCTAGAGATCTCTGCAAAATATGGAATCAAGATTCACAGTCTGATGGAATCAATCCTATTTATAATCTTAACAAACCCAGACACTTGCTAAATCTGTACTTGTTAATTATTACCTTGGTTAATGTTAAAGCAACACTAATATCTATTACATGCTCCAAGCAAGCAGCATGCTATAAATATGCTCCTGTTATATTTGGTAGCCGGGAGTCCTTGGGCATGGAATTTGCACAGAAATCCTAAAATTAAAATCAGAATTTGGGACTTTTTTTTTCCAATTCACTTATGACATTTAAATAAGTGCTCTTCAGGCCATGTGTAATGGTCATTACCTCGTAAATGATTGCATATTTAAAACGTATAAGGATTTGAAAACACTCAACACCTTATGTGCACTCAGCCCTCAGCTGAATTGAATTCTTGAAGTAGGAAAAGACACATCTTCTTTATTTCATGATTCTTTGGGAATATTGCTTTCCCCAGAAATCTCATTGTAAGTTACTAAAACTGGGGATAGAGGCAGGTAATTCAGTAACTTTAATTAAGAATTATTTGATCTATTCTTTCCTTTCAAGCCACACATTTTTCTCTGGTGTAAAAGAAAAAGCTGTATAGCCAGCCTAGATAAATGCTGAGTCTTTAAGGTTCTTCTAAGCACCCTCTACTGAGAACTGACTGTCAGAGGTGCTCAGCACACACCAAAATGGCATCTCATATTTATAGAAAAAAAGGTGGTACTTGAGAAATTACATGCATGTACATGAAATGTAACAAGTCATCAATTTGCAGGTCATTTTCACATAAGTACATAAAACAAAAACAACAAAAATTAACAGATTTAATTTTTTTTGTAGAGTAAAGTAAATAATTTTATGCACAGCAGAATCTGTTAATATGAGTAATTTTATCTCTACTTGCTGGGATTATAAATACATATATATGTGTGTGAAGAAAAGTCCTTGTAAATATCCATTGTATTAGCTTGGAGTTATTGGCCAGGTAGAAGGTTACAGTAGAACACAAAATCATCATCTTGTCTGAATTACTGTCACCATGGAACAAATTGGAAAAAAAAATTATTTTGTGTCAACCAGTCGCACCCCACTGCACACATGGATGTCTCCTAAAGCCATCAAGATAGTATCTGAGCATGTAATCATAGCTGGAACAGTAAGGAATCCTCATTTTCTGCAACAAACAGCACATTGAGCCCACAGAGACATGACCAACATCGTCACTCTCAGCCAAAGTTAGAAATAAGATTGCTTTGAGATTATTTTTTTTTTCTGCAAATGTGCAAGCAGGAAATTTTGGGGACGACCTTAGCATAGTAAATAACTTGTGTAGCTAAGGTTAAAACTGCAAGCTTTGCAAGTCACTATAAATTCCAAAACGGAAACAAAGTAAGCTTAAATTGTATTTAAGTATTTCTGGGTCTATACAAATGTTTTTTTCCAAATCTTCTTCCTATGCTGAGGACTACAGATTTAATCATTCTTATGTAGTTACCATATTAAAAAGATTTAATTGCTTCAACCAAGTTATCTGACTATATATATATATATATATGTTTTATTCAGAATCCACATATAATTCTTGTATAATCATACCAGCTATATAACTTGTGTTTCTAACAGTAAAGCTTTCAGGGAAAACAAAGTAATTTTCGTTTAAAGGCCTTACTTTGCAAGATACTGAATGCTCCAAGAACCATAAAATCTGCAATGGGTGCTCAACACAGAAAGTGCGTGGTTGTTGACAGCATCCGTGGTTCAAGACTGAGTGGAATCAAAGTGAAAGAGCTCCAAATGACTTTGCTGAGCTTTGAATCCAACCCAGGCTCCTTGTGGGTGATCCAACGAGGTATCGTGCTCTTTGCAAACCACCAAAAGTATAAACCCTTACTGTAGCTGCAGTTTCTCAGATGGAGAAAATAACCAAAGAGTGGTCCTCAGTTGTAAAGGAAGATTACTTTGGGTCAGTTTTGGAACTCATAAAGCTTTTGATTTTAATCTCAATTACCCATCAGTAACATACTAGGAAACTGACGGTAATTTGGAAAATACTAATTTTCCATCACTTTTAATGCTCTGAGTTAAATATATGCTCTAGTGATGTCTGGAAAGGGATATCTTTAATCAAGAGTGCTCAGAAACCCTTGATACTGCCTTCTTACTGAATGCTGATCCTGAGACACAGCAAGAAACTATGCTCTCCAAACTGATTGGGGATGGGGGTGGTGTTTGAGAAATTTTTCCCCCTGAAATTCTCTAGGTCATATAGATTCTACTTGTTCTTGCCCTGAAGAAGCTCTGGTGTCCTGGCAGGATATTTGTTCATACGCAGCTTGTTAACATTTATTGTAGAAAGATCTGTAAAGAAATACCATAACATGAAATGATGAGAAGATTTGCCCAAGGAATATTTATTTATTTACCATTCCAGCAGCAGCTGTTACCCCAAAGTACTGAAGCTACTATACATTTTGGGTTCAGAATATTATTTATTTTAATAGAAGAAATTTGTCGTTTGGGTCAATTTTGTTTAAAAAATTGCAAGCAGCTAGGAGATATAAATAAGCCTTTTGTTTCACCACATTTTCTTACTTATGGATCGATCTTTAATGTAAAGTGCAGTGGTTTATTTCTTCTGCTTTTAAAGGTAAGCTGAACATACTCTACATTGCAAAAAGTCTATGGGTACTTACTTCTGACCATGGAACAAACAGAGCCATTTCGTTTTGAAATGGTCATTTTCCAGAAAGCACATTAAAGTGCAATTTATCCAGTTTACAAAAACATTGTATCATTTCTGTGTTTAGCATTATGTTCATGGATGGATGACTCTTCTACAACAGACTATAGTATTTACTGTACATGCAATGGATTTTCTGTGCTGCCTGGTTACCAGTAACTAAGAAAGAAGATGAACTGTGCACGATTCTAATAGAGCCTAGTCTATTAGTACACTGCAGTTTTATTTCAGAATAAACTGGCTAGAAGCAGAGGGAAAGAGCATTACTTTGTTGATTTAAGTGAGCTCTTGCAGCCCAGAATCTGGGCCTTATCTATTCTGGGCATTTATGATGCTGAATGAATTATTTGCCACTTCTGTTTAAATGTGATTCTTGCTAGACTGATTCAGGGCCAGATTTTCAAACCTTATTGCTAGGAACATTGCTGTCTAGCCAAAGGGAGAGGGGAAAGTAGCTGCACTGGCTCAGGGACAAGACAGGAATCAGAGAGTGATTTGACGGTTTTGATGCACGGGATGTGTTTCTAGTAATGAAATTACTCACTAACAAAAGCCTGCATTTGTCCACTACATCCTACCACTAGTGTTGACTATTTTGTCATTAACATAGACAGAAACAAGTATAACTTACCACACCAAGACATAGACTAGATTCACATCACCTTTAGTATGCTGAAGGTAATATCACATAGACCTAAATTAGCCTTTGGTGCAATTACTGACACAGCCAAGTGTTTATAATTTGTAACCTCTGCCTACAAATTAACACCTCAACTACTTCTGAGACTAGTAGATCACAGCAGTGGAGACATGATGCATACAAACTTTGCTGAGCTCCAACGTCTATCTTTCTTCAGGGAACAGTTGCACAAAAATTTTCCTACTCCATTTGTACTGATAAATTGCTGGGACTTGATCCCTGTATCTGAGCTGTTAGTAACTTGTCTTGACTTTAATGGCTATAGTGTTTTTAATTCCAAACAAGGGAAAACTCAGCTGTGTGGTTTGGTATTTTGGGGGATTTCTTCTAGCAAATATCAATAAATGGAAGATAGTAGATCAAAGAAAGGAAGCCACAGGATTTTGTAAGATCCCTATTGGTGACTATCCTCAGCTTTTCTAGCAACTTATTTCTCAGGTACAGATACTTTGACGTGCACTGGAAGGGACACTACCCCCCTACCATGCAGAGAGAAAGGTACATTAGAAAACTAGTGAACTGTGCATAGTTTTTAGAAAGTCTGTTATCTGCATTGTGGCCTCATGAAAACTACTTTGGTTCTGAGCAATATTTTTTCTTTTATGATACATTAAGATCTCATCATACTTTTTGCCACAGTTATAAGGAATTAGACCAAGCTGGTTGGGCAAGATCGTGCAACCTTATCCAAAAAGCAGAACTGAAGGTCATATGAAGTGATACTGCCAAAAGCAACTCACTGAGCAATAGAGGCTCAATGGCAATTTAATTAGGTGCTTATAGTAGTCAAAGCATGAAAAGCCAGCTATGAAACTGCCATCTTCACAATGTCCATCAGAAGTGTAACACCAAAACACACCTAAATATATTCTTCAGGATTGTGACATCTAAGGGCATTTATTTGCCTTTAATAACACAAATAGTAAACCTCACACCATAAGATAGGCTAATGAACATGTATCTTTGTTATATTTCATACACTTTTGATGTTGGATTAACAAAAATAGGGATGTGGACATAATGTAGACTTTGTGCTGTTACGGCAATGGAAATCACAAGATAACTTTGGACCTTCACCCCATGGAAGTGTTTTTGCAGGGTTTTTAAACATAGAGATGTTGCCTATAATGAGGTGGTGGGAAAGCATGTGATTATCATTGTAAGAACTGAAGCAGCGCAGCAATATTCCTCTTAGCAGGAGCAGAAATGGAGGCATGGTGGAGATGCACACTGGGGCAGTGCCTCATGGTAATGCCTGGGGCAGCCAAGGTTCATTCCCAACCTTGCTTCTCAACAGTACAAACTTAAGACCCAAAGAGGATTGTTGTGGCGTATGCTGCTCCAGTGGGATATATAACAATAACCAACAACTTCAAGCACAAAGGGAGTTTTGGAGGTTTTTTTCCCAAAAGACCTACCAGATTGGTTTCCACTTATTTACCACAGCAGTTTCATATGAGCTCCGACCCAGACCCAAACTGGCCTTGTGCTAAACACATAATTTATGTGGTTTGCTCTTATCCTCTGGATACTTCTCACTGGTAAAAATAATATTGCCCCTCACAGCCCTGCAGACAACATTGCATACTGGGGAGCTGGAACTGGCACCACCATGAGTCATTCATGAGTGCACAGCTCATTTTTGGAACTAATTATGTCATGGAAAGCAGATTTATTCTTCACCCCTTCCGGCCCCTACCTTACCCAGTCCTTGCTAATCTTGCTTTCTGGATAACAGGGGGGAAATGAGGAAGGTGTTTAGCAGTTTCAGTTGTCTCTGTGTTTCAAATCACAGAATGAAGCCAGACAGGAAAACAAGTGCAGATCAGGCAAAGACTGCCTGCTCCGCTTGTGCTTTCTCTGCAAGAATCAGTTTCAAATATGAGGTACATTTTTTTTTTCTGTTGCAATTAATTAAGAAAAATATTTCAAAGCTGTATAATTAAAGGCCAGCATTTTATTAGGGTTTAAAATAGTCTTTATGAAATCTACTCCTGCCACTGGTAATTACAATGTACATCTTAATATACCTCTGCTAGGCCTGAGCTGGAGATAACAGTCCTGTGTGTATTGCATTTGGCTTGTGCATAGAAGGTAAAATCCTTTATCTTATCTCAATCTCCACACAACAACCAGCCTCTCTTCCAATTCAGCCCTAATCTTCTTAGTAAATAATACTGATATTTTTCACTATAACAAAAATGGAGCTGCCAGATTCAGACTGATAACACCTCTCATTTACACACCATTCTCTGTCAAAATCTGCCTGATTTTTCTTAATCTCTTTAACTCATCAAAAAATACTTTTTTACATTCAGCCATGGTAAGTTCCTTGCTACCAAATAATATTATTATAAATAAATCCGTTGACTACAGCTGTCTCTTTGGATAGATACTGGAACTCCTCTCTTTCCTGGCTTGTTTCCTTGAATGATGACAAATTATTGTTGTCCAATTTAATTTTGCTGTAAAGTTTGGTATTCTAACAAAATGACCTAAAAGGAGTATTTAGCTGGGAGCATGCCCAAAAGGCTTTTTTTTTTCTTTTTCCACGGGATGTCATCTCAGTTCACTTCTCTTGAGAATGCTGTCTTTGCACTCCCATCCTTTCCTTTGCAATGGTTTATCTTGAAAACAAGGGAAATGATAACCTCAGTCTTTGGATTTTTATAGCCTATTAACTATCTCTGTATGATTTCTTAAATTGTAAAAAAAAATGTTGCCAAGAAAATGGCAGGAAAAAAAGCTGGATAGCAGGATTTCTGCTTACAGTGGTTGAATGGAAATAACACACTTAAATATGACTAACTTATTTCAGCAGCATCCTGCCCTCTGAGTGACACGGACATTTGGAATACCTGTCCTAAAATGGCAAACCGTCCGTGTAAGTAAACACCAGACTCAGTCTTTTTACACCAAACCTGCTTTCACCCACTGCCATGTGACAGACTGAGGGATATGTCACACCAGCAATTTTTATGTCGAACTTCCCTATCAGAGAAAACGATCTGAAAATCTAAAGCAGAATAGGGCCCAGAATTGCTAGGGTTACAGCTGGAAGCAATAGGTATTTGCCTTCTGTAGAGCCTGTGAACCTGAAATGCTAATTCTATCCCGAATTAGAATTCTGTGGGATATCTTTAAAAGCACGGCAAAGGGGCTTTTGTTTCACTAACTTTACAGGTTTTTTTTCAGGATCATTTTTACACCACTCCTTCTTTCTTATTAAAGTTTGCAGACTTGTTTTTTGGAAGCAAGGTTACACATGTTCATTACAAAGTAGTAAGATCATATATTTCAAGATATTATCTTCCACAGTCCTAATCAGCACAGCACCTACAGCATGACCTACAGCATCTCTGTCCATGTCAGGATTATGGAAAAGATGAACCACAATGTTTAGATAATCTGTTGTCTTTGTGCCACTCTGCAAGACATAGGAGCCTGTGATACCAGTGAGTACAAAACTGACATCTTGTCAGGCTGGTGGGGAATGAGACAGCTGGTTAGCATGAGATGTGGGACATTGGCCTTGGCTAGTAGATGACCATTGGCAGGGCTCCAAAACATGTCTGTGACTGTTGTACTCTGGCACTGTATTTAGCCCACACATCGGGACTTTTCCTGCACCTAGTGCTATGCTGGCCTTCTTTCACTGCCCTGCACTAGGAATAGAGAGCACAGCTGAGAAACAGGGCAAATGTGTTGGGAACTAAAGGCAGGACATAATTGCTGATGTTCTTACTACTACAGCTACAGCTACCACTACTGTTAGGACTGTTTCTACTACTCATTCAGTCACAAAAGTGTGTTAGAGTGCCAGGGCTCCTTAATTAGGAGGCACCATATGAAACTGGGACAAAGAGAAGATCCCTGCCTGACAGGCTAACATTTAAGTCCTACTGATAATACCTATCACACAGGAGACACAAAAGACCAGAGTCTTCCTACAAACTCGAAGAAGAAAGTATCTGTCCTGAGTATGAGCTAAGGTATATGTTTTTTTTCTAATGACAGACTTGGTATTTATGTATATCCCTGACAGCACACTTGTTGGTTTACGTTCTGTTTTCCTTATCATTTTGGTTAGCTCTCATCTGCACCTGGTCCATTTTTAATTTATCTTGCCTGAGACTGTGTAAGAGGACTGTATCAGCTCTTATGGTGAAGCCTCACCAGAGAATTTTATAATGGAGCTAGTCATCCTCTATTCACCTAAAATATACCTCCTGATGCATTACTTATGTGCCTTTTTTTGCTGCAGTATCTCACTGGTCATTTTCACTGTCCTATGACTGATAAGTAACCTGGGGTCCCCCTCTAGCTCAATCTTTTCTAACTGGTTCCTGATTTTTGTTATTAGTTATTATGTTATTACCCAAATGCATTACCTTCATTTGGGGATAAGTGACTAGCTTCGTTATCTTCAATACACTGCTTCTCATCCCATTCCTATTACACCTGTCCTTACTGTCATCCAGCCTTTTTCTGCATGATATCCTTCTCTCCTGTGGATTGATAGTGCCAACCTATGTAGTATCACCACATTCCTAATATTTGTGTCATGGTCTTAACTGAAATAAAAGATCATACCCAAGACTGATCCATAAATAATTCCACTGCTAACCGGTAACCTTCCCAATACTTTTCCTTTCAACACTATCTTTTGCTGTCGTTGCTGGAGACAATCTTTTACCTGTCTTTCTATTCCTCTACTAATCCTTATCTTCTCCAGCTTAACAAATAATTTCCCATGTGGCACCATACCTTACACTTTACCGAAGTCTAGATAGATGAGATTGACTGTTTCCTTTGTCTAGAAAATCAGCTATCTTATCAAAGGAAGTTATTAAGTTAGTCTGCCTAGATCTCCTTTCTTTTATTGTATTTCCTACTGCACTGTAGCCAATATTTCCTTCACCTCCATGCCTTTATTTATCTGTTCCTTCAAAACCTGTTCTAAAACCCTGTGTGCTTTAGACATTAGGTTAATGAACCAATATTGGCCTAAATGGTTTTCTTTTTTTTCCCCTCTCATCTAGTATACTTTCTGTTCTCCAATCATATAGCACTATCTTTACCTTTATTTATCTGGTTTTGTTCCTCCTTTTGGCTTGAAAGACAAACTTTCTCAATTTTTTAGCCCTTTTGAGTTCAAGAACTTTGAGGTGTAATTTTAATTCAAGTCTCTGAGTTCATCATTTCACGTGATCTTAGTAAGCAATTGTGTTAGTTCATTAACATCTCTTCTCTGGTAATAAGTAAAATATTAGTTGCAACCTTTTCCAAAGGTCTGTAATTTTTGAAACTGCTCAACTCATTTTTGTGTTTGTGATCCATTTTTGTCTTTCATAACCAGATTTTCTATTGGCCCATAACAGTTTTGGTGATGAGTGCTGGAGTCTTGCATTGAGATGGAGAGGATGATTCATCTTTCATAAGTGGTATCAAGTGGATGCAGATAACTTCAGATAAGAAATACAAGAGCAGCGGGGGTCTGGGTGTGAAAGAAGGGGAGCCTAGGATTGAAATGGGATGTTTTACTAAGAAAATTGAAGAAAAATTAAAGTTGGGGAAAACATTTTTAAGTTGATAGTTACTTCATGCAATTGTTCAAGACTTTATCCAAAGCAAGGGAGGAACGTAATTTGCTAAACATCCACTGTGGTGGACATTCATCTCTGCAACAGGCAAAAAGGAAGATACTATGAAATAAATGACAGAAAATCAGGACTAACCCTAAGATTTCAAATCACCTTACTTCTTTTTCTGACTTGAAAATTCCACATAAACTGCCCTCGTTCAAATGTATGTGTGACTATGCACTCTCATCTCACTGTTCACACAGTTTCTTTCCATTCAAATTTTTGTGGAAGGTTAGCAAAAGGGAAGAATAGACATCACTCTTTGTATAAGCATACACTTATAAATATTTCTTGTTTTAACTCTTTTTTTCTTTTTTTCCAGCTACTCTTTTTGCCTAGTTTTATTGATCTCCTACCCCCTGGTAAGCTGTTAATCAAAAACTGTGAATTCCACTTCCCATCAGATGGTGAATGAGGTTTAACTGGTATCCTGTCAGGGAGATACGCCACAAAAGCAAAATGATTGCAATGCAGTGGACTCTGTGCTTTTTAAAACTTCTCAGTATTGCCAAAGTAACTAGCCCCTATCTGACATATGCCTGTTTCAACTGTGTGTGTGGAAGTATTCCCCCTTCTACAGCTAGAGAGCTGATTTATGGATGAGTTTCAGCAGTTTGTATTTAACCCTTAGCTTTAAAAAAGGTCAAAGCACAATCACAGTACTGACAGAAACGCAGGTGTTGAAAAGTTCATTTCCTGACCAATATTTAAGGACCAAATGCTGTTCCTGATTACACTGGCCCTATATTTTCACGGGGAGTTTCCCAGAAGTCAAAGACGTTTACAAGTGAACATGCAGCTCTTGCATACACTTTCTGAACTTCGAAGTTTCTGCTGCCTTCCTGCTGAGCAGAACACATTCAAGTGGGATATAGAATTGTTATTTAAATCTTACAGTCAAATTAGACCCTAGAGACATGATTGTATAGCGTTATTGTCTCAGTCCCCATGAAGTTAAGTGTTCTCATATCAAATATGATGTGTTTCAGCTTACCACCTACCGCACAAGTATTCATCTCATTGTTGAAAGATATCAGGCAAAGTGGCGTTTTATTTATTTTTACATGTGCCAGTTATTTTTAGTGGTAATGCTAGTGTGACACTCCTGCCTTTTCCTGTGAGTCACGGGAACATGAAGCTGCTACCTAAAGTTCTCAGCCACATTAACAATAAGGCCCCCAGGCTTTTCGGAAAGACCAGGATTGCATTTTTCATTGTGTCTTGCTTTCGAAGAAGGATATTTTTGCTGTGAAGTGCTGCTCTCAGGAGAAGTGGACTTTCTGAATGCAAGTTTCACTGGTGGCCTAAAGGTGCAAATGTTGATGAGAGAACAGAGCTGCATCGCTGTGAGCTTGGTGGGCAGGGAGCACTGGCCCTGCACTGGGGGGGCTGCTGCTGTCCAGAGTGGTCTGGGACAGAGGGGTGGCTGTGAGCCAAGAGGGACAGGACTTCACGTCTCTAATCAGCCAGAAGGATTTTTAAGGAACTACCTCTTTGAGAAGTCATGGTTCTGTGAAAACCAAATTGCACAGCAAACATTCAACTTGATTTCACCTGAATTTTCTTTTGAAAGAAAACCCAGGAGAAAATGTCAAAATAATCCATTTCAACATTGTTGGGGTTTCATTTTTCACTTGAAATGCTTTTTCACTTTTGTGTTATATTTTCTCTAATACAATAGATTATATATTACAGCACAAAACAAAACATTAACATCAAAATGGGATATTATGAATGACCTTGAGTGTTTTTTAAATAGTTCTTTGTGAGAAATTTTGAAATATCCATGTTTTATACCTGGCACAGAATGAAGCTCTTGTCACCAAAGCTCCTTCTGAATAGCCTCAGAGTAAGTCTGCAGCTGATTTGGGAAGTAAAGACTGAATTTGCCTACTTGTCTCTCTGGCTAGCTATCATACATCTGTGTTTCTGAAAGTGGTTTCTTACCTATTCCATGGTTTCTAAGACCTGATCTATAGTCCTCTAAAGTCACCAGAAACTTTTTCCCTGGCTGGAGGTTGGGCTGTAGTCACAAAACTTTTGTGCACTTTAGTTGTGCTACTATTAGTATTTGTCCCTTTCTTAGTAGCGTGATAGGCGACACATGAGGGACTCTGGAAGATATTTGTAGGCAGGCATTACTGGAAGGGGAGGTGAGATAATGGCCCTTCTGATCTTAACATTCATTACAAATAAAATCCAGACTTCCTAGTCTCCCTGTGCTATTAAAGCAATATACAGTTGGGACTGAAGGTCTCCTTTTCCTGATTTTACATTAGTACTTTATTGTACACCTGTATAAATTATGCAGTTGGGTAGCCAATGTTTTTTAAAACAGCATAGCTGTCAATTGCTTGTGTAATGGCATATTTTGCGATACTATCAGATGACATATAACTTGTTAAATTACACTGAAAAAATATTGGAGAGAATTGCACTATAATTAAATGACAATAATAATGAGACCAATATTAGCTGCTGCCATCAATTATGTAAGAGTGAGCATTTGTTATATATTTTTCCAAAAAGCCTTGCCTATGATTGAAAACACACTTCATTCAAAACCCTGCTGGTGCTTTTAACATTTAAAAAGATGTTAACCTCTGAATTCACATTCAGATGTTTATGCAATGCCCAGAGGAGAACTTCCATGTGCAAGAAGTTTGCTAAAGCTCTGTGAGGTTCTTGTAAAGACCAATTATTAATCACTTAAATACTCTGCATTTTATTTTGCTCTTTTGGGGTTTTTTATATCTAGGTGATTAACAAGAATTTTAAAAAAAATCAGGCCTGATCAACTGGTAAAATTGCATTCACTTCCATGTAAATGTTTTGTTGACTACTGAATGTTGTTCAATCCTGTTGGCACTGGGTGAGGGCACATTTCTTCAGCGTTATCTAATTAATGCACTTTTCAAACAACAACACTACTGCTAACACTGGCATATTCTTACATCTGAAATATCAAGACCTATTTACTTTAACGCTACTGGACCCATGAAGCCACCCTTTGAAAATCTGCTCAAGTGCATTGGAGGAGCCATTGAGTATGCGCACAGAGGACAACAGCTGATAAATTTGGGATTTCCATTTTTAACAGTGTCTCAACAGCAGATCTTAAGGAATTAAGAGGTAGGAAAAGAGTTTTATCTTCTTATGATTAAAGGGTGGGAAGCAAAGTGTGGGAATGATTGGTAAATTTTCTAAATAGAATATTTCTAGTGAAGTCTCATAGAGCCTTATTCATAAGTTATTACATATTTGTAAATTCTTCAGAAAAGGGGCATATACTAAGGTGGCAAAGCACATTGTTGGTTTGAGTTTTTCAGGAATGTAAAAACAAATTGCATGTGAGGAACTTCAGGAGAAGTTCATGATACCAAGTGTCTGAGCAATAAAATGTTAAAATAACACTGGTATTAAAAAATATAAAGTGAGGTACATGGACTTCAAAACCAGTCCTGACTTCACATGTATCATGATGATCATTCAGCTGCTCAGCAAACCCATGTGTACAACCATCCTGAATACCATGCACAGTTTTGATCCTCCAGCTCACCCATCCGTAGTCTCAGGGAAGAATACCACAAAATAGGAAAGGAGAGGAGAGGAGAGGAGAGGAGAGGATGATTTAAGACTTGCACTGGAGCAACTAAGAATAGATTGGGATTTCTCAGCCTAGGAGGAAATAACTAAGGTGGATCTGATAGAAATCTTTGAAATCACAAATGGTGTGGAGCACATCCATGGTTTTCCATAGTGCAACAGCTAAGGGGAACACATGAAATAATAAAATCAGAGTATGAAGAAAGCAAAGAGATACTCTTTTTCCTCTTAGTTCATAAACTGCTCTTACTCATTGCTACAGCATATTGTGGATGTTCACACGGATTCCAAGACATTTGAACAAATTCATACAGAAACAGTTCATGAAAAGCCATTAAAACAGAAAGATGTCATCTCTGGCTCAGAAGTCACTGAGTTGCAAGGTGCTCTAAGGTGAGAAAGCACATCAGGAAATCAGTGCGATCAGCTTGCACTGTATTAACTGTGAGGTACCCAAGCAAATTCGGAAAGTGCCAAGGGAGCATCAGTCAGTTCAGCCACCATTAAAACTATTGATGAGCTTTGTGCACATTCTTGTTAGCATCCTCTTGCTGGAGCAGGTAGGGGAGAATAGTTCATTTCTGAACAAGGCCTCAGAAAATTAGGGCAAACAGTGTCTTATCTTAAATATTCTCTGGTTTGAAGAAAGTTAAATTGTACTAACCACTAAAACATCAACGGGCACAGCATCTGCAGAGCTTCTCTGTTGTCCTTGTTCCACACAACTTATCAAGATTGGTTTCTATGTCAATAAGAGCAGCAGGACAGAAGGGTTGGATATATCCTAAGTCAAGCTCTCTGAAATATAAGAAACCATAGAATTTCTCTGTGAGAATAAAGAGAGGAAAAACTAGTTCTAAAGCTCAAAAAAACCAAAAGTCTGATAGGCTAATTGGAAAAATAGGATAAAATATTACGAGCAAATTTCTTCCTTAGTCATGCTATGCTTGAGCTTTTAGTATGATGACAGTGTGAGGGGAAAGAGTTAACTGGCAGGCTTGCAGAATACATTTTCAGAGGAATACATGATAAGGTAAAGGTTAGGTGCTCCTTCTTTAGAGCTGTGGAAGTGGCAATAAAATGGCAGATGAAACTCAGTGTTGATCAGTGTACAGTGATACTCATGAGTCCTAACTTTATATGTGCAATAGGGTAACTAGCACTGAACAGGCAGCCATTAAAAGAGCGAAAATGCTCTTTTGAATGGTAATGCTTTTCTCAGATAAGAAATGTCCTTAGGTAACATTGTAAATGGAAATAAATTAAAACCTGACTATCCAAATGTTTTGCACTAGTAAAGACAGAAAAAACAAACAAATAATTGTTTGTCAGGATGTTCACTCGCTGGATTACACAAGGAGCATGAGCCTATTTTGGAATCAGCCTGCTTGCTGACTATTATCTCCATCAGACATTACAAATATCCAAAATACTCTAGTCGGTGTTGTTTTTGTAGGATGCTTAAAGTAGATGGATGAACTGGTTTGGGTGAAAATAGAAACTGGTTTCTATTCTGGTCTTTTTTTTTTTTAAGTGGTCTCTCTCTGAACCTTTTTTTCTGAAGTTTAGTAAAACCTGAGATTCACATGCTTTTGCATTTCCTGTTTTTGACCAATAGAGGAAACAGAAACACTGAAATACTGTAGTATGTTATTTTTAAAATATTTCCACTCAGCCAACCAGGAAGTTCTGGAAATCTTGCAAGAAGTCTAATCCTGTAGACTATGTAATCCAAAAATGGTTGCACAAGTTTGTCCAGTCTTTCAGGTATTTATAGTCTTATCTGATGAGGATGAAAAATATAGAGAGAGCACTCTATTAGCATGAAAAATATTTCGCATGTGCAATTGTAGTTGCCTCTGAAGAGCTTAATTCCCTGATGGGAAATATGCAGTAATCTGAGTTGCAGCTGAGTGCCAAATGCCAAGGGGCCGTGGGAGGAGATGGGGGCTGAGTTGCCACACAGAATAAGAAGGCTCAGTGGAGGGAACTGTAGCTGCAGCTGAGGGCACCCACTGCTTTCTAAAGGGTGGCAGGGACAGTGGGGTATCGGCATGGGGTGGATGGATGGATGGATGGATGGATGGATGGATGGATGGATGGATGGATGGATGATATGTGGAGGATCAGTAAGAGGGCTGAGAAACGGGCAGGTAGGAACTAGAGAAACCAAGAACAGCAATCCAGAAGTTGAGACAGTGTGGCGAGCAGGGTGCAATACAGTATATGCATGAGACGGTAAGTCCATACACGTTGTTTACAAGAAAGCAGAAGACACGGGGGGGCTGAGGAAGGTGAGGTATGGAAAAAAGAGGATTAGACCGAGGGGTTTTAACAGCAATGACAATGTTGCAACATTTTCAACTAGTGTCACCGTACAAAGGTGTGCCATGAGGTAGGTGGTAGTCAAGCAATGATCCTACATTGAATGCATTGTCAAAAGTAAATGTGAATTACTTGAAGTATGATAGAGACAATCTCCAATTTAGAATGGAGATATCTATCTTATGGAAAGAAAGAAATAGAGAAAAGAAAAAAAAACAAGACCCAAGTTTACATTCCCAGTTTCACTTCTTGCTTCTCAAGCATGTTCTGCTCCTCTCCTTGCTGGAACTGACTAGTTATCCAAGGAGAGGCAAACAGCTAAAGAAGAAATACCCATTACAGAAAAGCCAGTGTATCACTCAGCAGGCGTTGCTGATATGTGAAGGCTTATATTAATTTACAGCATGGCGCTTAACTGCCTGGATATTTTGTGATTTACACTTTAATTTAAACTTCATCATATTGTGATTCCTGATGGTATGAATGTTAATGTAAAGGAAGATAAGGAACTAGTTCAGGTATGTTTTACATTTTAAAGGCGGGTTTTTCATGTTCTTGATAAAGCCAGTGTTTTCCATGTTGTGAATCATCATGATACGTTTTAGGCAACTTTTTATGGGACTGTATATGGAAATCTTTCCTGAAATAGTGTGAAGGCTGATTTTTTTTTTGCTATGAAACTAGTAAACCATGAGAAACTGAAAACACTCTAAACCCCAGAACATTTCATATTGTTCACCAGATGGAATTTTTAGGCTCTTTTAGCATGTTCTAGAACAAAAATGTGCCTTCCATCAGCCCTAATTATCATTGATTTTGTAAGAAATCCATTTTAGGATGAATAAGCACACTATACTATCCCTCCATCAGATATATAATTAATAGGAAGGAGGAAAAGGGGCAATCATTTCTTTGCTAGATATGTTTCAGTAACACATAGGTTTTAAATAAGTGAAGTTTAAATAAGAGAACTTGAAAGTTCTGTGGGCTCCCTAGCAGGAGGAACTCATCAAACCCCTTACAAAAAGTGCCCTTCCCCTGCCATTGCTGTGGGAAATCACATGCTTGGCTTCCTCCACAGCCCTGGCTAAGAGGCAGACACCTTCCCACCCTATCTATTTATCTGAGATCTTTTCTCTTTATTTTCTGCTGCATCCGATCTGCCTGTTATTTCCAGGAAGTCTTCACATGTATCTTGAGTCTGTCAGATTATCACAGAGCTCATCATTAGTAGTTCCTCATCAGATGATATCTTCCCCTATACATAGATATCAGTCCTTAATTGTCTGTGCGTGTATTTTGCCATCAGCACAGCAGTATGCTCTTTATGAATGGCATTGTAAAAACAAGTAATTTCTTAGCTGGGGTGTGACAGACTGTTTGAATCCTGAGAAACTGTCTAGCAGTGATAAACTCTTTTATCTAGATTTTGTTCTTCCCACTACCCACTTCATTGCTCATGCTAACTTCTTTTAAACTATTTGAATCAGTGGCACAATCACTGCCCCGTGTCAAAACTGCAGGCTCAACACACCAAACATCAGTTGCCTTCAGAGATGTCCTTGTTAAACAGTATGTCCATGGTCAATGGAGATCTCTAAACACCATTAAACATGAATTAAACACTGTGCAGTTGCTTTGAACAGGGGAGTTAGAATTTCTTCCCATTGTGTTACATTTTATGTCAGTTCAAAAGCTTTTGTATAGCTTCTTTTTTTATGAGCTGTGCTCTCTGCAAATTAAGATTTTGGAAAATTCTGTATTAATAATGAAATTAAGTGCTACATACAAATGAGAGTAGTAACTGTAATTGTTGTAAAAATAAGGATATATATCTTTAATAAGTATAAACACAAACATTTTTAGTCTATTTTTGTTGTTTGTTTAAAATAAAGGTTTTGAACAAGGAAGTAGTTATTTAAGGGAAAATACTTTGGAGAAAGAGATATGATAAGGCAAACCAGAACTATTACCAGTAAGTATGAAAGCAATTAGCCATCTATCAGTATGTAAATAGACTATCCCTATGTATCAAATAACGTTGCCACAAATCATTATTTGCCTTTGTGCTCAAAGTAGAAGTGAGTAATGTCTCTGAACAGCATTTCAGGCACCAACTGCATGCGCAGAGGTAATACTAAAAAGAGGGGAAGCAACAGCAGCGAGCAGTCAATAGGGTACAGTGTGGGCAATGCAAAGAAATTAGGACGGAGAATTAAGAAGGGATTGATTGGGTTCTGACAGCAAGGACTGGAACGACTGGAATTTTATATGGGGGAGGAGGACTTTAGTGAAGAGATTTAAAACAAGAACTCCAACCTGTGAGAAGGATTTGCCATGTGAGAGTTGTTTTGGGTGATGCAGAAGTAGTGTTTTGAATGTCAGAGGGACCAAAGAGGAGGTGGCTGCAGTGGGTGGCAAAGCAGGTGGTGGTTCAGAGTTTTTGATTTGAGGTGTGGTCAGAAATAGAGAGATTTTAGGTATGGCCCAGAGACAGATGTGGCAGAATCGTAACGCAGCTTGGATGTGTGATCGGAGAGTAAGTCAAAGATGATCCTCAAATTATGTGTCTCACTGTCAGTGAAAATAGTGGAATGGGTCAAAAATATTTAAGCAAAGATGAAGGGCTTGGCTTTTGTTGGAGACAAGGTAAGATACAGGATTTTGTGGATGGAGATAAAACAGGATGGTACGTAGCAGAGATAAACTCCTGAGCCAATGCCACTGAAATGGGTTTTATCACACAGGTGGCCAAGGGAAAAAGGTCATACTAAAGAGAGACATAAGGAAAGAACTAATGGATGATAATGCTATAAAAGCAAAAGGAGATGTGACTTTGTGGTGGCAAGAATATCTGAAACTCTCCAAGGATACATGAAGGGCAGTGATGAGAAAAGCTCAGCAGAGAGTATGTTGAAAACAGTTCTGTGAGATTAAACAGATCATAAACAGGGGATGACTTAAAGCAGAAGTTGATGCAGTAGTTTAATGCTGTTTGATAAAGTTTTGTTAAGCTGTGGGAACATGAACTTAGAGTTGGAGACTGTATTTAAGAGATGGGTCTATGAACGGGAAGCATGCAATGAAAAGTCAACAGAAAGCTGGGGAAGGAAGGAGGCAGCAAGAATGGTTGAGAAGAGGCAGGAGACATGACCAGAAGACATCCAGAGGTAGAAAAGAAGAAAGAAAAAAGAGAATATAAAAAAAAAAAAAAACAACCACGGAGTTGCATTGTGAGGAATTTGCCAAGATTTTAGCTATTGGTGTCACTCTGTACCAGAGTAAAAACCTCCATCTGTGGAAATTCCTCTGATGGGGAAGACATAGCACCCTTTCTGAATCAGCAGAACTTTCCTGATTCAGAAGATAATGTTTTTTGTAAGTGGGTATATTTTACTGTTGTCTTCACTGTTACATGAAGTAAGGCTTCCTGACAGCATTTTCTCCAGAAATCAGTGTGTTTCCATAAAAAGCTTAATGAAAGAGTTTTTTTTTTCTAAAGGAAGGGCAAAAAAACAGCCAGTGTTAGAAGTAGAAGAAACTTTCTCATTAGAAATGGACAGACATGTAAAAGGTAGAAGCTGGGGTGCTTCTACAACCTCACATGTTCTAAAAATACATTGAGCTACAAGGCACAAAATCTGGAACCCACAGATTTTTCATTCTTGGTTCACATATTCAAAAAGTAAACTCTGTTTCATTGGCTGTCAGGTACAACTGAGAAGCACCTCATTTTTAATGCCACTGCCTGCTACCCAAGGCATTAAGAGAGTAAGTGGAGAAGAATAGCGTATCCAACTGAAATTGCAGGAAAGACTACAGGCAAAATGCAATGAGATGATCAGTGAATGCAAATGAACCCTCTCACTTGAGAAGGTGATAGAATGACTTATTTGAATAGTACAGAAATTTCACATAGGTTTTTGGGCCAATAGATAAGAGTACATTGTTAATTTTAAAAGACAAATTACTTTAATAATTATCCTCCTCTTTAAACATTTTCTTAATTATTCTCAGGCATATCTTCAGTTTTAAAGCAGAAAGTGCTTTAAAAGCACTGACAAGCTAGAACATTTTAAAACTTTGCAGGTATCCAAATCAGAGTTGCTGATAATTGGACTTAATCTGGGGGACTGGTATCTGGGAAAACTCCCATTAACTTCCCAGATAGAAAAATAAAGACTGAAGACTCAGGCCTTAAGTATTAATTATTCAAATCTTACAGTTTTGTACTGAACAATCAACTAGTTGAAGATGTGCATGTATGTATAAATAGACAGTCAGACAGACGGACGGATAGGATTAGAATGCTTTTTTTTTTTACTAATTATAGCATTTCTGTCACTGATTACTGATAGACTTCCTTATTATTGTACATCACCGATACCGGTTGTTAGCTGTCTTTGACAGTGGGTTGAAATGCACCAACATGGCATATATAGCGGGGATGGGTGGCATTGAGCAGAATAGCTTTGCCACACAATGATACGCCTGAGCTTTGACAGAATACTAGCCCAGTGTCAGTCATCCTGTCTTTGCCAATCAAATGCACATCCTTCTGGCTGCGCCTGCAGTTGACACTAGCACCCCAAACATAGTGAAAGGTTAATGCAATGACATTTCCAAGATGACACATTGTCAAGGGCCCAGCAAAAATAGCAGAACTAGACTGTGTTTAGGAAAAACTAGTGTGTTTTACAGGGGACACACACGATGACGAAATTCCCGGAGGGGATAGATTTGGTTCAAACATCCTTGAAAGTCCTTGTTCGAGAAATTCAGGAGTCAGGAATGGACAACAGCTTAATAAGATCTGGGCAGGACCCTGAGGTTCTTTCTTTTCCCATCTGTAAAAAGCAAACATCCTTTTGCCAGAGCTGTGGTTAACCTTCGCCAGAGAAAAGAGCAGGAGCTAGAATGACAAAGCCTTTGGCATCAGCAAAGCCCTCTATTTAATTACAGGGATTTGCAAGGCAGCTTATGAGTATAAAATTTATAATAACTTATTTTTCTTCTTAGGTAAAGATGTGTGGCACCCCCACCCATTGTCAAAAGGGAAGACTGATGATTAAAATAATTCAGGTAAGGGGAAAGCTGCATATTTAGAAAGTCATATTCCAGTATGTGTCCCTGGCACAAATAGATGCTATGTAAGTGTTTTAGAATTCCATTTCAATTACTCCCTTCCTATCTCCATAAACTTTCCATTTGATTCCGTTCTTCCCCCAGCTTGTTTGTTTTTCACCTGTCTTATGTAGAAGGCCCCCTCTCCTGGCCCCTTCTTCTAATCTCACCTCAGTGAAATGTAATGTGAACATTCATATTTGACTCATAACTATGACCAGCAAGTGTGTTAGAAATGAGGTCAAATTATCTTCTTTGTCCCTGACTGTCAACAAAAGACCAGTTGGAACAGGGACTCTTTTTTTATCATACTTCCCACTGATGGCAATTAAGCTCTGCTGACTTATTCCGTTTAGAGATCAAGCTTGGTCTGTCCTATTTATTTGTTTGTTATTTGTATGTTTATATGTTTATTTATTTACTTTTTTGTTAGAACTTGAATGTTGTTTGAATACATAGTGAAGCACATAAACAATCACTGGGCCTTACGGTAGAAAAGGAAACTATTTCAGAATAATTTGGGGGGATGAATTAGAAAACAAAATGTACAATGATAGAGACATAAATTTTAAAAAGAAATTTTAAGCCTGAAGTGCTCTAAGGTGATTGTCTTGAGACAATGACAATGACAAGGTCTCAATGGCTACTGTATCTGGGCCTGGGCTTCCTTTCATTGACATCAACTTCTGTTGACCTCAAAAGAGTAAGACTGGGATCTATATAAGCTCTTAATGTTGTCTCCTGCAAAGCCAAGTGCCACAGACTGGCTGAGCATTATGCACTGATTATCAGCTACTTCTTTATCCTATAAATGTACTTTTAAAAATAAAAATATTAAGAAATATCATTTCCAGCCTAATGAGTGGTTTTGCTTTAAGAACTAGAGATAAGCCTAAGCCAGATGTTCAGATAGAAAAATTGCCCTCAAAATTTTAGAGCAAGAAATGAAAGGGTGATAGCTTGTCCTGACACATTTCAACATGCTCCATTGTCAAAGGAGAGAAATTGTCATCCCTGGGATAGAATACCTTCCTCTGGTCTTGGATAATACTCATTATAGGAGTTGCTTGTCCCTTTGGGGGTGCCTGTCTCATTGCTTGACTATGGAGGCGGCCTGGGCAGTGCACAGGCTTGACATCAAATGTTTAGGCACTAACATTCAGGTGAACTGAATCTTACCCTGAACTGAAGTTCCACTATTAAGAATTTTTATCTTCCATATTCACCCCCTTCCACATCTTAATCACTCTCCTATAATATCATTTTTGCTCTCTCCCCATGCTCTTGCCTTCTCCCTCTGTGGGACAATTTCAGCAAGAGAGATCTCCACCATTTACCAACCAATCATCTGTTGGTTTAATTATTTCATTAGATATGAAAACCTGGGAGATACGCTCACACAGCACACATCTATAGCTGGGTGATGTTTTGAGACGTGTGGATTAGTGTCCCTTGACAACTGCAGACGACATAAGCATGCTTAGTGTCCTACTGGTAAGACAAGAGAGGAAACCCTTATTTCCCAGTCTTGCTCCAGGGCCTGTGGGACTGAAAGGCATTGGCAGTTCGTGGTCTTGTGCACATCCAGTTCTTTGACAGAAATATTGGTGTTGTAAGTGACAAGGAACTGTAGAGGTTGGTTGCAACTGAGTACCACTTTCAGGGATAATATTAGCAGATAAATATCCAACATCTAGAAAGTCTATCCCTATGTAGAAGTCTATCCCTAGAAGACACAGGGTGTTTCAGCTAAAACCCACCCAGCTGTCAGATCCAAGCATGAGAGATCTAGTAGTATTCTTGGACCGATTTAGCTTGAGGAATTTGGAAACAATTCTCTAGTCTAAAGGATAAATTGATTCCTCTCTTCTCATTCCTCCTTATAGAATGAGAGATCTACACAATTAAATTACTGTTCCACAGGAGAAGACTTTCAGAAGGTGAGTCATAATCTTTATAGTCAATTATGTAGTTTTACATAGTTTCAGACTGAAGTCTGTACACTAGCAGTAGATGTCTTCTCTCTGAGTCACTGAATGTTTCTATAACTCAGCTTGAGATAACTGAGGTGTTAAACCATTTCTTCTTTTATGTCCTTGTTTACGCTGAAATAGTCATGAGAGTTTGGCAAAGCAGAGGTTTTCTAGCATTGTGCCTGCTGTGCACAAAAAAATCTACAACTTACCATTTATTTCTTGGAGGGAAAATCTTCTGGCTGCTGGATGGTTCTTCAAGGCAAGCACAGGACATGAGTCCTGAACTTTATGGGCTTATCCTGTGTGAACATACAGGTCACAGATGCTTTTGCTTTAGCGTTTCATTGTCATGAAAAAAGTGGTGGAGTTAAAGGTCTACGTCATTTGCTCTATTCAAAGTGTTACCACAGGTTCTTCCTGTTTGTGTCTTATTAAGATTAGACAAGAAATGCATTTAAATTTGGAAGCAAGAATTCAGGGGACCCATCCTCAGACACTACAAACTGGTTCTGGAAAAGCAAAAAGCCCTTGTAGGACTTTCCAATGCAATAGTGATTGTTTGTGAAAGGTGAAATCAACAAAATAAATAAGTCAAGGTGTGAAAAGAAGTTTATTGCTGCTCTACTCAGTAACAGAAAGAGTAAAGGGTATCATGTAACTACAGCTTTACATTACTTTTAATGGGGCTCTTGCAGCTGGATGCAGTCTTCTGTATCTGTTCTTGGATGTATTTGCAAAGTCTATGTGTCTTCTGGCCCTGCAGCACAGGCACCAGGATGATCTCTGTATGAAGGAGTACTGAGTGTTTGTTCCATGTAGAATTATTTTTCACAGAGCTGCTTATTCAATACTGATACATTTTTTCATTATTAACTGTAAAAACTGTTCTTGAAGGATTGTGTACCTTATGTGTCAGGACTTAGAACTGTGTGAACTTCTCTTTAAGGCTTGTGAAGCAGTTGTACGCTGCCTGAGAAGACTCTTTGGAGCTTACCAGGCCTTGAAATACTTGGAGGAATAAGTTGGCAATGGCTGAAAAACTGGGTACTTATGCATGTTCAGTCTTCCGGATGATAGTCTATAGCCAGACCTTTTAGTGTGCCTTGTTTATGCAGTGTTTTGGTCTGCAGCATATAAGGAATTTTTCTGGTTTAGCAAGGAATTTTAACTTTGAGCCCCACTGCAAGGAAGAGAATGCAACTGCTTTTATTAATACAAATTGTGCAATTGGACAAATGTAATGGCATAAAAATACCATGCTGCTAACTTGCTTTTGAAAAGAAACTTGAAAGAGTCTGTATACAGTGTGAATATTACATTGTACAGCTTTTCCTTTGAAGAGATGAAAAAATATTGTTATGCTTAGTATTTTCATCTATTTTCATTCCAAATATAGCCCTTGTTAAATATATGGGATTGCAAGCTTTTTACACAAGGAGTTTCTTTTAAAATTGCTTAGGTACATAAAAGGTTGCCTTATTGTATAGAGTAGAAGTCAGCTAACTCAGAACATGCCTTTGCATCAGTATTAATGAATATTATTTTTCCACAACCTGCATAACAACTATTTTCTGTGTATACAAAGAAAATGTATGCATATTAAAGACAGTAACTTACAGAGATGTAGCATGCAAAACACATTACAAGGTCAAATCCAGCCCAAACTTCATTTTTCCTTTTCATTAATATTTTTAGAAGGAGTCTTCAAACTTGTAGGTGGTGACTCAACGGGATTTGATATGAAGATGTGACACCTCATCTTAAATTCCTTAACCACATTTCTTAAGTTGACAGGATTGTCAGGAAGTGTGCCTGATAAGGCTTGCTGTCCTTTCCGAGCTGACTAATCATACATGAAGTCTTGGCAAGAGATAACCAGGTTACAGTAGAGCCAAAATGACATCACATCAACTCAATTTCATATCCTGTAGACACCAGTGCCTATCACCACTCCAGGTTGCTAACATCCTTGACACACAAATGGTATTTTCAGTCTCCGATGTCCCCCTTTTACCCTGTGTCTGTCACTCTGGGGTAAATCTGGAACAAATTTGTCACTAAATGTAAAGAACCATTAACTCACGGGCACTGTGTCGTCTGAAGCATAATTTTCTGTGCATGGCTTGCCAGTCCCTGAACTCTAGCTATTTGCATAACAGTTTGCTATACGAATTTATGACGGAGGATAGTGCTGAACTTGTTAAAATTCCATGTGAATCTCAGCACAGAAAATGGACTGGTGCTTTAAATCTTGGAGAGTTGTTCACATCAATAATGAATTTCAAATAATTTATTCACTTCAAGTGTAAGTGGTTGGCATACAGTCCTTACAGCTGGTTTGTTGAGATAATTGATTTCCATATAGTTTAAAGATGGGGAAAAGAAACATATGACAACTACAGTGGGTTTCGAGGCAATTGTGAATGCCATATCAGTTTAATTATAGCTCCATCTTTAGCTGACATGGGTTCTGTCCTATTGGAATTAAAATATCCCAGCAACTTGAAATGTAACAGTGATGAATTTTTTATGTTCTCTACCTACCTTGTATGCTAGCTTAGGGCGCTGTTACAAGTACACTTCTAGCTTTTTTCAGTGGATAGTTAACATGACATGCAAGACCGGTCTGCATGACACAGATAACTCAAGGGAATAGCAACAAAGTAAATGAGATGCATTAGTATCTGGATGTGAACTGGGGGATACAAGTTCTCAGAACTTCTTGTTTAATTTATAGAATTGGTTTTTTTCCCCTGTGCATAAGATTTCAAAATGGTAATCATATTCAGGAAATGAGATGTTCCCACTTCAGGTACTAACATCAATATGTAAAAGATAATCATTAACCAGATGTACCACTCAGCAGTGCCTAAACAAGCTAACTGAGGTGATAGAAAAAGGCTTTTACTTAAAATTTAGTTATATTGACCACAGAGACACTGGGAAAACTGGGAAATTGTTTGGTTTGGAGGTTTTTTTGTTGGTTTGTTGTTTGGTTTGGTTTTTTTTTTTATTGACTACTGTATGCACAAGGCAAGGGCTTAGTGAATCAAACAGTATAATAAAAATTTGCATTGCAGCTAACATCACAGTGTACAAAACACCCCTGTTGTATGAAGTCCAAGCTGGATGCTCCTGCATGTGGCCATTTAAAAGGAGATGGACTGCACCTCCACATTTTTACATATAGGACATACAGAATAAGTAGAGAACTAACAGTACAAGAAAACCTAAACTTCACTCCATTTTCTTAATTCCACTAAAAATTGCATCACATGAATTGTAAATAGAAGAGTTTTATTTCATTCTTATTCCATTCTTACTCCATTTCTGTTTCACAGTGTAGAAAAAGAAGTAACAGATGGACTGTCTAGTAAACATACATGTGGTCAGGGGCCTGATTCCCTACTGTGTTGTTTCTGCTTCACTTGATGTAACTTCCCTGATTCCAATCAGGGTCCTACACTTAAGTTCCAGGATTCAATTAAAGTAATTCCTGTGGAATGAGGCCACAGTTTGTTTCAAGTTAAAAGAAAATTTCTGAGTATACCTCAAATGTCCTTCCAGTATCTGAATAAACTGGAATAATAAGAATGGACTTCATTAGGGCTTCAGAGGTCTAGCTTGACATAGATGGCACAACATTCCTTGTCATTAACTCCTTTTTTTATAGATGTAGCCAGCATTGTGACTCCTAGCTTCCAAGATTTTTTAGGGATTAACTGTTGATGATCTGCCAACTTGGCATAAAAATACTTGGTAAAAAATATTCAGGAGACTCCACAGTGGTCAACAATTCACAAGAGAAAGGCAGAGGAAGGGTAGGGTAGAGGCTTGATATTAGCAGTGGGTATAGCTGGTTGCAGCTAATGGTACCAGTAACAAGACCATAAAAAAAAAGACAGGATCTTAAATTCCCAAGAGCTATTTTAGCCATAATAGCTCATGATCATGCTTTGTGCAAGTTTAGTTTGGGAAAAACACTGAGTTAAACATTCCTTATAAGGCATCAAAGCCCAAGATTCCTGGTATTGACTTCCAGCTCCAATTCCAGAATACAAGCTTTCACTTAAAATGAAACACAACACTAAGGTGCTAGAAGGGATTAGTTGCAGGTCCCTGACAGTCACCACACAAATATTTTGGGATGCATAATCCCATCATGTTTTTGCTCCCTGTTTGAGCTCAAATATATAGCTTTCTGAGCTCATGTGTGCGCATTATGAGCACATATTCATAATTTGGAGCTGGAGCTCAGACAGAATCTTGTATCAAGAAGTTCCTGTGTGGAGTCACACCAAAATTGTCTTAGCTCTTTTCATTTAAAGACAGCACCAAAAGGTACTGGAATGATTACCAAGAGCTCTGGAAAATTAAAAAGTCTTATTGTCATACAAACACATTAACACTAGAAAGAATCAAGATGAGTAAAGAAAATAAAATGTGGGCTTTATGTAGAAGGAACACTCTCTAGTATCTGTTTCTAAAATACAAAGGAAAATTTAGATTGCACAAGAAATGACGGGGGCTGGTTTTGTTTGCAAGTGGCTCCTGAAATATATCAAGGAGTAGAAGTCATATGGAAAATGTAATACAGAAATCACCATGCAAAGTGCCACCTAGACATCCTACACGAGAACAAAGTTGCAAAATACTCTTTCACTGCTAAATACAGGCTCAGGTCTTGTTGATATGTCTGAGGTGGCTTGTTACAGGCAAGCAGGAATTCTGCCAATGGAGATAAAGTAGCCAAGTGTGAAATCTGCTATAAATAGAGGACCATGCCATGGGATTTAACCTTCTGTGACTCTGAATCCAGTCAGGTGAGTAGGACAAGCTAATAAATAGATGTCAACAATTTTTTTTTTTTGTGTCACACTTTTATTGTACATTCTAGGTTGCATCATTTCCTCCCAAACTGGTAAGATAGATTTAATACTAAACAGATAGCTGTGAAGTGATACTTTTCTTTTTACTCATTGACAGCACCTTGTAACTCCCGGATTTATCCCCTCAGCCTGCACGGGGAGAGAAGGGGAGAGCTGGAGACCAGAGTCTCTCAATCTGCAGTGACAGATGCTTACAAAATTACCTTTGACTTCAGAGTCCAAGCATCTAGCATCTTTAGTAGCTTTTGGGACCAATGTTTGTTAGATCTCAGAGTGTCTGTTTTTACTTTTCATCCTCAGCCACTGAGCAGCCATAACTCACTTTTGAAGGAAAACGCTAAAAATCCCAGAGCTATATAATATGTTTTCAAATGTCTTAAAACAACATTTCCTGTGCCTCATTTTTGTGTAAATGTTTTTTTCTGTATCAAAGAATATACAAGCTATTAGCTATATATTTTAAAGCCTATATAGAATAAAAGGAATTTCACATCAATTTTTCACTACTACTAAGATACAGCAAAAAGTGAGTCATTGGCAGGATTTCGTCCCACTTGGAGTCAGTGGAAAAACTTTCATTGACTGGTGTGATTTAGATTCCAGCCTTCCAGCTTGTATTTGTGGTGATGAAAAGTATTTCTGGACATCCCAGACCTGCAACTACATGGCAGAACTTGTCTTTTCAGCTCTTGGAATGTACTATATATTGTGGCAAGATGTTAATCATTCTTAATGCTTCAAACATAACAATATCGATTTAAAGGAATGGCTTTTACCCAGCTATTTAAATTGCTATAAAATAAAAAATTGAATTGCCATGAGCAAAAAGATTAATGTACATAGACCTTTTCACTTTTGCTGTTGAATCTCCTTTACTTCCAATATTGTGTTTTAGTAGTCAAACGTGATCTTTTGCCTGGACTACGCTGCTTTGTGCCAGTTGCGGAAGCGAAGTGATGCAGGCTGCATGGCAGCGTACATTCACAAGATACAACCTGCTTGTCCCTGGTGACTTTGAGTACCAAGTCTCTGACAGAGGGTTTGATCCACTTTGTGACCTTTCTCTAAAACACTTACTACTAACTTTAAGATTCTTGGTTGATTAGATTTGTGTCTGTTGTCAAAACAAGGAAAAACATGCAGAAGTGCTGTGTTTGGTATCTGTGCATGAGCAGGAGGTCTTGATTTATTTGCTCTCTTGTTTGCTTAGCTCTAACTATGGTTATTTATCTAGATTATTTATTATTCATAGACCTCTGTAAACACTGGTCACACATGCCATCAGTATGTTTGCAGTTCTGCATCTGCAGTGATGGATTCTGACCAGCCTTTTGGAAGCATTTCATAGTCACTTCATTCTAGAAAAAGCACTTTGCTGATTAAGGAGTAAATTTGAGATCTTGACCCCATCTTCAGTCAGTCCTTTATATCAACTGACTTCAGAGAAAAAAAATAGGAATTTTAATCTCCACATAGGCTTACAAGTTCATAAAACAATGAGTTTTATGAAGAATTAACTATTTTCAACTGAACCTGACACTCATACTAGGCGTATGAACAGAAAAAACATATATACAGAAATAAAATAGCTGTTTATGTCTTCTTTTTTACTTGTTTTGATCATAAAATATAGAGATCTTGCTGTAGTTTTTAATCAATATGGATTGCATTTTGTTTATAAATGAATATTCTGGTTTGCTGCAATGGTTTATAATGAATAAACAACAGCAGCTAATTATAGAAAGATTAATTTTCATTTTTATCATTCACTTGCAAGAAGTTATTCTCCGATTACTTATTACCTGTGGAACAATATTGAAATTAAAATGAGAAACGCAATCAATATTGCATGCATCAAAAGTGATGAAAATCTTCACTTATTGAGAACTGTGAAATGTTTATTGGTTTTTAGACATAGAGTCCTCCAGGGAGTGCTACAAACCCACACAAACTCACTGCATCTCCAGTGTCGCATTTGGAGCGTTGATTTAGATGAAATGTGTGCAAAAACTCCTGTCGACAGACAGCTCTCTAGTGACTATATATCTGCAAAGGCTCAAGAACATAAATTATTCCAGCATGAGTCTGGAATAAATTATGCTCACTTCACAAACTCTAGATCTGCTCGACCCACACAATAGTGGAGGAAAAAATGTTGTGTTTTAGAGTTAGGGAACAAGAGTTTATTTAACCATCCTGTATGCACGTGTTTAATTTTACACTGAATTTTTTTCTAAGTAGCACAGCGTTAACAAAACCAACAAAGGAAAGAGGACTTGTGAAAGTAGGACACGAAATGATGTGAGACTGGCCTGGTACAGCAGGTTCCCCGAGCTACATCAGAGCTAAAGGTAAAGCAGCTGCCTTCTCTGCAGGAAAAAAATGAATCGAGCTTTTTCCCCTACAGCACCCTACTTAGCTCAGATCCCTTAAAGCTACTCTGTATCCCCTGCAAAGATAAAAGCACTGTACTTTCTCTTTTAGTTTGTATCTCATAGACTATCAAAAAGACTATTCAGATTGGATCAAATTTAAAAAAAAAAAAAATCCCAATATTTTGTCTCC
Source organism: Gallinago undulata (assembly GCA_026546715.1). Classification (NCBI taxonomy): domain Eukaryota; kingdom Metazoa; phylum Chordata; class Aves; order Charadriiformes; family Scolopacidae; genus Gallinago; species Gallinago undulata. Next base: position 27,992,320 of record JAOTQQ010000023.1, read on the forward strand.
AGAAAACCAGAGCAACTATACAGTGGCTCATGACTTGCTGCTGTTATACACCCAGATATTGCATCTGAACACTGTATTCAATAGCTGTGGCAGAGCTTGCATTCCATGAATTTACTGAGTCTTTTCTGAGTTTACTTATCTTTAAGCCTCCGCAACATCTTGTGGCAATGTGGCAGTGAGTCTCACACTTCAGCTACTCAGTCTGTGAAAAAATTCTCTTTTGCATTTGGTTGGTTCCACGGTAACTTCTTGGGTATCATGTTTCTTGTGTTGTGATAAATAATATTTCATATTTATCTTCTCCATGTCTCCTGAAGAAATAACACTCTATGTTAGCCTTCGGTCGTTTCTTGGCCACATGGAAGTTTTATTCCATTTAAACAATCCTCATTCAGAAGCTATTCAATGCAGCTGACCATTCTTTCCATCTTTCAGTGTATTTTTCTAGATTTAACTATAGTGTTCTTGAGATGAGGTGACTGTACACCACAGGCTATATATCAGCAGAGTAGTTTCTGATTTTTTTCCCTTGCATTTTCCTAATAATTCTTAATTGTTTGAGCTGCTGCTGAGCACTGGGCTGACATCTTCATCAGGCTCTCCAAGATGTGTTCCTTCAGATGAAATAGCTAATTTAGTGCTCATCACCATGTAGATGTGTTTGTTTTCCCTACCTGAATTGTCATTATTGAACCATAATTTATTGACTTCTGTTTTATTACCCAGACACTCAGTATCAAGAAAGGTTTAATTCTTCACATAAGTTTCAGTTTTTCTATCTTGATTAATTCTGTGTTAATATAGATCTCAGCCCACACCCCTGCGAGTCTCCAGCAGTAACCTCCTTTCCTTGAGAAAACTGACCATTTATTCTTTCTTCCTTGCTTGTTTCCCTCCTGCTTTTCCCAGTGGTGAACAGGCTGTGTTTATCTATGAAATCAAGCCTGATTTATACTGTCATATTGCAGCTACAAACACTGTTTTAGGCAATGAAATATGCAATTAGTCTTCCTTGCTGCTTGTCGTCTTCTTTACACCTTGTTTCTTGACATAGTTTTTATGTCCTTTTTGCTTCCGTTTTCTGTCTCTCTGTCACTTTGCCTCCCTGTGTCATCATGTTCAGTTTCTCATCCATCCCCTTTCCCATCCAACACCTTCTGCTTAGCTTTCTTGCAGGGTCTCAACCCCTTCCTCACTACTCACACCTCTTTACACAGGCTTACTAGAGCCAGTGTCACCACATATGCACATCATTTCTCTCCTTACCCTGTCCATCCCTCTTTCACTGAAAATGGAGGCAACCAGACAGAGTCTGTGCATGAGCTAAAGACACTGAACCTTGTGGAAGCCTCTCTGCTGGAGTAAGTAGAGATGGAGCCAAGCAGGCTGACTTATGTATGAGGCTGGTTTACAGACAGACACCGGGCTACCATGCCCAGCAGTCAGGTGATAGGGAATATGTCATGTCTCCTCTTGAGCTGTTCAGCCAGGTGATTTGGTCTTCAAGACGAGGTGGGATGATTTTCCCAAATAGGCTGGGGTGCACCAGGCTGAATCATACTCCTCCCAGCTCGTCTGCCTCCCTGATGAATTGCATGCGAGGGGAGAATAGCTCTAGGAGTAAAACTGTAAGAGTTCCGCTCCCTACACCTTTCCTTATATTTGGCACCTGTGGGGAACAGAGCTGCCAGCACATATAGAGAAGAATGAACAAACCAGTGCGCCAGGCAGGAAGCTGATTAACTCACCTGCTTACTGCAGGTGCCTGTAGAGGCAGCAACAGCAAAACATGGGACACTAAGCATTGGAATCATTAGCTTGGAGAGCTGTTTTGAATTTTACGCTTTGGTCCCATGACTCCTGCAAAGAGGGAGCAATCACAGTAGTTAGATATGTTAGCATGATCGTAGCAGAGATGGAGCAGCCGACATCTCTCCCATCTGTCACTGACAACACCTGTTTAGCAACACAGGGTGGGACACCACAGAGGAATTTTTTTCCCCATGATGGAACTTTCCAACATGGTGGGACTTCTTTCCTCATACCTCAAGGCTTCATTCTCTTAACTGGCCTTTTTGATGCCAGTAATACCTTTTCTTCCTCACATATCCAGCATCCTTGGTTTATCCAGTCGAGGGATCTCAGTGGGACTCAAGATTCCCAGTATATGGAAAATTTTGTGAGATGGAAATATGTGGTGACAGGTGAAATAATTTCTGTCATATGGCTTTTTATTTTTATCATTCTCAAAGCCATTTGTCAAGCACTAAATCAAATAACAGGTAACAGGACATTGTTCTCTAATCTTCACAGTGAAGTATCCCTATTTTTCAGATATCTCCACTGGACTTTGCTCTTACATTCATAAATATCTTACTCCTTCAACGGCACTGAAATCAGCAGGGATATTCTGTAGGGTGAGATATTCTTCCACCAAATAAATAATCCCCATGAGAAAGAGTGAAGGATTGAACATATTTGGCGCAGTGAGACAATCTGCAGAACTGGGGACAGCATGGGGGAGTGAAGGTGCCGCAATAAACTATTTCAGTGAAAATAACTGAATGAGTCAGCTGATATGTGTTAGAAGTGGTAATGGCGATAATGACCACACCTCGTGGCTATGCTGCTCTCCTTTTGCCAAGGGTTGTTTTCTACTGGGTGACCTCTTTTTCAGGGTAGTCAGGATATTTCTGCTGTTGCAATGCTTTTGCACAAAGGTTCTTTGTGCCAAATAACATCATATTTTTGCCAGAGGGTGTTCGTGGTTATTGTTTCTTCCATGCGTTTCTAATTAATTTTGCCAAAGCCACCTACCTTCTGCCATCTGTCAGGTGGCAAGAAGAAAGAATGTGGCTCCAGACAGCTAGACATTTTGAAGGACAGAAGAACATGTGGTGAGGTGAGAAGGATACAGAGACAAATTCAGACCATCACCTCACAATAGCTTCTTTTATAATGTAGCTTAGGAATCATAATGGGCTATTATATCTAAAGTATATAAACTAGGGAGTTAAAAAAACACAGACTAAGAAATCCCAGCAATCCTATGAAGCAAGAGACACTAAAGCCCTTTTTGGTCTAATATATCAATGACAACAATAATACAGTTATTGTAGTGATTCTTTTTAACCAGTAAGCTGAGTCGTTATAGACAATGCCCATAGTTTCTATTTCCTGTAAGAAAAAATCTGTATTATCTTTTATCTTAACTGTTTCCACATTTCCATATGCTTCCAGTTGTTTATCTTAATTGTGGAAACAAACCCAAATACACAACATGTAAAGAAATAGCTTGACCTTCCTTCCACAGGCCACTTCCTATATGCTTTGCATTCTCCAAAGGTACTTTGCACTCGAATTAACTTCACTAGGAGTTGTATTTGTGTACATATCCACACAAAATGTATATATAACCTGGCATCACACAGCTCCACAACACTGAACTGAAATCCCAGTAGAACTTCACCTACGGTATCAATTACGTTTTCATGACCAAATATGGGTTGCAAGAAAATGTTTAACAGTCCATAGAAACTTTTCTTTAAAGTATGCAATTCCTAAATATTCAGTTTTACATTACAGTCCTTATTTAATATTTATTGGACTATTTCATATTTGCCTTTCTGTTTATTTTGTAAAAGTATACTTGTCTAGCACACATTTTTATGCCAGCCTTGCTTTGCATTTTTACAGTCTGCTAATTAGACCATTTTAACTAATTTGTTTGCATTTTGTATGAGCAAGTTGGGCTTTTGGATTGACTAATGTAATTGCAGCCAGTTTCTGCCAAATACAAATTACTCTTTCTAGTGTGAGCTAGAGAGAAAAGTAAATATTTAATAGCCATCAATACCCTAGCAGCATTTTAGAGTGTGTTTTTTTCCTATGGAAAGTTTAAATAATTTCTTCAGTGCTTGATTGCACTTTAATGTTAAGAAATTATTTTTTAATCTTTTCTGAAATAATAATGAATTAGACATTTTGGCGTCTCCGTAAGGGTTTTATTTCTGTGCACTTTGCAGTTTTAAATTCCACGCTTTAAGATCTGGTACTTTCATGTTTGAAGTTTACTTGTGTAGCTTTTTATGTATTGAATGCTGTCTCCTGAAACCATTTTCCTGGAATGTACTTGGTTTTTAATGTTTCTAAGTGGATGAAGTCAAGTCTTATAGCAATATTAAACTGTGGGACTTCTGCTTGCTTTCTCTTTTTTTATTGTTATTTATGGGAGCATAGGAGAAGACAGGAACTGGCTACCAAACCTCAGCATTATTGTTATCTGTCTTTTGAGCATCAAATCTTATGTTCTTCATCTCTGCAGAAGTGGACATAAAGCCGTAGGTGCACCAGAGACTTAAGCAGGTTAAAGCTCCTCAATTTTCAACCTTAATATTCCCAGGGTACTTGCTACAGTGCAAATCGAGAAGACCACCTGCTTGCCAGAGCAGGGCAGCTCTCTTCCTTCCCCTCCCCCTTCCTCCTGCCTCCCTCCCACTGAGACCTACGCAGAGGACAGGGTTATGTCATGTCTGACCCACCCAAGGCGCTGCCACATTATAGACATTATAGACAGACCACACTTCTCAGATCAGGGCCAACATAAAAGTGCTAAAAGGTGTTGCTTTCTGACAAAATGTGGTGATGGCACTCTTTGTCCCAGTGTACCCATCTGCCTGTCAGTGCCTTTTCCCTGGGGTGATAGGGCTATAGTTTATTTTCCCACATGAAGCTTTCAAATGCATGTGTCCCGTAAGTGCCTTAACCAATGGCCAACTCTTGCTCTGAGTCCCTCGGTGAATGTGGGAATAGTCCATGGAAAGCAGGAGGGTTTGAGCAGCAGTGGTGGGTAATGGTTTGCTGGTGCTTGGTTTGCCTTAGTGCGTTTCTAACCTTACTTTACCTCTTCCCAGTCATCTTGTGCAGCTGGTACCAGTCCCAGAAAGACATGGGAAGGAGAACCTGCCTTTGGCCAACTCAGTGTTCCATCTGATGAAACTAAAACGATAACAGATTAGCAGTGAGATCCAGCACTAAGGAGAGAGAAATCAAAACACCCTTTAGCTGAATCCTTGACGTGTCAGCACTCATTTTCTTTTCAGATAGGGTGCAACTTCATGTAACATTAACCCAGCCATAATTATTCATTAAGAAGGTGAACAGATAATCACTGCCAAGTGACAACAAAGGTCCATGTCATCATCAGGCTATATAACTAAGTTCTGAATTTCATAACCACAACACCCAAATTCCTTCTCTCTGTCCCATTCCTGTTACATCAAATGTGTCACAGAGCATGAAACAACATGTTTTTGGTGGATGCTCTATCTCTACCCCTCACTATCTTTGCAATTCTCCCATCATGCACTAAGAACACAAAAAGGAATGATACTTTTTTTGTTTCTGGTATTTGTCTGGCCTAGATGCATCATCAGGTGGTTTGATCAGTGAAGTAACCGTGTTGTGCTGAGACAGTTACTGCTAACAGGCAGTCTTGCCTGCCCTGCTGGGTAAGCCTAAGTGTGGCATTTCATTAGTAAACTCAACACTGCCATTCTCGGATACCTGCAAGTTTCACAAACATCAGTAGCAAATTTGGGCATGACTCAGTGGCAGGATTTGTCTACTTGGATTAAAACCTTCTTCTTTTTTTTTTTTTTTTACTTTAATACTGCACTTAATACTAACATTTAATACAGAAAGTAGTAATTAATTTAACTATAAATTTAAAAAGAATATTTTTTGTAGATTTACTACTAAATTTCTGGTGTATATTTTCCGTTATGGAAATGGCAGCTCTTTGGGAGCAGTGCCCTGTGGTACTAATTTATATTAAATTTACTGAATAAGTACTTTTTAGTCGTAGGTACAGAGACATGTAGCATCCGCTGTATTGTTATATTTATTATTTTGGTTCCAGCATTTTGGAAACAAAGAGGAAAGATTACCAAATGGATTTGAGTATGTACCCAGTCCTTTTCTGAGTGTGCCTGTCTGAATACATATTGACAAGCTGGTATAATTTTGGTACCTCTAAGAGAAGATAAGAGGGTGGAGGCTTTGAAGATGTTGGTACCATCACATCATCTCTTGTTGGTCTGTCTAAAAGAGCTGCACAGATCATCTTCAGAAACAAGAAGGAAGTTAGGTTATTCTCTCACTTCTGACCATTCTACAATTTATCCATTCCTATATTCTCTTGCTGCTAATAGGATTACTCGCACAAGTAACACAATAGCACTTTAGCCTTAAGCAGTTGGCCTCCACACTGATATCCAAGTGAACATGTCAGATGGTGCTTACTGTGATGCAAAGAACAAATTAACCAAGAACTGGACTGACACTGTTTTAAATCATAGATAACTGAAATCTATTTTAATCATTTCAGTCACAGGAAAGTATTTTCTAAATGTGTTATGTCAAAACATCCCAAAAAGTGACATGTAATCCAAGGCACAAGTTTTATTCTTGATTACATTTGCAAATTCAGTCTTAGTCCTTTCAAGGCATTTTTAATTTAAAGTAATGTTGTTAAACACTTATGTTCTTGATACTTAACTAAAGCAGTGCCATAGGAATACTCGATGAAGGACTTCAGCTCAACATTTCATTTATTCACTGAATACCCCGTCTTAAAAGCTGACAACTTTTACAGAGCTGACCCTTCTCCAGAAATTTAGTAATTCTCCAAAATGTAACAGCAGGAGAGGAGATATTAAAAATAATGTATAGCACTTTCCAAATTGTTAAGTAAATAAATATCCAACATAAAATACAAATGCTTTTCCCCAGCTAGATCACAAGACCTTGTATCTGCTATCTGCTTATGAACTCTCTATGTAAAAGCCTATGAGAATCAATGTCTTTACAATGTCAAGTCCTGGGAAAACTATGCAGGGAACCAAATCACAGACATTTAGTTTTCTAAAGTTAGAGCGGCACTCCTCACACTGACTCAGCCCGAGTGCATTAGGTTGTGTCAGTAATTTTCAGAATTTCATATTTCAATGCAAAATATTGGTTTTTTTGAAATTTTGGCTATTTCTAAATTCAGTATTTCTGTACCTGAAGAGTAGCTTGGATGTAAGAGATGGTGCATGACTGTCTCTGTGTTGCTATTACTTTCCAGCAGGAAAATTCTTGATCCAAATGATGAATATAGAGTATGGTATAGCAGTTAGTTCTTAAACATACACATCCTCTTATAAATTTGTGCTCCGCTTAAGACATTTTTCCACTGAGGACAGACATCATTAGAAGAAAAATTTCTACATGAATGGCTATACATATTGCAATCACTGTATGAACTAAAAGGGGAAATGCCAATTGTCAATTTTAGACTATTTTATTTATACCAAGCAGTAGATGTTTCTAGTGCTGATTGAACTTTTTCAAGTACGAAAGCAGTGAAATGTCCAAGAAAAAATATTGTTTCATTTTGCACTTGTAGTTTGGACTTAATAGACGAAAGTGGAGATACGTATGGGGAGGGTATGTGAGGAAAAAGTGCATGCAAAGCAGTGACGTCATTAGTGTGAAAGCAAGCAAAACTGAAGAAGAAAAATAATGGCTTGATTAGGTGTTGGTGGAAGACTTTCTACTCACATCTGCTGGAAAGTGTTATTAAAATATCTGGTCCTCATAGAGCTCTACATTAATATGGGACTTCAGCAAAATTTAGTGTCTCGATCAATGCCTAGGGCTGCACCTCCAAGAGTTTAGATTTAGGTTCTACACCTGCCCATCACCTCAGTAATGTACTTGGACACAAAGCATTGCTTGTGTTGCTGCTAATTAGAAACACTTGTTTGCAAAGGTGAATATCACCTTAAAAGGTGATAAAGACATAATGAACAGGAGCCAAATGTTTGAATTGTTAACCCATTCTATAATGTGTGTGAGGTATACTTGAAAAAACAGGAATGTTTGCAGGTGGCTTCAGATTAGCAAGGTCAGATATAATCCAAAGGTCAGTGAAACGTTTAAAGGTTAAACCCTGCTACTTTTTCTTTTTCAGTTCAGACTCCAGAGAGTTCAAAAAGAAAGGTCCATTTCCACTCTCAGCTACACTAGTGTGAATTTAGTATTAACAAGTGATTGGTCTTAGTTGAATTGATGCGGATTTACAGCACAAGGACCACTCACTCTGGCTCTATCCTGTTGCTTTGTTGCTTGGTTGAAAGTTTTTATTCAGCTGCCACTTTTCACTGGAAAAAATACAACCACGTAAATTTGCCCATAGAGTTTTCAGAGCAGAGAAGCTACAAAAAATATTCCAACTACACTCTAGAGGTTAAAAATAAATATATTGGGAAAGGCAAATTTCCATATTGAATAAGCTTATTTGGTGCTCATTATCTCGTAGCAAGAATAGAATTGTAGTTCTACAGCTTTTATGGTGCAAATCTTGAATTATTTTTTTTTCAAGGGAGGTTTGTTAACAATAAAATTATTATATCCCTATTTCTATAATATCCTAACAGGAACTACACCAAGAAGAATCTTATCTGAGTCTTAATTTAAAGAAGATTTCCAACTGAAATAACAGAATCACAGACCTGAGGAAATATATAAATATACTGTAACTCTTTGGCGACTTAATGTTTTCTTTTCTTCTTCTTTTTCAACTATTAGCAGTAATAAAACCATACTCTGTTCCTGTGAGGGCAGTGAGACACTGGAACTGGTTGGCCAGAGAAGCTGTGGATGCCCCATCCCTGGAGGTGTTCAAGGCCAGGCTGGATGGGGCTTTGAGCAACCTGCTCTAGTGGGAGGTGTCCCTGCCCATGGCAGGGTGGGTGGAACTAGATGATCTTTAAGGTCCCTTCCAACCCAAACCATTCTATGATTCTGTGAACTAGACAAGCTTTAAGTCACGATCTCATGCAGAAGGAAGGATGAAATGTTACATAAGCAGCAAAAATGAGAAATGGCAGCCTTTTTTAAATACATCCCGATATTCCTGAAATAATACTACATGGTTCTGGAAATTACAACTGGTCTTATGACCTACCTTACAACTTGTGGCTTGAAAAGCTGCAAGACTTTTCCTCCCCTTGATCAGGTATCTGCAAAAGCATTTCCAACAAGGGTTGTCCATATGACTTCATGGGTTTTTTCCTTTTCAGCCTTTGAAAACATTCATACAAAGAAATAGGAATATGGTTTAGTGATTTTTGTCAGGGTTAGGTTGATGGTTGAACTAGATGATCTTTAAGGTCCCTTCCAACCTATACAATTCTATGATTCTAAGTTCAATTGCTTGGATATGGACAGAAAATGGATCCACAAGCATGAGAACTCGGGCAATGTATGTTCATTTCAAATGTCAAGGAAATACTGATAGAAAACACTTCTGCATCTTCCACTAGAATTACTGAATAGATTTGATTAAATATATAAACTTCACTTTGCTATCCAAGTTCACCAAGCATGTTTGGAATAACAATTATTTTATTAACATACCGACATGATCTAGTCAAACAAAATTAAATGCATTTTGGGGTAATAAAATATAAAGCCTTATTTCAGGAATTTTGCTATTTTGAAACAGGGGAGAGACAGATTTCTGCAGAAACAAAATGATATTCCCACAAAAAAACTGTAAACTAAAATCATTAACCTTAGCCTTTCCATAAGCATCTTTTTCCTCAGGGGCATGGACCAGATGTCCTCGAAGAGAAATTTTAGTTTCAGAAAGCTCTTGGGAAAAACATACAAAATACATTGTTACACTATTTATAAAATACAACAAGTTGTCTCTGATCTGTTCCTATTAATCAGTATAAGACGAGAAGGAAAAAAAAACATTCTTAGAATAAAAATTCTCAGAATCTTAGGGACATAGGGAAACTTCTGTAGGGAAAAGTTTAATTTTAAGAAAGGCATCACATTCTAACAGTGATATTGGCTTAACAACCTGTACAGGGTCAGATGAACCTATTTATGCTAGATTTTCTGAACTGTAAAACATGAGTGATATTTTTTACCTTGCTCAGAGCAGCTGACACACTTTAGTTTGAAAAATACTTGATTTTCCTTGTCCCCTTGCCTGTTCTGGCACACCAGGATTATCCGTTTTAGCATTTTACCCTGACATCCTTGCTATCTGTTACCTCAGAATTTTTGATATACGTACATGATGCCTCATAAGCAGTAAAGCAGTAAAGTTCGAAACTGCTGAACTTGTACACCCATGCATTAACCCACATGCAAGAATAATCTAGTTAATTAAAGGATGGCCAGGGGAAAGCATAGCCTGTCTGCAAGCTCAGGATGCAAGAGGTAGTGGGTAGAGCCACATGGGCTGTGGCTGGCACTAGGAAGACCCAAAGCTGCAACTGACCCATAGTGTGATTCTGAGGAAGTCATTTCACGTTTCCATTGTGCTTTTCTTCTCACCCTTCATCTCTCCAACCTCCCAGCCCTTCACAGCAAGATCTGTCTCTTATGATATGTGTCTCACAGTGGGAGCTCAGCTGGGGCTTCCAAATGAGAGCTGATTGGGAATTTTTCAATGAAATGAATTTTCATTAGAAAGTACAGTTCTGTGATGCAGTTGTGGGGATGCTCACTCAATACATGAGAATGCAAATTGAAATAATGACTGTGAAGAATGTTATTGTTATAGGAAGTAGATCCAGTAGTAGCTGGAGCTCTGGAGTACACCTTGCCCTAGGATAACTATCAGGCTGTGGGTGAACTGGTGCAGTCATCTGTAATTAGAGAGACAGCAGGTCAGGAATTTGAGCCTGAGTATGTATGGGGAGATCACATGCTGTGTATCTCTTTCTTTGTTGTGTATGTTTGTTTGTATAAAAACAAGCCTTCTAAAAGCACTTGGGCTTGCTACAGGAGAGAACTGGAACATCAATGCAATCCTGCAAAATTTCATGGATGGATTTACTTGGTCTTACTGAGTTCTGCTCTGAACCTAGTAGACATATTCTATCTTGTAAAATACTTACAGTCTAAAGGGGACAGATAACTTCAGAATAAATCATGACCATATATTTGAGGAGAGTTAATGATGAAAAGAGAAGTTATTTTCAAAAATCATTCTAAAGAGAAGTGTAAAGCCTTCTGGTAATTAATAAAAACAAGTTGTCCCCAGCATGAGGAAGGAGGTGGCAGTAGGCATGTATGGGCAACGGGAATAATCAGATCAGTAAACCAAAGGGAATAGTAACAAAGTTCGGTGAAGACAACATGAAATTAAAGCATGGAATTAGGGGCTTTAGTAAGTTTTCATGCACCATAAATGAGAGAAATAAGCAGGAATTTCCAAAAGTGATACAATTACAGGATTTTAGAACGTTTCCTTAGTAGCTTCTGAGTATTAACTCTGGTGGAACACTCTGAAGAGAGAAACAATTTAGAAAGGGGATTTTTTTATATTAAAAGATTTGTTGCTATGAAGCAAGATCTTCACTATACACCTGCATAAAGTGCTAATTGTTTAGGACCCTACAGCAATACCAGAATGAAAGTGGTGAAGGGAAGATCTATTTTCTCCCCTTTCTAGCCCCACTTCAACTTCTCTTATTGACTGCCAGTCTAAAACAGCCTGCTTTTCTGACCCAAAGAGCAGCTGAGTCATATTCAATTTACATTGTCACTTTGCAGCCGAGTATGATTGCATCACCTACGTGGCATCTCCAAAGAATATGCAAAATATCATTTGCTGAAATGGCAGCTCTGTAAACATGTCTCCAGGGGGCATTTTGTACAAAAGTTGAGACTATCAGAAGTATCATATCACTTAGGCTAAAGATTTATACTGGATAACACGCTATTCTCTCTCTAGCCTCTGTCTACCAAAAACAACTTTCTGTGCATAAGGCTGTGAACCTCAGGTGGAGGTTCAGGCTCTGGTGAAACTGAAATTAGGAGACAGACTGCTGCCTGGCATCAGCATTGCCACTGTGCTTACCTTTCAGGAGAAATAAGACCTTTCTCTGGGAGCCAATTTTGCTTAAGCTCACTCCGTGAGTTTCCATTCTCTAATTGTTCACTTTAGAATCAGCCAGAACAAATCATTTTTCCAACCTGCAAAATGATGTTCCAAAAGAATATATGGAGAAATTAGTCAAATCCTGGAAGAAATCTCAACAAAAATATTGTAACAACAGGAGAAATTACTAACAAAACCACTAGATTAAGCTCCTCAATGAAGACAGTAATTTTTCCAGTGCAGGATGATAACTTGTATTACTTCCTCGGAAAAAAAAAAAAAAAAAAAAAAAGAGAACCCCCTCCCTCCTTTTAAATGATATGGCTAGTAAAAAAACAATGAACTATGTGGTCTTTTGTGGGCAAAAGGTTTGCCCATGAACCTTCTGCTACATAAATTGAGATTTAAAAGAGAAAAAAATTGAGATAAACAAGCACTGACCTGTGAGTGAGAGTTAAGCAAACACATACACATACTCAGAGATGCAGCTCTGTGATGGGCATACACCCAGGGTAAGAAATGTTTACAGAGGACAGTTCTGTGGATTTTCAGGCAGGGGAATAGCAGTGGTTACCTCTTGCTGAAATATCATAGCAGCAATGAAGTGGCAAAGACAACAACTGACATGTCAGAAACACATAAATCTATCCTTATAGGGCTGACAACTTGGTATGATTATTCTCCAAAGATAACTTTATAACTTGCTGGAGTGTGATTTAATGATGCCCTGGAGCAGCACTAACCTGTGTACCTTTCTTGTGGGTAACTCTTTATAAGCTATTGCTTTTGTTAATAGCTTATGCAATTTTTCATTTGACCTATGGGTGTCCCATGTGGGTGGGATTTTCAAAAACACTGGGACCCAGAGCCACAAAGGGATTTACACAGAGATGATTGCACCTATAACGTGTAGGGACCAGAGCAGAGACCAGGCCACAGTTTAGCCTGTGCTCTAGTGAGGATGCAGGAGAGGGGCTGCAACACCCTTAAATGTTGACCAGGAAATCTATCCATGCATATGTGTGAAACTGCTCTGGACTGTGGGGATGCCTTAGCTCCATTCCCACCAAAACGGAGTAAAATTAGGCACTAGCCAAGTGCTCTTGAAAAGACCAGACTGAATCTTTCTTTTCCTACTGTAACTTTGACCCTTTCTAAAATATCTTTCAGAAAGAAATACTTGAATTTTATTATAAAGTAGACCACTCCATCAGGGAAAATGTGTGCTGTTTTTATTTCAGTGTTTTGATTTTCAAGTGAACAATTGTATAGATATACAAGAATAAAAAGGATGATAAAAAGCATAATAATACAATATCCAGGTTGGTCCCAGTGATGTTAAATGTGCTGAATGTGAAGCAGTTGATAACCTCTGCATACAACTTGGGCTGTCGATCTTTGAATACATCCTCCTTTTTGATGCTAGCAAAGAGTAGGGGTTGTATCTTCATATATGTCAAACACTAGGATAAATTATGTCCTCCATGGGAAACAAGCCATAAGCAGCAGTATATCTTATAAATAAGCCTTTAGGGAAGCTGCTTTATTTCCATTTTTCCACTGCCTTTTCACAAAGCCAAACTATCCCCTGTGGCATTTGGGCACTCAGAAAATGATTGTATTTGAAAGGCTATAAACAGCCAAACCAACTAAATAAGGAGGAAAGCTGAAGTCTTTGCAATGTCATGCTATAAAATAGATGGAAGACTGGCAACTTCTGCATGAAGGCTCAATGCTGATTTGCTTCCTCAGATCCAGAGACCTTTCAGCCTGTGTCTCTGAACAAAAGTGCAAGTTGTGCTGATTTCACGCCTGCAGAGCAGACAGCTACCTTCCTGATGGCTGGTGCAGCACAAGGACATTACAAGCTAAAATCTCAGAGCCATGTTCTGATCCCCGTCAGCAGCTGAATTTACACTCCCCTTAGTGAGGTGAGAGTGTCTTGAAAGCAGTAAAGGACCCCAAGGCTCTTTAGAGCTCCTCCAATGTTCAAGTAAAATGGTAGCAGAACAGAGTCATCTAGCTTTCACTATGACAACTAGTAAACCCAGTAAACTTAACTCGGGGTAAACATCTGAGGGCTGCAGAGTGAGGTGAAGAAAAGTCTTTGTTTCCCCTCCTGGGACAGTGTTACGGGAAAGCCTATAAAGTTGTAGATCTAAACACTGAGCCTCCACTGACTTCCAGAGGAGTGCCAACTGCAGTTAAACAGCAGTGCAAAGGCCTAAAGGCATGGTAAGGATTCATCCCAAAAGCACCAGAAATCCATTTCCCTCACACCTACAGGACAGGCAAAGTATATATACTACTACTGTTTTAGCTGAAATGGTCTAAAGATAAGATAAGAACTGCAGGAATAGGCAGTATTTTGTTTTGGGGGGGGGGGGAAAGCTTGCAGACACAATTCCTCTCTAGTATACAGAAACTTTCAACCAACCATTCTAGTATAAGAGGTTTCTTTTCCCTGTAACTTTGCCTTGAAAACGAAGCAAGATCTGAACTTTGCTCCAATGCAAACATTGGGTGATGTATGCCTACATTGTAAATTAATGTTGAAAATGTTTATTGGTAACGCTGATAAACTCACGACACACTTTTCCTTAAGACTGATATGATTTTAATATTGGTCAGATTTAGGTTTTTTTCCCAGTGGGTATATTTCATAGGCATAGTGATATAAAGTCACATCCTCGCAGAAAAACGTCATGAAGTATCTGAACACTTAAATCCAACGGGTGAAATGTGGGGCCTGTGGAATCAGTATAGTTATAACCATATATAATGTGGTTATATATTACAGACTTATAACCTGTATATTATGGTTATATATTATTTGTAATAACATGTTTGTAATAAGGTAGAACTTGGTATAGAGGATGGGAGAAGAGGAAAACAGATTCTATTCTAAAGCAGTTGCACCCTGGCTCCTAATAAGGAGTCACATGAGTATTTTATGGTGCATGGCACTCCAAGATTTACAATCTCTTGTCCTCACTGATAAAGAAAATACCACTTACATGCAAACAGAACAAAAATCACATAAAAATAAATTCATCTTCTTCCTACTTCATAGGAAGAACTAAAGTGGTACTGTTGTCCCTCAGCATAAAAAAAAATAATAAAGAGTCTTTGTCAGACAAAGTGCACCATTCACCATTTGCAGCAAAACACATGATCTGGTTGGTTCTAATATTTCATTCCTTTTGCACTCTCTAGCTCTTAAATGGGGGAAAATCTGAGGATGATGCTTTAGGATCATAGAAAAGGGAAGTAGATTTCTTTCTAAAGCTCTCTAGTTCCAAGTAACTAAGGGATTTCTTCAAAGTATTCCTTGCAAAGGCAGAGGAAAATAAGAAAAAGTCACTGCAAAGTACCATCTACAATCAGATTTGGGGTGAATGTTCTCAAAAATTTCTCTTACCCATACATTCTGTGGGCTTGAGCATTATGTCCAAAACGATGGAACAGAAATTGGAAAGCAGGATAGTCTCCTAGACCCCTGAGTCCAGGGGAGGTAAGTTTTATCTCTGCAGCTGCCTTAAAGTCTAAATCGGTCATTCTTACCCTATTTTGTGCCTGATCTAAAAAAGATTAGTAACACTATTTCCTCTTGCCCATCCATTTTCGGTTAGTGTGCATTTTAATATCAGAGTGCCACCAGAGTCTCTTTTTTAATGTGTATTATTACTTTGGTCAGCATGGAGGGTTTCTCTCGGCACCCCTAGACGTAGAAGTAGTATAAATATATTCACTGCTACAGTGATAAGCAAAGTCTTTAAAATAACATAAATCTCAGCATACATGCATATTCATATGTAAACAGTAAGGCACATTCAGCATTAGCCTGAAGAGAGGAAATCAGGTAACACAGCACAAGGACAGAAAGCAAGTATAAAATGAGTCTTGATCGAATGGTTTCTACTTCATTTATTTTTGTCCTGCTCTGACTGGTGTAACTTATAATTAGTCTCTGTCTGCAGTGGTGTGGTTCCAAAGAATGGTGGATTAAGGAGAAACTCTAGAATTTCTCCGTAACTTGACAAGTTATAACCTGAAAAGCTACACTTAGTCCATTAAAGATTTTTCACAGTGACATTTTAGTGCAGCTAGGGAAATATGCCACTTTGCCATTTATCATTTTCAGGGCATGGACAGTGAAAAGGAGGTTGCTATGAAGAACAAAATAAAATAGATTACGTGTACAGAAGTGATGTGAAGAATACTGATAAATATACACCACTGAATGTCAGCAAATGTCACCTGAGAAGCCATTTGCAACTACCAGAACAGCCTCGCGGACCAGCAAAAGTAGCAAAACCAGGCAAAACAAGTTGGGTGTACTCCCTTCCACATGAATAAGCAATAAACCTCTCTGAAGTTAGACCAGAAAGTTGTTAAACTTGATAGATGAAACTTTTCCAAATTGCTCTGTCGCATACTGTATATGGCTACAAAAGACTATGGATGGTTTAAAACTAAAAAGAGAAAGCATTGCTGAGAATCCAACGATTTATGCATTTTTGTTCAAACGCTTGTATTCTGCTTTGTATTAAAGGAACAGTTTGAACAAAGGAGTGATTCATCACACTGCTTTTTCTTCCATGAGGTTGTTCTTTTTTTCTGTCTGAACTTCGTTGTTGGAACTATTGCATCAGTACCATTTCTCCTTTAAATATATTTGCCATTCTAGCAAGAGGGCTTAGAGTTAAATCAGTTTGGGTTTGGTAGGCAGAAACGTTAGAAACGAAAGCTCTTCTGCTGAAAAACTTCTAATGGTAGCTATCTAGCATGCCATCTAAGTGAAAGACCTGCAAGATATCTCCTATCTTTCCAGGAGCATCTGATTTGTAGATCTGTGGATCAGCTCCATTTTGGTTTATAGATACGCTGACCTGGAAAAAGCTCTCCTTGTGAAAGTTACAGTACTTGAGAGACAACATCAAGATTCCTTCAGGCTTATTTTAATCTGGGCTGTCTGTTTGCAGCTCTTGAAGCAGTATTCTTTATTGATAATAAACAGAAGTGAAGATCTTTGACTCAGAAAATATCTCCAAGGAAAAGCAGGGGTTCTTAAAATTTCAGAAACTCTGACTGCTTTTGTATTTAATTTTCCATGAGATTCTTCCTCCCAAATTCTAATGTATCTTAGCAAAATCAGAGACAGCCTGCATCATTTTGATTTCATGAGACTGTTATTCCCAGGCACCACACTCATGCAAATTTCAGATCAGTTTTGTTTTCATTAGTGAAAAGAAGCAACATGGATTCCATAAATGGGGTCATAGAAGAACTCTTTTATTCAAAGTATTTCCTAATGCTAAGATACACTGATTGTAGAACCATTTTCATTAAACTTCCTACCATATGTCCATGTAAAAGCTATAAACAACCGGTCCTACGGTGGCATCCTAAAGCCTGGGAGTTTAAATCTTTGAAGAGAACAAATTTCTTGTACTTACAGATCCTGTAGATGGAGTGAGGGTGAATCCTCCTTTCTTGGGCAGGATGTTTACATGGTGAATTTTCTTTGTACGAGTCTTCACTTCATTCTTGCAAAATCAAAATCAAAAGTGATTCTTATTAGTCAAACTGAACCTTTTATAAAATTATATGTAGAGCCTGTTTTAGAAACGAACAGAACAGAAAACAAAGATTAAACGGATGGGTTGTGCTCAGCGCTGCATGAATTTTCCTCAACCGCTCCCCACCCCCCTCCCCCTGATTCTTTGAAAACTGAAGTAATCTTTGAGGCAAACGGGCATTTGACAGCATCCGTCATCTAGAAGCTCCGTAGCAGTTGTGCTGCTGCCTTGGTCTTGTTTTGAATTTCTCTGTCAATTTGAATAGACACAACAGAATCTCAAGAAGTGATGCTCACAAGCTGAGAAGGCGAGGACCGTGTGGGATGCAACAAAGGGGAAAAGATCTATCAGTTTGTCACCTTGTCACAAATATGAGTGTCCCCAAAAGCTTCTCCTTTACTTAAGAGTGTGCAGTTCAGTGGAAAGACACAAGCAATCTTATTTACCTTTTATATGTGAAATTTAATAAGTGCTGTATGTTTAACAGGTTTTTTTAAAACTCTGAGATGCGTGTAACATATGCACATACTCATCTTCAAAAGAAACAAAAAATTTAGTTTCTTAAAGGACATTTGAAGTGTACAAATGCTTGGCTGAGAGGTTTTAAAGGAATTCTTGAACAAATAGGCAGCACATAAATAAATATGCTGATTCTGTGACAAGCACTGAAAAGCAACTTCTGGTTAGCAGCCTGCCTAACCTAATGAATGGTTTAGTCCTTCCTTCCTCCGGCCCAAGCACGAAAGCTGCTATCCACACCCCAGACTCGATCTAAACTACTGGCTGTGATAGGAAAGTGCCTACTGATGTTGGATCAGGCCCAGCAGCCTCCAGGCTTGATCCTGTAGGCCTGCACCAGCCCAAAGCCAACCGGCGCGTCCCCATAACTGAATGTCCCCCAAAGGGCGCTGTTAAGGTACGTGCCAAATGTCTGAAGCTCTGAATCAGGCAGACCTCGTCCTTCAGAAAGAGTAGGAATTTTGCTTAAATAAAGCAACACAGGGTTTGGTTTGGTACAGCCAGCAATAACGAAGAATCATAGTTTCTGTTATCAGGGTCTTTTTGATATGTGTGTCTTTCTGAGTAAAAAGAACATATAGTTCAGGGCCGGGGGGGGGGGGATGGGGGAGGGGATATCATTTTTTGTCCTTTTTTATTTTAATGGCTAAACATTGTAATGCTAGCTAAATAGAAATTCTTGTCTGTTAATAGGTTCCTTTAGTTTGTAATAAATAGGAATGCTAATGACTAAAATTTGGTATTTGGTATGCATTAGCTTTTGTAAGTCTTTTCTTTACAGGCTTCATTGACATTCAATATGGCAAGCTTCCTTTGAAATATATTTATAAAATAACTACAGTATAATTAAACCAACAAAGCCATCTTTTAAGTAAGCTTAATAGCTCAGTTTTTCACTCTGTAAATTTTTTTTAAGGAGGAAAAATAGTTATGCTTCAATTCTACTGTATATTTCATTTTGCATCTAATATTTTGTTTCCATTTGCAATCTGTGCATATCTAATTCTTGACAACTGTGATTATTAATAAGTGTGCATGAAAAACATGCTTCGCAGAATCTTCCACAAGAATATTTTTGTTAATGAGAACTGAAACATATCTTGGCAAAGACAATATATGTAATATATATGTGTATATATACATATTTTAATAGCTAATGGTGGTGTAGTTAATACACAAAAACGGATTAATAGATATGGCACGTCATAATTGAAGCGGATGCTGTTTAATAAATGTAACTAAAAATATTTTAATGATATAAAAGCAATAGGTAAATAAAAGCAATTACATTTAATTTTGCTTTCAGCTTGTGAGCATTTTCTGTAAGCTTTAATAGAGGGGAGAGCGAGCCTGTGCAAAAGGCTAATGGTAGAGTCAGTGTTAGCATTATTCATTAGGGTTTCTAAGTAGTACTTATTCTGAGATATTTCTCTGGAAGACTAAAATGTTCTTGGTAAGGGTACTTGGATCTTGATAACCCTAATTCATAATAATATCCCCCTCATTCAGAAAATTAAAGTTTACAGAGTCCTCAGCAGTTTGAAAATCTTTATACTATTTAGAATCATGATCATGTTTACTTAGGACAAGCTAAAAAGTGATAGCTCACATTATAATAAGTAAAGTGGAACGTCATAAATGTTTCTTAAACTCCGTCCTCTACAGGCATAATAATATTGAGACCCCATTTACGGTATGGTGAATAAAAACAGTTGACATCATTGTTACAATCTCTAAAACTGTTGCTAAGGTTACAAATTACCATCACTGTGTGCAACAGGTCCCTCTGAAGCAGTATCATTACAGATTAACTGTGATGTGTAGGATTATAATAAAAGGCATAAGGGATTATGCACAAGCAAAAATGCTAGAAATAACACAAATACATCTACATTATGCCGTGCAACGCGTTGCAAAACCTCAGCTTTCAAAGCTGAAATACACAATGTGGCTTTTTGTTTAATTCGGGCATTTAGAGAGATGTTAACTGTATCCTGAAGTGGCTTTACAAATGTCAGGGAGCAGAGAGGATAGGGTTTATCTCGACCTCTAAAACAGCTGCTGCTGGAAATGTTCTCACATCGTCTCCACTCTTAGCGGAGCACCTAGTTTACAGGAAAATACGCCTCCATTGTGTGAAGGAGGACTGCAGTGGAAGGACGCAGAGTTAGCGGCTGCTCCGCCCGGGCAGAGGCCGGGGCTGCCCTCGCTGCTGGCGGCCGGGGCGCGTCCGACGGGGCGGCAGGGACCAGACACGGGGGCTGAGGCCGAGGCCCCCCTCGCCTCCAAAGGGGTTCGGGGAGGGGGAGGGTGGGTGTCTCGCCTGTGGTGACAAGGTGGCAAGACGGAAAGCGAAGCGGCAGGTGACCTTCTGCTCGCCAAGGCAGCTGGCCACCCCCGGCCGGCACCTCCGTCCCCCGCTCAATCACTCTACCCCGCCCTCAACTTAATGACACAAATCCGGGCTCTTAAAGTCTTTGCGACTGATCGTACTCGCTCATTTATAAATAATGATCTCCATATAGATGCATAACAACAACATACCAGAAGTGTTTGGGGAGAAATCCGATTAAAGTCTATAGCTTTTTTTCCCTTCTCTCTCCCGGAGCAAAAGTCTTGCCACAGGTCAGTGCCGCGGCTGGACCAGGCTGCGGGGTTCAAGGGAAGAAAAAGGCTCCAGGGGAGCCGCTTCCCGCGGGCGGCGAGCGGGGGCTGCCGCAGAACGACTCGCCCTGCCGAGCTGCGGCCCGCCGCCCCCTCTGCCCGCCCGGCCTGCAAGGCTCGTTCGGGTCGCCGGCGGGGGCGGCCGGTATTTTGGGAAGAGGGAGCCGCTGTCCTGGTTGGGGCGTGAACTCTGCGGTGGGGGCCGATTTCCCCCCGGCGCCAGCGTCCCCGGGCAGGGGCGTGGGGCCGCCCCGCTCCGCCTGGGCCGGCCCGGCCCGGGGTGGCGGTGACGCAGAAACGCGCGTTCCTTTCCTCTTTCGGGCGATTTAGGGGAACTAGAAAAACAAACATCGGCCCGTTTCATGAAACCGGTGGAGAAAACTCCGAGGGGAAAGAGAGCGGGGCACATCCTTTTAGAGGAAGGACAAGGGTTCTCTGAGGAGGGAAAACAAAAGATGACAGTGGTGGCTGTAACCCCACAATGAACCAGGGACCTCCTGGCCACGCTCAGAGAGCTAACCTCCCCGGACTTCCCATTACCTCTCCATGACACTTCACTAATGCTCACACAATGGCCAACTGAGCAGTTTAAGTAAAGATATTTTAACCTGAACTAAACATTGTCTCCAGACAATAGGATGCGAAGCAACATCTGGTACCGCACATAAACAATGCTGCGCAACAGCATATGCTCGACTTCTGGAAGTTTATGTCAACACGAAGCAGTTGAGGAGGCTGCCGCTGCTCGGCATGAAATCTTTATAAATGGCTGTTTGCTGCACTTCCGAGGTGAGCATCTAAGAACCTTCCTCCCGCGGCATCTTCTTCAGCTTGAGGTTGCCCGGCAAGATATCCTCGGACGCCACCCGTACCTCCTCCCTCCCTCCCTCGGGGCAAACCACCAGTGAGAAACGCCACGGCCAGACCCCGTGACTTGGCCTAGGGACAGTGCGGGTTCTCTCTTCCCCTGTGCCGCTCCTGCGGGCGCAGCTCGGTCACTGGCGCCAGCGGAAGCGGCCGGCGCTGAATGGGCAACCTCAGGGAAGCGCATCTTTAAAGAGGAGGCTCTAGGCTTTGAAACAACGGGAGGTGACTATTGCAAACAGCTGTTCCTCATACATATTTCATTATACAATCAGATAATGCGTCTTACCACCTTCTCAATTATTCACAGATAAACATTTTCAAGACGTTTTGACATCTGTCTTAGGGTCTGCTATTAATTTAGTAATCACTGTGGTTAAAAATGTATGGGGACTGCACCTCACAAAAACTCCGCTTTCGCTTACGAGAACAACTTCTGTCACAGCTCGCCCTAAGCAGCGCGTCAGGTCAAAGAGAGCCCCGGACCAGCACCCTAGAGGGGCTGCGCCGGGACCCCCGCACCGCCCTGGCGGAGCGCCGGGGCTGCGCGGCGCCGGGCATCTCCCGGCACCCTCCGGAGCTGCCGGGGAGAAGCGCCGGGCGGAGGAGGCCGGCGGTGGGGTGGACGAAAGGCGGCACCTTCCCTCCCTGGCGATCCAGGAAACCACCCAGAAAAGTCGCGTTCATCCTTTCGGTCGAGCTCTTGGCACAAGCGCTCCCGTTCCCCTCCACGGGCACCTCACTGTTGCCTCGGGCCGCCCCGGAGGAGGGCAGCCGCCCGCCCGGCTGCACCCTGGCCAGGGCAGCCGGACGTCTGCTACCCCCGCTCCCACCCGTCCCCCGCCAGCCCTCCGCCCGCTGTCCCCACGGCCGCCGGGGGCGGCGGGGACCGCCCGGCCGGGGCCAGCGAGGCGCCGGTGGCAGCTCCTGGCTTCGCTCCCCGAGGCAAAGCCCGCGGGTCCCCAGAGGGTCCCCGAGACGCGCACGTCCCTCCTGAGCATCAGGAAACTTCTGACAAAGTTTGTTTCGCTGGTGCTTGGGCTGGTTGTAGAACTGCAAGGCTTTAGGGAGCAGCAGCGTCTTAAAATTGCTCTTTTTTTGCCTTTTCCTTGGCAATAATCCTTTTGCTTAAAATAAGGAACACACCACCCCCCGAAACTGCCAGGTGTTACACATGAACACTAAAGAGGGAGCTAAACGAGCAAACGGAAGAATCAAATCTTGACAACTCTTTCAGACGCTTTATTGATTAAACTAAACCAGCGCCTCTCTCCTCCCTCCCCTTCCCCAGGCTACCTCTTTTAACCACAAAATTCACACGCAAGCAATAATCGGTCCCCTCCACGACCCCTCCTCCCCCCACGCCCAGGTAAGTGGATGGAAACGCGTGAGCGTTTTCCCGTCCTGCTACAAAAGACCGCAACTAGTTTCTAGAGCTGCGGTTTGGCCGGTGCCACAGGGCTTCTGCTTTGCAGAAGGCGCAAGGACCCACGCGTGGGCCAGCAAAACGAGGGTGAGGTGATGCTTTCAGCCTGGCCTCGCTCCTCTCCCCGTCCCCCGGGGGCTTGGCTGCCCCCACGCTCACCCCACGGGGTCGCACACGGGGGATGTCCTCCAGCTCCCAAAGCGCTGGTTGGAGCCTCTCGGTTCATCCCGGCGGGTACCGGGCGGGCGGGGGTGTTTGCTCTAAAGCCTCAAAGTGGAGTCCCGGTGTGAATTTCATTTTAATGGCAGCGCCAAAAAAAAAAGTGCCGGCACCCAGGATGGCTGGGGAGTGAAAAAAAGCCTTTCTGCTTTACAGGTGACGAAAGGCAGAGTGAGATTTGAGGTTTGATGGAAGAGGGGGTGCTCTGTGAAATGGAAACAGGAATCCCTCGTGCTCCCTCAAAATATTACCCACAGCTGAAGACCTTCAGCTGTAATGACATTCAGCTTGTAAACAAGAGGGTTAGTAGTGAGCCCCGAGTATCTGGTTCGGGTCGACCTGAAATCCACGATTTTTAAAGTCAGAAACAGGGCGATGAGGGCTGTGGATGTGCGGAGGGGAAACCTGGAATAAACCTTTCCACCTCAGCGGCACTTAGCGTGTTTTAAAGTGAAGTGCCACAGACTTAGAACAAACCCAGCGCTGTTCTGCTGGAAGCTTTCCGCCAGCCGCTCTCCGAGGGGTCTCCCGCTCTCCCAGAGCCTGGTGGGTGCCCTACCTGGGCTCTTGAGTTCAGCTTTCTTAAATCCTTTGTATAGTTTCGGCACTGTGCTTGCAACTGTGTCCCCGCAGAGCTCCGCGTCCCCACCCCAGCCTCAAGACGTCCTTCGCCCTATTGATTTGCGCTGTAGCCAAACAGGGCGAAAAGACGAGAATTGTATTCGACAGATGCTGCTCACTCGTGAATAACAGGTTCAGCGCATACGGAATCTCTCGCCATTATCCTGTAAGTTAATATTGAGTAGCAATAGCTGTCTAAATATCAAAATCTATTTATAGGGGGTGCAGAGCCGTGACCTCTCCATCTGACCTTCAGGATCCGCAACTGGGAAACAGGGCAAAGGGAAGGGGAAAAAAAAAAAAAAAAAGAGAGGAAAAGATCAGGATTACAATGGACACTTGTGCGTGGCGGAGCTGGGTGTGGGTTGTCTTTGTTCCGAAATGCTGAGGGGGGCTTGAACCTCTAGGACTTCACCGGCCCCGAAGAAGAGCGGCTCTGTCCGACTTCTTCGTGTCCCCGCAGCCACCGCGGTGTTGCTTCCTCCACTTCTGCCCATCTGCAAAAGTTGGAGTTGTGGGTTTGTTTTGTTTTGTTTTTTTTTTCACATTATAAATACAAAACCCGATGAGATAAGACAAAACAGCATCGTTGACTGAGCAGCAGGTCTCAGTGCGAGCTGGGGGAGCTCAGCAGACCCCCTGCCTGGGAAATCATTTTACACGAGAGGAGATGGGGTGTGTGTGTGAGTGTGTAATTTATGGTTTGCTGCTCGCAACCTTCTCAGCGTAAACGTGGGGAAGGAAGGGGAGTTTGGGACATCTTCCCACCCCCGCCCGGGCAAGCAGGAGGGTCGGGGGTAGCTGGGCGGTCTCAGGTGCTGCTCGGGGCTGACGAAGGCTCCCGGCAAGGTGAGTGTAAGGGGCATCCCGCGCCCCCGGGGATCGCGCCCCAGCGTGGGGGGCTGTCACCGGGCGAGGAGGGGGAGGATGCTCTGTAGGGTCCCAAACCAGGGACCAATATTACAAAGCGCGTCCCCTCGGTTGGGGAGTGGAAACAGGGGAGGGAAGGGGGAAAATCCCAAAGTGCTTTTTGTTCTTACGGAGCCGTCGAGAGCTCGACCAGTTTGAATTAACAACTGTGTAAAACTAGACCAACTGCGAAACCGCCTGCCCCCAGCCCCAGCTCCCGGCATTAATATGGCGCCTGCGAGCGAGGGAAGCACTTTTTTCTCGATGTTTAGCAGTTGAAATGTGCTCCCTGAAGGTCACACCAGGCGACGCGCCCGTTGGCTGCCGCACAGGGCGAGGACGCGGGCCGGGCCGGCGGCAGCCCCCGGAGCCCCCGGCAGCGCCACGCCCGCCCCGGCCGCCATCCCGCCGGGGACAACAGAGCGGCCAGGAGCACGGGGCGGTCTCCCACAGCCAGATGTGCTCGGGTTTCTGCTACACATATCCCTTCTCTCTTTCTGTGTGCATAAGGGAATCGTACCCAGCTTCCCTTTTTCTCTTATTAAAAAGCAAACAAACCAACCAAAAAACCAAGCCAAACAACAACAACAACAAAAACCCACCCGGGTCTCCGAGGGAGTAATTTCTTGTGTTTGGAAATTAAAAGGCTCAAATCTTCCGTGTGACCCCGTTAAGACACGGGATCGCTGTTCGCAGCTACTTTAAAGCGCCAGTCTCGGTTTGGAGGTCGGAGCTACTGTTCTTCAGAAAGAGAAGTGAAGTTCAGGAGGCAAACTCTGTCCCCGGGGTTGTGTGCGGTCTGGTCTCCCTTTCCGCCGGCTAACTGCACCTGGCAGCGAAAGAGAGAGAAGCAGGGCTGCTAACTGCGCTGCTTAAATGTTCTCTGCTTTCTCCTACCGGGGCTAAGGAAAGAACAAGCTTCTCTAGCCGCCCGAATGAAACGAGAAGGTGATTTAAAAACAAACAAAAACCCCCACGCTATTCTTGGCATTTGCGTCCCACTGGAGGAGAGTGTCTGGAAAAAAATCCCCCAAACTCGACTCAACACACTTGGCAATAATCTCCTTTTAAATCTTGGGGTTTGCTACTACATTAGGCTCCGTGCTATTGCATTCCAAAGAAAATAGACTGGGTATTAGAAGAGGAATCTCCTCTTCCTAATGAATATTTACCCTGAGGTCATTACATCCGTAATGGTCCTCGCTTAACTTACCTCGCTCCCCTCTTTCTCTGCTAGAGACTGGGATTTCAATCACAATGCCCTCGATTTTAAAGTGCCGTGTACCACTTAATGGCGGGGTGCAGGCAAGGTTAGAATATTATTGACTTCATGCAATACATAAGATGGATACATTTAAGACTTTTAACTTTTTGTTGCAATGACACGCTGTATTTTTATGAGATACCTATTATGTAGACAGAACCATTGTGCTGTAGCTGCCTCACAGTTGCTGGATCGTTTCTATCAGATGAAAGATTTTGAATAGTTTTCTTTCAACAATGCATCCTTTTGGTCTTGATACAAAGAATGTAGGCATGGTATACACTTAAACAGTTCTGTCACAGAGCAAGATTAAATAGAGTATATATCGAATCCTGTCTGCAGTATAATACGCACGGGGAACAGAATGGAGCTCCCTCCGCCGCCGAAGAAGCCCATTAAGGTCTGATGTCCTGGGAGCATCTTCCAGATTTCCCTTATCTGTGATATTCGCTAAGCTGTTAAAAATCTTTACAGCGGGGCTTGGAAAATCGGCTGTTTCTCACGCAAAGACCGAGTTTGATAACGGCGTCTTCTAACAAAATCTCCCGCTTGCGCTGCGGTAGAGGGGCAAATGACGCTCTATCCGGTTACCCATCTCGGCGGCCGCCCGGACGCTGCCGTGCCGGGGCAGTCCCCGGCAGGGCGGCTTGTCCCAGCCGCCCCCGTTTGACACAGCCCCCTTCCCTTCTCGCCCCCTACCCTTACCCCTGCCCCGAGCCCGCCCGGGGGGGTGTCGTCCCGTCGTCGCGTGCGTGTCCCCCCCCCGCAACCCGCTCCCTCCTTGCGTGTCCCGCGTGTCGCCTTCAGCGGCCGGGCCGCCCGCGCAGTGCGGTGGTGATGATGATGATGATGGTGGTGGTGATGATGATGGTGATGATGATGGCGGCGGTAACGGCGGTAACGGCGGTAGCCCCGCAGCCGGCGGGCATCCTCCGGTGTTAACGGGCGTGCGGGGCGCGGGGGGTGCGGGCGGCGGTGCGGGAGGCAGCCGCGCAGGCGGCTCTCTCATCCTTTTGTCCTTCAGCGGGAGCGCGGAGGGATCGCTGACGCATCCTGGCGGGAGACCGGCACCGCTTTCCCACCCCCCCACACCCCCCCCCTCGACCCCCCCCCCCCTTCCTTCCTCTTCTTCCTCCTCCCCCTTTTTTTCCCACCCCCCCCCCCCCGTTTTTTCCCCAAACGCCGGGCGCTCCCGGGGA
>JAOTQQ010000023.1:28019639-28038861 GCA_026546715.1 Gallinago undulata
CTTGTGCCTGCACAGTTCCCAACAGCCACCTGTGCCCAGCACAACACCAGGGCAAGGCAAAAAAAGAGGCTATTTTACCCCCAGCTCCCGGGCAGCCCCGGGCCGGCCGGTCGGTGGGTGCCGGCGGCCGGGGGCGGGAGCAGGGGGGGTGCAGCGACGGGAGGGCTCGGCGCCTGCAGCTCCCCCTCCGGTGCTCACTCAAGCGACTTGACCAAAGTGCACGTGCTGAGCCCAACTTTCCTCTCCCCCTTTCCCCAGCTTTGTGCTCTCCGCTGATTGAGTCCCCATATTAAGCTCGAGATCCTTTCTAAGCAACTGCTAAGAAGTCAAGAGCATCCTTGCTTGCTTTCTCTCCGTGGCCTTTCATGCCCTCAATTTGTTATTCTACTGACACTTTTCTTAAAGTTAGCGCCCAGCATTGAAACATTAGCGACAAAAGCCCTGGAAAATCTCTCCCTCCTCGCCGCTAAATCCTCTAATGGGTCAGTGCGTGTCGAATATTTATTTGATTTCCAATAATCTCTAGCGCTTCAGTATTAAACCTACCTCAACCCAGCGCCTCACCTACGGGATATTTTTCAGCTTCGCTTTGGAAAGTAGAGGCGCTCAGATTTCCTTCCACGTGCACCCACTAATTTATAAATGAGTATATACAGCTGTCTGCGTGTATATCTATGTCTCTATATCTGCAGTAACGCTTTCATTTTGTGTCAAAATAACATATCCTGTCACTCCACGCCAAAAGTATATTTATCGAATGAAACAGCACCGCAAGCTGCGTCTTCTTTATCAAACCTTCATTTCTGTTTTACGCAATTGTTAAATAGCTTTTCATTTCTTTTCCTATTTTAAAATACGTATTAGAGTAATTGTTACTCGGAGGTCTTTTGTGTATCTATAGCTCCTTTGATTCATATCTTTTCCTTTCTTTTAATCTTGTTATGCGAAATTATATACACATTTATCTGGAAATCCAAGGAGCATAACTTTATTAAATAGAAACCTCCTAATCCTGGAGTTTCGCAGCAGATTTTTTTTTTTTTTAGTACACGTTCCTAACCCATGTTTTTTGAATGAAGATCCCTAAGTCCTCTTCACCTTATTATGCGGATTTTGTGAAATGATTCTTCAGCTCTCTGATTTAAATAAGTTTTAGTGTGAATCAAGAATGAACATTATCCTCTAACCTGAGGTCAAGTGAAGGGTGATTTACATGACAAAGAATAATGCCCATTTTGTCCAATATGAAACAACTTCACCTTCGGCATCATTAAGAAGAATTTAGCACTTTCAGGGCTGTGGGGGTTGGGGGGTTTTGGGAAATAGTTGGCTATGTATAGCGCAATTTCCCTTTTATAAATCACAATACAAAGGTCAACTTCTTGTCCTCTTGAATTTCGGCATTATTTTTGTAGCCTTAAGTAGAGCGAATTTGCACCTGCTGGTATTTAAACTTTAACATATTAGCTGGGGAGAACTTATCAGCCCAGAGCACTGCCTCGAAAGAAATTATCAATCTTCATTTAAGTAAAGAAGGGGAGGGAAGTGGGGGGGATGTGACCATTTAAGTCGCTGTCCCGGATCTCCCCGATCTATGCAGGTTCCGAGTGTATTATTCGGGGTCTTTATAGCAGCAGAATTACCGCTTTACTTCCCCCCTCCCCCCAACACACACACTCGCTTCCAAATTTCGGCTTCTCTTGGGGCACTTTAACCCTCTCGATACCTCCTTTCCCTCCGCCTGGAGGGCTGGTGGCCGGGAGGCAGGGGCACCTCAGCTGGGCTCCTGGGGGTCAGCCTCGGTCGCCTCCCGCTCCCGGCCGGGCCGCTCCCGCCGCACCTCCCTTCAAGGGCACTTCCCCCAAAAATCAGGTTATGCCCTTGGTTGTTTCTTCCCTCTCCTTTATGGCCATTTTCGACTGAGCTCGCCCCCTCCCCTCCGCTCTGTTTCTCTCTCTCTCTCACACACACACACACACACACACTCTTTCTACAAGAGCCCGTGGGGCAGCGATCTTAATCCAAATATCAAACTTACCGTCCGCAGGATCCCGCTTTTGAAAAGTTCTGCTCTGCTGGGTCTCCGAATTAAAGAAACCACCGTCACCCCCCATTAAGAGCTCCGGGCTGGGGAGAGGGGCTGCAGGCGGAGGGCCGCTGGCGGGGAGCTCGGCCCCCCGGCTCTGCCCGCCCGGCTTTGCTGGCTCTGCGCCCCGGGGTAGGGGGGGGTGCGGGTGGGGGGGCGCGGGGGACCGAGACCCCCCTTCCCCGCAGGCGGCTCCGGCGCTCTCGGGACGGGGTTGCACCGGGCCCCGGCCTCGGGGTTTCTCCCGGGGACGCGGGCGTGTGCACCTCGACATGCCTCCGCGGGGGGATCCGCGGTCTCCCCGCGGCGGGAGAGGGGCCCGGGGCAGCGGGCTCTGCCAGCTTCTTTGGGGGAGGGGGGGGGGGTGTCGTGTGCTTGTTCACAGCTACACCGGGAAAGCGGGAACATTTCGTGTTTACAACCGGCTTCGGCTTGTAATGGTGAGATGTAGTTCAAGCAGCGCTCCTGTGTGTCGCGGGCTCTTAACCGGAGCTTTGCTCAGTCATTGAGAGCGATAGAAAGTATATGGAAATCAATATATAGACAGTGTGGAGGGCAGATAATGGATTCGAGTCAGTGAGTGTTATAATCTGCATTATGGGCTTCCTATTGTTTAGACTGAGCACAAATTTCCAAAGGGTGAAGTGTTGGTTTGGGGTTTTTTTCCTCCCCCTTCTCTCTCTCCCTTCTTCTTTTTGGAGGGCTTTGTGTGTATAGGGGGAGGGGGTTGTTAAATCCTCCTGCCACAATTATCAGAGTATCCCCCCCCCTTCCCGCCCGCCCCATCTGATTTTAAAGGTAGTGCTTTCACGGCGAAGCTAATGACTTTCATTTAATTGAACATGCCCTGATGTAGCGGATTGTTCTCGCAGCCCTGCGCCTTTGTTGCTTTTGGGGGGAAATAAAGCTAATCAAACCTTTTGTCACGGCCAAATTCTCCCTCAGGGTCTCCCAAACATTTGTTTGAATAATTCACCTCAAGAATTGAAAATACTAATTGATTTTAAAATGCTAGCCCGGAGGGACGGGGAGGTGGGGGTTGGGGGCGAGGGGAGCCTGGAAATTAGAGGCGAAGAGCAAACGTCTACCTGCCAGCGGCGAAGCCTCCGCAGTCGCTTCCCTCGCCGGGAGCCGCGGCCAGGGCCGGGCTGCGCCCCCTCCCCTTTCCGCCCCCCCCCGCGGGCTGCGGTGCCCCCTCGGCTGCCGCCCGCACGCTCCGTCCCCTCCCTCAGCCTCTTCGCCCCCTCCCAAACTGCGCCTGGTCACCTCGGTCTCGGATGCTCCGCTAAAGTGCCGGCGGTGGCAGGGGTGGGCTCCGCCGGGCGGGGAGGGGATCCCGGTCCGGGCGCCTCGGCCCCATTCAGGGAAGAATTTTGATGCGATTCATTAGAAGTAACGAGTTGACATAAGGTAAATCTACATCGAGGGGGCCTTTCTTTGAGTGCATGGGGAAGCTTCATTAACCATCGCTAACAAGGCGTGCAAATGCTCTGATTGGGCAGCTTTCTTGTAACGCCAGGGCCTTAGCAGGATGCCCACCTAATGAGGGTCACTACAAGAGACTGATAAAATATTCAAATTTTCCGTCGCACCAGGAACTTTGTACTAAAGGAGAAAGTTGAGGCAACTATGTGCTTGTTTACCTTGGAAAGGCACACTCGGGGGAGAAGGCATCTAGCTCTGATATCTCCATCTCCCACAGAAGCCCCGAGCTGGATGGTCGCTGCTTTTTGGACGCTTGTTTGTTAAATTCGTCGCCAGATTTCCCCAAGCCTTCCCCCGTTTTCCCTCGGTCTAATTATGTTTCCCCCGGCTTCAATGCGCTGATAAATAAATAACATGTCTGCGAGATTTCGTGCTTTTTTTTTCTTTTCTGTCTTTTTTTTTTTTCTTGAAGAAGAATTATTAAAATCAGCCTGATGGCTTTAATGACACGTCAATCATTTCAAAGTTACTGCTTGTTGCTAATATGTCAGCCTCTGTACATATCACCGTTACTTTCCTCGCTGCCGCGTTTAAAGGCTGTCCCCTCCCCCCTCTCCCCCCCCCCCCCGCAATTTGTTTCTTCAAGTTTTCATTGCTAGGTTACGATTTCTAATTAGAGCTAAGTATTACACTTAATATTTAATTTAGACGCCCAGCACATATATCATACCTAGATCAGTCAATCAAGTGTCCCTTGTTGATAATGCTACATCATTAAGAGTTGTGTTTAATTCAGGAGCAAGCGACTGCACGGCTGCTGCTGCTGCAGAGCAGGTAACTTTCGCAGCAGATCCAGAGGGATGCGAGGAAGAAGTACAGCCGGGCGGCGGCTGCAGCTCCCTCGCCTCCTCAGGAAAGTTTGCTGCTTCCCAAGGCGGCACCTCGTCGCCGAGGCGGGCTGCTCCCCCTCCTTTCACAAGGAAAAAAAAAAAAGAAAAAAAGAAAAAAATAAGAAAAAAAAAGTATCTCACTTTTTCCTCCTCCTCTGTGTTTACGCAAAATAAATTAGTGGTGGGGTATCCCCAAAAGTTTAACTTGGAAACTGGAGCACTGTTTTGTAACAGGTATAAAAATACCGTCCTCGGCTTCTTAAAAAACAAACAAACAAAAAAAAAACACAACACTTGCCCACTTGTTTCTAAGCACAACCGGTGCGGCACACACCGCATCGGCGGGGCTGTCTTACGGGAGCCGGATGGGCCACATCTCACACACACATCAAATACGCGTTCATTTATCTGGGGAAATCATGACTAAAAAGAGAGGGAGAGGAAGAAAGAGAAAGGAGGAGGGAAGGAAAGAGGAAGATACATACGTTTGTAATGCGTTTGTAAAGAGAACATCAGTGCAAAATTGTCAGCTCTTGCCACTGAAGACTGACAAAAATTGAATTTAATAAATAATAATAATAATAATAATAATAATAATAATAATAATAATAATAATAATAATAATAAACAACGCCTAACAAGACCAACGCGATGGGTTTTCCTTTACCTGCCCCGGGGTCTCCCTCTCTCCCCCCTTGCCTTCCCCCTCGCCGCGGCCGCGGTGCTGCATTTTCCGCTCGCCGGTACCTCGAGCTACGCCCCAGCCCCGTCTGAAACCCTGCCTCCCCTGATAAAAAAATAATCGGCCCTTGCAAGCGTCGACTGAGTCACTCCCGAGTCAGGATTAAGGGGCACTAACTAGGCAGCAGAAAATCGCAGCCTCCTGGGAGCGACCATCAAAACAAGCAGTGAAATAAAAGAGCTTCCCTCTCTGCTTCCCTTCCTCTCCCCGGAAAAGTGCTCCAGGTTGGCAACCCGACACACACACAGGCACACACACACACGCACACAACTTCGCAGGGCTCCCTCCAGAAGAGAACACAGGCTTGTCCTGGTATATTTAAGGGGAGTTTGGGGGTTTGGGGTTTTTTGGGGGTGGGGGTTGTTTTGCGTTTTGTTGTTGGTTTGGGTTTTTTTTTTCTGGTGGGGTGGTGTGTGCGTGCTCCCCTGCCCTGCAGTGCCACATGTCATTCTAGCAGCTAAAACAATGAATCATGTGGGACGAAGTAAGATTGACGGGAAACGGACGGCAGGTTCCCCAGCCCGGAGAAGATGGTTATCGGCAGCGCGGGGGGGACCCCGCCCGCCACCGCCCCGCACCTCCGAGCCCCAGCGCGGGGGTGGGAAACGTCTGGGGGGGGGGGGTGAGGGGCGAGGAGGGGCCCGAGGCAGCGCACCCCCGAGGGGCTCCCCC
Source organism: Gallinago undulata (assembly GCA_026546715.1). Lineage (NCBI taxonomy): Eukaryota > Metazoa > Chordata > Aves > Charadriiformes > Scolopacidae > Gallinago > Gallinago undulata. The sequence continues at coordinate 28,025,455 of JAOTQQ010000023.1, forward strand.
CGCGGGACGGCCGCCCGCCCGTAACAAACTTACAGGATCCGGAAAGGATTTTCCCAGCCTCTGGAGAGGGCAGCCTCTGCCCAGCCCCGTCCTCCGCCGCCGTCCTCCCGCTCCCGCTCCCGCCGCCGCGCCGAGGCTCCGCTCCCGGCTGCGCGCGCCTCTCCGCGCCGCCGCTGGCGGGGGCCCGGCGGCTGCGCCCGGGCGGCCGGCGGGTCCGGGGCTCGGCATTAGCCGATCCCATTGACAGTTCGCAGCCAGCAGCTGCAGTCATTAAAAGCCATTTACACCCTGGCCTCCTCACACAAAGCTGCAGCGCCAACAATTACCCGCCTGCACATTTCAGGACATGGGAGTCTGTCCCTAACAGGCTTAGGGGAGCGCTGAGTCCCCGGCCGGGCTCGGGCGAGCACCCGGTCCCCTTCTCCAGGTCCGGCTAACCCCCGGTGACCCGCGCTGGCGAGCCGCGACAACAGGGGCAAGCATTTTAGGATGCCGGCTGCGTCCTCTCAGGAGCTGCTGACTGGCGGAGCTCCTGCGCTGAACGTCCGCGGGCGCGGAGAGGAGAGCGGGCTGCATAAGACCTTGGCATTAGCTGATAGGCACCTCAGGGTTGTGCGTTTGTTTGGCTTTAAACACACAGGCGCACGCACACGGAGTAGGCATGGTTTGAAATGCCCTACAGAAGGGTATTTTAGAAGGAATATTTCCACCAGAACTGCAGTTGTTACGTGTTTCATATGTGAAAGGAAGAAAGAGGGAAAGAGGGAAAGAAAGAGGAGAAAGGAAGGAAGGAAGAAAGAAAGAGAGAAAAAGAGGAAAGAAAGATTGAAGCTTCATCAGGAGTCCTAGCAGAGGGATGTAACCGATAGGCGAACGACCGGTGTATGACCGTGGGGGAGATTAAAAAAAAAAAAAAAAACTGGTTTGGATTATATTCTGGAAATGCATTTGAAGGTAGTTTAATTTGCAGCTTGAAGAAAAATGGAATCAAATATTAAGAAACTCCCGCAGGAATTCCCCCCACCCTCCCCTCTGTAATCCTTTACATAAAAGGAAAGGATTACAAAGAAAAAGATTTTGTGTGTATGTGTATTAAAATCTTTGGCTAAACATATTGTTGTCCAATTAATACCTCCAAGTCGTTTTGTAGAGGGGCTGAGAAGTCTCTTTCCCTCCTTAGCTGTACAACTGGAAATATGAGCCAGGGAGGGAGGGCGGGGGAGGAAAAGTTTTCCTCAAGTCTGTTAACAGAAGTGTTTAAGCAGATCACTAAAAATTAAGAGGGCGAGTTATTTCCATTAGGACTATGAAGCCATGTAGCTCACCGATGACAGTTTAGTGGAAATCAGATGAATGTGAAATACAGCGAGCTTCTTCCAGTCCAGCAGCTCTTCCAACTGGACCTATTCATCTGCCACTTGGAATTATTTCACGAAGAGTGCGCTGTGAAAGGATCACAACCAGTTTGGAGCCCAGCTAAAGAACTTCTACCACCCATAGCAGTATTATTATTATCCTTCGGATAGGGCAAGTCACGCTATGTTTTCACATTTTAATTGTAATATCTCTCTTCCCCCCCTCCTTCCCTCCATTGATGTCTGAAAGTAGTTTGGGCTCCAAGCCTCACCCCTCGATCTCCATCGGAATGCAGAAAAGATCTTTAAAAAAGTTTTGAATTCCTCAATGATTTTTCTTCTAGAAAGGCGGCTTAGGATAATTATTTCAGCTTTATTGAGGGCAGATTAGTTGAAGTCTGGATGCTGCGTTTCAATACTCGTTGTACATGCCTTTACAATGTCGGTATTGTTTGCTACTGTGTGTGAACCTATTCAAAATATACACTTTTTAACACCAAGCAAAGTCCTGTCTAAATATACACAGTAAGTCTGGAAAGATGTCCATGACCCGTACAAATCTCTGTAAATCACACTTCCATAGCTACAGAAACTAAACAAAAGAGTTACCAGCTCAAGATGCTGATTAAATCTTCTTAAAAGCAACATACCTAATAATAAATATAGTTGCATGGTAGCAAGGTCTGGCGACCCAGCTAGTTCCTACTGAGGGATGGACACAAACCGCCACAGAGATTTTCCTTGCTCCCAATTAAAAAAAAAAAAAAAAGAAAATAAATAAAATAAATTTATAAATTTGGGCTCAAACTCGCTTTTGCTCGCCTCTCTTTCCTCCTTCCTGCACAAGAAGCCCTGCGAGTTGGCGGCAGAAACTGGGGGGACAAAGTAGAGGTGCAGTGTAAAGCTCTGGCGCCTTTGGGGCGAGGACCAACCTCGCAAGGTCGCCGGGCTCCGGAGAAAGGACGAGGGGCGAGAGGAGGTGAGGCGAGTGGGAGGAGGAAAGCCGGAATGAAAGAGAACCAAAGTGGAGAGAGCAAAGAGAAAGAAGAGGGAAAGGGAAGGCGAGAAGGAGCCGGAGGGCGGGGGGAAGCCAGGCGTGGGACGGGGGAGGCAGCGAGAGGGGCGCTGCCAGAGCCGGGCGCGGAGCCGGTCCCTGCGCGGCGCCCGGCGGAGCCGCCGCGAAAGTCCGCGGGCAGCGAATCCCTCCTTCCGCGGAGAGGGGCAGGGAGCGGGAGAGGGGAGGGGAGGACAGAGACTCTTCGGGGAACCAGGGTTAAAACCAGGCTGTACTGTATGCGCCTGCTTCTGGGAGGGTCACCGGCGTGAGGATGGGTCTAATGATCTCATCTTTCTTTTCTTCCCCGGCACTATTAGTGCTCAGATAGGCAGAATGAAGTGAAACTACGTGCAAATCATGTGTAAATTGTCTCAGTTAGGAGCCCTTTATCCGAACGTGTATCCCAGCCTGGCCCATTTACTTCCCCCCCATATCTCCTTTAGCTTTAACGAGGCTCGTTAAGATCACAATAATATTCCACCCTCTAATTGCTCATCCCATTCAACAAATATGTGCACACTGCTTTTCGCATTATTTGATCCCTTATTTAGGAGGGGTGTGGAGAGGGAGGGGGGAGAGACAGGGAGAAGGGGAAGTGCCGAGATTAGGAGTTGCAAAGATTAAGGAGGAAAAAAAAAACAACCCACAACCTACAACCAGGCTTTTCCACCAACCGCCCCGCTTCCCTCCCCCCCCGTGCATTTGGGCGAAGTGGTAAAAACCTTCCTTACGTACTCCGTAATGATTGGCAGGGCTGACAGTGATTGGCAGGGGCTGCCATGGCAACGCCACAACGACACTCAGAAGACCAATAGAAAAGCGAAACAAAATGTTTCAGCGCTGCACTCACTGTGGATTTAGGGGAGATATTATGAGGCTGTTGTCATTAGGGCGATTGCTGTTGAATCACTGAATCCTGACTCGGCGGCGGCGCGGGGCCGGGTGTGTGTGAGTGCGTGTGCGTGTGTGTGTGCGTGCGTGTGTGTGTCCGCGTGTGTGTGTGTGTGCCCCCGTGCCTCTATGTGGCTGTGTGTGCGTGTGCGGGTGTGGATGCGTGCGCGGTGCGTGTGCCCTTTCCTCCCTTCTTCCTCCCTTTCTTTCTTTTCTCCTTGATTTATCTCCCCCTATCCCCGGTCATCCCATGGTGTTCAGGTCCCCGCTAGAGCTTTATCCCACCCATTTCTTCTTGCCAAACTTCGCCGCCGACCCGCACCACCGCTCCCTCCTTCTCGCCAGCGGCGGCGGCGGCAGCGGCAGCGGCTCGGGCTGCAGCCCCGGTGCCGGCGGCGGTGGAGGCGGCAGCTCCCGGGCACCCCACGAAGAGTTGTCAATGTTTCAGCTGCCCACACTCAACTTCTCCCCGGAGCAAGTGGCCAGCGTCTGCGAGACGCTGGAGGAGACTGGAGACATAGAGAGGCTGGGGAGGTTCCTCTGGTCGCTGCCGGTGGCGCCGGGGGCATGCGAGGCCATCAACAAGCACGAGTCCATCCTCCGCGCCCGGGCGGTGGTGGCCTTCCACACGGGCAACTTCCGAGACCTCTACCACATCCTGGAGAACCACAAATTCACCAAGGAGTCCCACGGCAAGTTGCAGGCCATGTGGCTCGAAGCGCACTACCAGGAGGCCGAGAAGCTAAGGGGTCGCCCGCTGGGGCCGGTTGATAAATACAGGGTGAGGAAGAAGTTTCCGCTGCCCAGGACCATTTGGGATGGCGAGCAGAAGACGCACTGCTTCAAGGAGAGGACTCGCAGCCTCCTGAGGGAGTGGTACCTGCAGGACCCTTACCCCAACCCCAGCAAGAAAAGGGAACTGGCTCAGGCCACGGGGCTCACCCCCACGCAAGTAGGCAACTGGTTCAAAAACCGAAGGCAAAGAGACAGAGCGGCGGCGGCTAAAAACAGGTCAGTGGGGCTGCGGGGCCCCGCTCCGGGGCGGGGGGCGAGGGGGGCGGTGGGGCCCCGCGGGCGGCCGCGCTTCGCTCCGCGGCTCGGCTTCGGTTTGGCTCGGCTGGGCGGCCGGCAGCGCGCCTCTGCCTCTCCTCTCCTCCTCCTCCTCTCCATCACCGCCGCCGCCACAAACCCGTCCCCCGCTCGGTCGCCTCCCGGCAGCCGCAGGCTTGCGGAGGGGGCAGGCACGGCTCAAAGTTTCCTGGAGCGCCCCGAGCCCTGCCAGGGGTCCCCACGGGCTCCCGGGGTGCGGGCAGGGCTGGCGCTCACCGGCGGGCGTGGGCAGCTCTGTGCGTGTGTGAGTGTATGCGGGGCTCAGCGGCGGCGGAGACGGGGGCAGAGCCCGGCTCTCCCTGCCTCCCTCCCCGCACCGGCGGCGGGGGACGGGAAACCCCACGGCCCCGCGGTCGGCGGGCTCCCGTTTTGCTTTCGGCTGGCTGGCACCGGCGTCTGGCCGGGCTCCTGCGCGGTTCCCCCGCCGAAGGGCCGAGGCGGGCGGTGGGATTCAGCGCGGTGTTTCTGCAGAGCGGGCGGCTCCGCTCCAATTGTTCGCGCTCCTCTGCCTGCGCGGCGGGACCAGCACCCGCACCGCCCGCGGCCCTTCGGCTCGGGGAGAAAAGGGGAGAAAACCCTTCCGGAGACCGGGAAACCTCTTTTTTTTCCCCCATCCCCGTTTCTCTATTTACATCTCATGGAGACCTGGCCCTTCGGTCGTGTGTTTCCTGTGCATTTACGTTTGCATTTATTAGCGTGTCTCTCGGCGTCTCTTTTTTTTTTTTTGCCTTTTTTTTTTTGCTTTTTTTTTGTTTTTAAATTCTGCTTTGTCATGACAAAAGCGATGCACTCTCTTTCTTTTTTTTTTTTTCTTTTCTCGTCACCCTCCGTAAAAGTTATTTTGCAAATGAAAACGGACCCTTAATTCATCCTGACACGCTGTTTTTATTTTAATTTAAGTTTGGCTACCGTTGTAAGCATGTAAACAAAACTTCTTGTTCTTGCAAATGTTGTCTCTTAAATTCCTCCTAATTATAGCACTAGTGCTATTGATTCAAGGTTCTGTAGGAGAAATGCAACCTTAAAGTGCCTCGCCATTTAATTTCCATTAAATGGAAAACAGATCAGTTTAGGACTGTAAATAAACAGAAGTTGCCCACGGATGCTTTTGTTGACTCAATGCTGTTGACAGCAGATGAATGCACCAGGAATTGTACATGGGAGAAAAATCAAAGACGCTGAAATTGAGCAGCTTCCAATAATGAGAAATGTAGAATAAACCAGCTACATTTTTTTTTCTGCTCTTTGCAGGCAGTTAAATAGAAAATACCCCGGTGAGAAGCAGTTGGGCGAAGAGCGTATTTTGATTCACCCTGGCAGTGCTAGGCGCTAGAGGTTGTGGCTGGCTGCTCAGCTCAGGACTTTTAGCCCTTATCCTCGAATCAGGCTTTCTTTGGGTTTCGAGCGGAATAAATGGGTGCAGAGGAATATTCGCAGCAAACTAGTGAATCTGAAAAATACATATTGCCTCTTGAATTAAAAAAAAAAATGTTCAACGGCAATGTACCCTTAAGTGATGACGGAGAAAAGACTAGTACTTTAAAGCTAATTTGGTCTTTCAGATAGAAAAGAGACTTAAATTCCGAGCGGAGAGAAACGCTGTGTTCCACCGTCGCCCTTTTTTATTTTATTGGTAGCGCTGCGCCCCCGGGACGGGACCTTCCTGCGGTCCTGCCGCAGCCCCCAGTGTATTTAGCTGTGCACTGGAGGAAAAAAAAAATATAATATTTAGACAGATAGTGGCCAGAGCACAAAATGGGGATCCTGTACGATTTTCCCCCGCTACAGAGCGGTCCTTGCAGCGTTTAAGGAGCTCACAGAGACATGGGTTCCTCCTAGGCCCCTCTATCTGTGCTTGCGCCGGGGCGCACGGCTCGGCTTCCCGGGAGAGCGCTGCGGGGAGGCGGCCGGGCCGGGCCGGGGGCTGCGCTCCGGAGCCGCGGCTGTTCCCGGACGCTGGCGGGTTCGGGCGGTGGCCGCCCCCTCGTCGTCGTCGTGGGCCGGTGTCTCAGAGGGGCTGTGCTGTTGTTTTGTCTCCCGTCGCGATGCAGGCTCCAGCACCAGGCCATAGGACAGAGCGGGATGCGGTCGCTGGCAGAGCCCGGCTGCCCGACACACAGCTCGGCCGAGTCTCCCTCCACGGCGGCCAGCCCAACCACCAGCGTCTCCAGTTTGACAGAAAGAGCCGAGACGGGCACCTCCATCCTCTCGGTAACCTCCAGCGACTCGGAATGTGATGTATGATATCGGAAAACAAACAAACAAACAAAATCCAAATCCAAACAGCCAAGCACCCTCTCCCCGACCCGAGCAAAACAAACCGAGGCAACCTAGAATCAGGACACACACACGCATGCACGCACACACACAGCCAGGAGGAAAGAAAAGGCCAAACCCGACCCAAACATAATAGCAAACAAACAGACAGGGATCAGAGAATCCACCACCACCACCGTCAGCCAACACCACCACCAAGAGATGGAGCTAAAACTTCAACAGTCACAAACGCTGGTGCTGCAGCGGGGGGGGAGGGTGGGTAGGGGGGTGGGGGGGAAATAATAATTATTATATATATAAAAAGGAAAAAAAAAAGAAAAAAAAAAAACAAAGCAAAAGTGACAATTGTATTCTTTTTAGGACAAGCACGATTTCTCCTTTGCGCTTTTCCATGGACGCATTTCACCCACTTGCATGATGATGATGATTAAATTTGTATCTGGGAAAAAAAATTCTCTATAGTAAAGGAAAACAAACAGAAACCAGACAAACAAACTCAAACTTCGATCGAATTTGTACAAAAAAAAAAAAAAAATTAAAAGGAACTCCTTGAAGAGGGAAATAACAAATGTTTATCGCCTTTTTGTTGGTCCTGTTTCTCTCTCTTTCTCTCTCCCTCTCCCTTTCTCTCTCTCTTTTTTTTTTTTAAAGTCCAAGTGATGGTCCAGCCAAGATGCAATTTTCTGTTTTTTTGTTCAGCAGACAATCATTTTATTCGTAAGCACCTTTTTTTCTACACTTCTGTCACTGCCTGTGTGGGTACTGGTTATAAATGTGGAAAAAGAATAGTTATGACTGTAACAGATTTTTATTTTTATTTCAAAATTTTATATGAATTATGTATATCTTAATGATGCGGTCATTTTCCCAGTTTGTAATATATGTGTAGAAATGCTTGTATATGATATTTGCTCTGCTCTTTCTTTCTTCCTCTCCCCTTTCTGTCTATCTCCCTCCCACCCTTTCTCTCTCTCCTTTTTATTTTCCTTGACTCGGTGTTCCTTGCACAAACCTAGCTGTCAAGATCTGACGTGCTAGGTTTTCAAAAGGGACCTCAGCGATAGAAAAAAAAAAAAAGAAAAAGAAAAAAAAAAGCTTAGGGTGCAATTGTAGTTCTCTTATGCAAAAGCTATTTTGAGTATTTCATAGCAGCTTTGGGGGGTCTCTTCTTAAACTCCACGTAGGACGCTTAAACTATTGTTTCCTTAACTGCGTGTTTATCTATATGTACAAACTTTCTAAATCAAATACAGTATTCCATTTTCTTATCTATCCAGCGATGTTGGTGTTTTTGTCCGCCACGGAAAAACACGCCCTCCCCGTGGGCTCCGCGCCCTGCGCCGCCGCCGGCGGGACACTCCGGAGGGATTCCGGGGGGGGGGACGGAGCGACCCTGAGAGGAAGCTGCGAGCGGCAGCGGGGACACGGGGCTGCGGTAGCGGCGGCAGAGCCGGGGCACGGCCGTGTCTCTCCGGGTCCCCTCCGCCACCGCGGGCTCCAGCCTTCCCCCCCCGCCCCGTCCTTTTTTTGTGCACTCCGAGCTGAAAGGCTTCCCCCGGCCGCCTGTCTGCAGGGCCGGGTGTCTCCAGAGAGCGGTTAAGACATTTCGGGATTTGTTTTGTAGCTTTAAATGAAAACAAAAACACAAACTCCTCGCCCTAAGCGGGCTGCAGCTCCTCCCCTCGAAGCCGGGGTATATTGTAATGTGCTGAAAGAAGCCTTTATTTGCATGACTAACAGTATTTCAGCATCTTTCTTTTTTTTTTCTTTCTTTCTTTTTCTTTCTTTTTTTTTTTCTTTTTTTTTTTTTTTTTCGGTAACGTTTTGCTTTGCCCTGGGCATATTATTCAGCCGTGAATTAACGAGAGGTAAATTCTAAACTTGTTTTTACTTGAAAATACAATTTTGAAACTTACCAAGGGATTTAGGGAGAAACGTGCCTGGAATTTCTTGACCATTTCCAAACTAATTTAGACTTCCGATCTACCTTTGTGTTGCCCGAGTCGTCTCTCCCTCTTTCCTCCTCCCCCCCTTTTCTTTTTTTTTTTTTGGAAGTCCGAGCTAGGTTTAGGGAAAGCCTTAGGAAGCTACTGGGCTTCCCCTCGCGTTCCTCCCTCCCGCCCCACCCCAAAAGGCCACCTGGGGATCCGGGAGAACCCCCCTAGGGTATGAGATCTTAGACCAAGCCACTAATGGGTAGTGTTAAGGAACAGGCTGATGTACAACTACGTTCATACACTTTTGATGCCTCTGAAGAAAAGCCACGCGTGTGCTCGCAGGGAGAACGTAGGGGAGGCGTCCCCCCGTGAGACTTCCCCTGGCCGGGGCAGGAAGGTGTTTTCGCGCTGGGCCGCTGAGCGCCCGCGGAGACCTGTGCAGGATGTGAGGGAAGGATTTCTCCTCCAAGGAGACGGACGGCCCGAGGCAGCGCCCGCCCCGTCGGGCTTCGCCTCCCTCTTCGCGGCGGGGTCTCCCCACGGGCAGCTCCGGCGGCGTCACTGCCCCGTCACCAACACGAGTGGGGAGGGGGTTAAAAGAAAATAAGGCCCGGTTATACGAAATCTGAATGGACGGGAATTGCTTGGGGAGGGGTGGGAGGAACACACACAGTAGGGCTCCCGTGTTCTGCGTGGGTGGGAGAAGAGGGTCATGTTCTAGAAGACCTAGTTCTTCCCTTCCCCTATGCGTCTTTTAGAGGGGAGAAATATTACCCGGGAGGAGATAAAAGGCTCCCCAGTGGACGGCACCTTTGCCCGGGGCTCATGCTTGAGGTCGGGCTGCTCTTTCTCTCCCCCACACTCCAGCAGCGAGGCAGCGGAGAGGCCTTGATAGGAAAAAAACAAAATCCCGGCCCTTCCAGTCACCCCGAGTTTGGGTAGGAAGGCGATCTTCGATGTCGGTACATTGTTTTTAAGCGGAATATTTCTGCTTCTCGCTGGTAGGAGTGTCGTTCTCATCCTGCTTTATTTTAAACGGGATTTAATACCTGAAAAGATTCAGAGGCGTGAAAGTTTTGAATTTTTTTTCTTTCTCTTCCTTCATTTTCGCGTCTCGAAGCTGCAGCTAGAAGGCGTCAAGCCGGCAGCAATAATCTACCTCAGCTGAGCTTTACACTGACAGGTTTGGATTTTTCTTCCCTCTGATTAAGCCTCCAGAAGATCTCCCCGTCGTGCCGTGGCAGTTAAGGGAGGCCAGAGATCGCCTTTTATCCTCACCCCACCTCACCTCAGCCTCCCCGACGGGGCCCTTGCTCCCATGCCATTTGTCACCCCTCCATATCAGAAAAATTACCCCTTTTGGCGGAGCCCCATCCCAAACCCGGAGGAGCGGGCTGCCTCGACCCCGCTGGGGGTGGTCGCCTCTCCCCGGAGCCTTTGTACGGGGCGGCCGGGGGGAGACACCACACACACACACACACACACACGGGGGGGGGTGGGGGGGGGACGGGACGGTGCCTACGCTGTTTCGGGGTGCCAAGGGTACAGCTAATGATATGCCGTTTCAAAGCCACGCTCCGCAACGGATAAATGATGTTGTTTTAGGATTTGCATTAAAAACCTGAATGGCTGATTGAGGTGTAAATCTATGAAAAGCTGCGTTTAAGCCTTCTCACCCACTAAGTCCATCTGTCCCGGGAAGATAGGGCCTATCGAGCCCCGCCAAACCGGAGGGCTGCCTCCTCCCCGCCCCTGGCCGAGCATTATCGACAGCCCCTCTCCAGCATTAGTTTATTATCCGCGCCGAGCTCGGCCCTTGATTAAGATGAAATTACTCGGAAGCTGAAGTGCGTTTGATCAATATTTAAGGGAAAGCCGGAGGACGGGAGGCAGATGGCCGGAGCCCGGCAGCGCTAGGCGCTGCCTCCCCGGGCCGCCGCCGTCCCGCACCGCTGCCTCCCGCCCGCGGGGGCACGGCCTCCCTTCCCCCCCTGGCCCCCTCCCAGCCCCTCGGAAGTCGGGCCGAGATCAGCCGGTTCCGGCAGCGATTTGGAGGAGACAGATCCCCCCCCCCCGCCGCCCACCCCCTGGCCTCGGGGCTGCTTCCATCCCCAAGGAGCTCCGCTTCGCGGCTCCACCGGCGTGAGTGAAGCCCGGCGCGGGGGTCTGGAGGCCACCGAAGCCACCTGCCCGCCTCCCTCCCCGCTGTGGCTCTTCGGGGGCTGGCCCGAGCCCTTGAGCGCGGCTGGGGGGGCTTTGTGTGCCTGCTGGGCCGCGGCCGCTGACGGCCCTCCGCGGCCAGGCGTGGGCTCCGGTCATCCGTATCTCCCTCTGCCCGATCGATTACAGCCGCCTTTTTTGAGGGACTTGAATCTGCTTGCCCGTTGCCCTTAATTTTTAGCATACTCGGATGAGGTTACTGCCCCGGCCCGAAGTGAAAAGAAATGTGGACGTTGGTGCCCCGGTATTGCTCTGATTTCTTCGGTTAGCTGAGCACAACTTTCTATTCGTGTTTATTCATGCAGTTTCTTATTGAGCTCCACATCGCACTGGCCTGGATTCCGCGTGTGGGGAGAGGACAGACCTTTTTCCAGAGCGCGTACACACACACACACACACTCACACGCACACGCACACGGGCGGGAGTGCAGACTGACACACTCACACAGTCCAAAACGCAGAGGGCACCCGTGGCCTGTACCCGCATCACTCCCCCGCAGAGAGCCCCGGTACACCGAAGTTCGTAAATGGTGTATATAAAAAAAGGGGGAACTAAACTAAACCGTCCAGTTGCTAAATGACCAAGGGCTGGAGAAGGCGGGGAGGCGGAGGAGGGGCAGAGAAAGAGTTGGGAAGAGAAAGCACTAAGGATATTACCGACGATCACGCTAAATATTCTCTTCTGGCACGGTAACGACAAAAAGCAGGGGCTGTGGGGACACAGCTATGATTAAATGATACTAAAGGGATTTGTGTTGCTCTGTCTGGGGGAGGGACGTCTATGAGTTTTTGTTTTCAGTGCTGTTATTTTTGTTGTTGTTGTTTATTATTATTATTATTTTGGAAGCAAGGTGCTTTCAGACCGGGAAGCTTCAAAGCGGCTCGGCACCTCGGAATCTGCAAAAGAGGAAAGATGCAAAAGAGTAATGAATAATGAAAGGGTAGATGTAAATATCTGGAAGTGTGTGGTTAGACTCGCCTTGCTGTGATCGAGATGAAGTGGCAGGATCGGGTCTCCCTGCGGCAGGCGAGTCCTTTGCCGAACAGGTCGAAAAAGAAAAAAGAAAACTATACTGGAAGTCAAGATTTACAATATCCAAAGCCAGACTGCGATTGACTTTAATTGCAGTCCTAGCTATTAGAGGGAGATTCAACTCTACTGCAAATATTTGTTTTTTCGCCCCCATAGAAACATCATTAGGAGAAGTTCATTTAATAATAAGGTCAATTAAAGAGTATTTTTCAACGAGTGGGGGAAAAATTGCTTTCCTACTGGAATAACCTCTTTAGAAATATCTGGCAACAATAAAGTAATATCACAGTTTACCAGAACGCACTGATTTCCACCCGGGACCGGAGAAGTGCGTGTGTTTGCGTGGGTGTGTGTACATGCATACACGGATGAGCGCACACGTCCACGCAGCGTTGCTGTGTGCACTCGCTGATGGGGCAGACTTGTTGTATAAAATGTTCACACACACACTCGCATATATATGTGGACACACATATACGTAGAAATATACACGTTTTCAGATTAAAGTAGCTCTTGTAATATCTTGTAGAACACTGAATATTCCCTTTTAATATCTAAATAGGTCAGTAATACAGTTCAATAACATTGGAGGTGTCTGTATATTCTCTCTCTTCAGTCTGTGATAAAACATTCTTTAAGACTACTGGGATTTTACACTGTAATTCTATTAAATAGTAATTGAAGGGTCGCGAGAGGCTATGATACAGGATCAGCAGTGTGTAAGCCGTCCGTTTGAACTTTAATTTGGAATCATAGGCAGATGGGATCACGGCCTCTTTGTGGTGCTTTCAGATTTAAAAGTAGCCGGCACATGGAGAGGAAAAAAAACCAACCCTGCAATGCAGATTCATTCATTAAACATGAAAGGTTAGTGCTAGAGGGGATAAGCTTTTAGACGTCTAGGTAAATACAGAAATATATTTTCTTCCCCTCACTTCCCTCCCACCATAACCCCCAACTATCTCAGTTACTGATTTTCTATTGTTATTAAAAATCACTTTCCTCTATATTCCCAGTGAGGGTAAGTGTACCTGAACGACTTATTTATATCTGCATCGCAATCTATCTGTGAAACTTTTAATCCACTTGCAGCCGGAGGGGGGGGGGGGATTTATTTGTTTGTTTGTTTACTCTTTCACTGCCTCTTCCTTGGACTTCCTTGGACCATTTTTAAAACTCTCTTGGAACGACTGACGGAGCCAAGCAGCCCTGTAGAGTTGGGGACACGGCAGAGAAGGAGTGAGCTGTTTTCAGCTTAAAAGGAAGGGGGGGTGGGGGGTGCGTGCGGTGTGAATTGATCCGCCTGAGCCGGGAGGGGAGCGATAAAAGCCACTTTCTGCAGGAGGACCCGTGGGTGCTGCTGCTGCGTGTTGCGGGGAGCTGCTGAGCACGCGTGTCCGTGGGTGTGTGTTGGTGAACTCTTAGGCCCGAGGACGTTGTAGTTTCACCTTATCTGAAAACAAAAGACTTTCCAATTGCGAGAGTCAAATCCCTCCTCCCCCTCCTCCACCTTCCCCTCCCCCTCCC
>JAOTQQ010000023.1:28041550-28103494 GCA_026546715.1 Gallinago undulata
AGGAAGGAAGGAAGGAAGGAAGGAAGGAAGGAAGGAAGGAAGGAAGGAAGGAAGGAAGGAAGGAAGGAAGGAAGGATGCCCCCCTGGGGCTGTCTTGCCGCCTCCCCTGTGCGGGGACGGAGGCTCCGGGCTCGGTACCGGGAGCCGCCCTGCTCTGACTGACCCCCACCGTGCCGTGCCAAGCCGAGCCCTGCCGTGCCAGGGCTCTGCCCGCCGTGCCCCCCTCCCTGGCGGGACCTTCCCACAGCCACCCGGCGTCCCGAGCGCCGTGTCCCCGCCGCGCCGCGCTCCCGCCGCCACCGACGGCGCCTCAGCCCGCTTGGAAACTGACTCATTTTGTAAATAATCTTTGACGTCCCCACAAAGCCGCCCTTCGAGAGGAGTTTATTAGCACGGAGCCATTAAAACAGATGTCATGTTAGCTTCCCCGTGACATTTGGGTGACACATCTCTCCCGATGAATTGCTAATTGTCTTCCCGCCCGCAGTAAACATCCCGCTCCATTGTCTGCACTCAAGAGAGTTTCTGCCGCAAAATACGGTCCCGCGCGGCGGAGAGACCTCGCCGTGCGCTGCCCCTGCCCCTGCCCCGGCCCCGGCCCCGGCCCCCTCGGCCTCACGGCGAGGTCTCTCCCGCCCGTCAGCTCCCGCCCGCCGCTTCCGCCTCCCGGCTGGAGCCGCGGCCCCTTCCCCGCACCTGGCGGTGCGGCAGGCCCGGCCCGACAGCTCTGCCCTCCGCCACCGGCCCCGCTCCTCCGGGCTGGGCGCTCCCTGCTCCCGCAGCGGCAAGGACTCCCCGGCCCTGGAGCATCCTCGGCCTGGCTCGGCCCCGGCCCCTTCCCGGCGGGCCCTCAGAGCACAGCCCCGTCCGCTGGGGGGGTGTGAGCGCGGCTCTCCCGCCGTCTCTCCCCGTCTGGCCTCTAACGCCCTTCCTCAGCTCCTCCGAAATGGTTATTTTGCCCGGAACAAAAGGTGTGTGTGACGGGGTGGGGGGAGGCTGCTGATTTCCAGCAAAGTCCAGACACGGCGGTGACATGTGTCATTTTCTGTAGACTTTGGATGTGAAAAGCACCGCCGAGCCTTCTCCTCCCTGTCCCCCGGCGGAGGCACTCGGAGGAAACTGTCTGAGGACTTTGAGGGGATAAGACAGAACAGCCCTAAAGAGGAGCTTTGCAGCTGAGTGGCTGACTGAATCCGTCTTACCTATGTACATAGGGTTTCATATTCATAGCCGTTGTCTGTAGGTTGATACATAATCTCTCGCCCTTGTTAATTCTGAATAGATGCAGAGATAACTAATCCTCCCAGCTAGATAGACACGGGCAGATTACGTGAGTGAAATCTATCTACCTATCTGCCTGTATATCCACACGCACATACATACACGCACCGGCAGACGTAAAGAGATTTCAGAGGGTTTCCTTCCAGAGGAGTACGACGCCTTGCCTACCAGATGTAGAAATATTCGGTGAGAATAAACGTATACACAGTCGCTCACTCATTTGAGGCTACCGGGTGTTATAGTTTTTATGTACTGCATCCACTTTCTTTCCCTCTCGTTCTCCATTACAGAGTTTCGTGCTCGAGTTCTATACAAACACGCACAAGCTTTTCTCAGAAAGGAAAATTACGGAAAGAGGGAGAGGGAGGCGAAAGATTGGGTAGATCCGGAGCCTTTAAAAAAAAAAAACCCACACCCCAAAACAACACTTGAAATGATTTAGCTGCTGGATAAAGAGACCTATTTGGCATCAACTGAGACATTATTTTGATTACCCCAAAGCGCACCAGTCCTTAACGCCACCCAGCATTTGCAGCGAGAGTTACCTGGGCTCTGCTTTGTTCTGATTTTTAGCAGAGGTTTTATGGATGCCAATCGCAAAACAAAGAGGTCTTGGGATGCCTGCTAGATCTCGCCCCGACTGTGCCACCCTGCCAGCCCGGGGGTGCTCAGCCCCCCTTCCCCAGTGAAGCCGGGGGCGACGCCGCCGCTGGGAGAAGTGGGGCGGGGGGACAGCGCCCGTCCCCGCCGTGGTCTGGTGTGAAGTCGGTTGAGTTTGTGAATGTTGCTTAATACCTGTCGGTCGCCGCGGGTGGGGTGTCTTTGCAGCCGTCCGGTAGGGTGCCCGGCCCGGGTCCGGAGGGAGCGGCCCCGCGCCCCACCCGGGCCCCCCGGCCCCTCAGGGAACGACCCCTGCGGGCGCACCCCAGCCTGCCAGCCGCAGCTCTGTGCAAATGGGAACCCTGCCCCTGGCGCGGGGGGGGGTTCAAATGCCACCTCACCACTCCTCGGTGAATATTAAGCATCATTGTCTTACAAATGAGGAGAAAGAGCTACCGTCAGAATAATAATAAACTACTTCCTCAAACCCCAAGTCTCTTATAGCGGGTCGTTAGAGGCGACGAAGCTCTTAGCTCTAAAATCGGATTCCTCCCACTTGCGACTTCTCAGCGTCCTCATGTCCTGAAACTGTCCGTCCCGTTTGTAATCTTTGTTCTGCTATTAGCGATACAATACACAATAGTCCCCACAAGAACGATCCTGCAAGGACTCTTCCCGAAAAAGAGTACCTTCACCCCGCTCCTGCCCTTCCGATGATCAAGCTGCCTCCTGGGAATTGTAATTTTCGGGGGATACGCGGGACTTTGTCATTTAATCTGGGTCAAAAGAGTAAGGTAGCCCATGCTCCCTTGCCAAGATTTTTCCTTTCGGCTAGTGACTTTGTCCTATGTCAGTGAAGTCGCTAAGACTTGTTTTTATCTGCATTTCCAGGACAAATGTTGAAGAATCCTTGAATTTTACACCTCTCTGCTGCGGCTGTGAATCAGTCGCTCACTCGAGAATTACCGTGTATCAGAGGGGAAACAGCTCACTGCAGACTAACAGGGATCGCGTATTAGGAAAGAGCTTCCCGAGCTGCATTGTTCAGACTGATGCTTATTTTTCCCATTACAAAATCAAGACACTCCTCGGTCTTATGCAATATCCCAGCGTTACATCTCGAGAAGGGAGAGAGGAGTCCGGAGAACTGAAGGTGACAGGTTGGAAAATGCAGGCAGGAAACAAGATACATCCAAAATAAAAACCTTCTCACCAAAATAAAGCACCAAATAAACCACAAATCTATACCTAATCAATACTGATCTGGAACCAATCTGTTCCTCCCCGGCTGCGTGCGGATCCCAGGGCTGCAAGTGCTTGTGATGACAGAGAGTAGGAGGGTCATTTTCTAACAAGGGTGCTCACTGTATCTGAGCTCCAAATTATCCAGAGAGGACAGATGGCCCTTCTGATCTTATAATGAGAGCGGGGAGTGATTATCAGTCTGAACCAAAAAATGATGCTCTGCTGACATATTTTCACAGTTCTGAAATCTGTGCTTGCACTTATGCCTCGCTTCATATCCCTCTTCATTTAATTTAGGCATCGTTTGGGATTTCGGAGAGCTGTGTGAAATCCGTTCATTTATCTCTGTCTGTGCGTCTATGCCTCTCTCCCCATGTATCTATCCAGGACATGTGTACAGACACAAAACAAAGGAAAGCAAAAGGTCACTTCACAGGAACTCTTAAGCCAAATCACGCTTGGCAAAATATTTATATATAAATATATTTGCCAATAATTAAGAAGCCCAGCTGCCTCCCGGATGCCTAGATTTTATGTTTGCTTCTTGGCAGTTTTCTGGAGCTGTTGCATTCCATCTTTGCAATTACTGCGATATGTGGTGAGTCAGCCCAGACCCGAGGTTCCTTTCAAAAAAAAAATTAATTCGTACTTGTGAATGTACATACTTGGGTTTTGTATTCATGCTTTACCTATTTATTTTTTTTTGGACAGAGAGTAGAATCCTCTATGGAGGAGAAATACAATCATGATGGCCGGGTAAATGTAAAGGGAGATACTCCTTTCATTTGCAGATTGTTGCAACTTTTCAGCCTAAAACCGATGCTAGTTCACCTCTATCCAGCATAGAAAGCGTTACAGAGAAGGAGGCTCAGGGAAGTTTCCAAAATATCTCTGGTGGCTGGCAGGAGTCAGATCTCTATTCCTCTGCACGAGTCCCTCAGAGGCGAGCTTGCAATTGCAAAGAAGTTTGGTCAGTACAAACAAATTAAATCAAATCGGGGAACTGTTCAGTAGTTACACAGTCATTTCACTCTCTTATTTACACTGTAATATTGCATTACCCTCTAATTGTCACATATACTTTTCACTCTCCAAATATGAAAGACAAATATTGAATCCATTTAAAGTTGTGCCACTTACCAGGCTGACCGCCTGGGCAGGGAAAGCATTTTCAGCGTGTTCTTGCTGCCATCTACTGGTCGCACAGCTCTGAGCCATCCCGGCATCCCTGAAACTCTTTTTCCAATCAGAGAAGAAAAAGGTCTGTGGCAAACTGAGGGAAACGCAGCTAAATAGGAAAAGCCGTGATAATGTCACCAGTGGTACTGGGAGGTCACCACGACGGTCATTTTAAGCACAGGGAATAAGTCATCTTTTCTTCACTGGAGCTATGCTTGCTTCTTGGAGCTAAGTATGTGCATGTAACTTTGCAGACTCCACCTCTAAATGAAAGGTGATTTTATATAAGGAAGGCAGTTTGGTTTTTTTTTTTGCATTTTTGATGCTAAGAAATTCCAATAATATATTATTTGCAGAAGAACCATTTGTTTTGTAAGAAAAAAAAAAGTTTCAGATGTCCTATATCATTACCATTGTCATAGTTAAAGGCATCTATTGCCAAAGTTTTCCCTACTCCCTTTTCCCTCTTCAGTACCTATCTGAATTTCACCCCCAAACTGTGGCAGGAGGTGTGCCATACTACATAATTAAAAGTGGCTTCAGTTGTATTTTGTCAACACTTTCTCTAGAAAGTACTTTTTTTCATAGCAGAAGCATTTTTCCTCAGGTATCATTTCATGTTATTGTCTATTTATTTCCAAATGACTGCTAATTTGAAATAATGATACAATCTAGTAATTTTATCCCATGAGAAACACACTATATACATAAAAAACTTCCTAAAGGAATGTGTGGTTAGGAGAAATGGATAGAATAATACTTACCATTTTCGCCTGTAGATTGCCTGGGACAGATCTGCTGAGGGATGAACTATCACTTAACTACTGAGGCTTGAGCTAAGTCTCCCAGGTTCCTGCAATTCTTCCAGTGAAGCCTTCACAACACCCACACTGTAGATACAGTGTATAGTGTTGTATCTGTGTTCTGTATCTGTGTATAGTGTTGTATCTGTGCTCTCCAGGCATCATGAAGATTTGGGTCTTGCACCCAGCAGACACCTCAGGCCAAGCATTCCCATCCGGCCTCAACTACTTTACTATTTGACAGAGCATACAGGTCTTTTTAAGGATATGCAGAGAATTATAATGTGTATTTTGAAATTGCAGATTTTTAAAGTAAAGACATTTATAAAAACATGCACTTTTGTCCTGGTGAACTCCTCCTAGCCTCCCCTAGACACTCTGCCTATTTTGACAAACATCTTCAATCTGATCTGAGCAGAGGAGTGGTCTAGTGTGAAGTATCTGGGGTATTGATCAGCAGAACAAGGCCTTCACAAACCGGCAGAGAGGCACGGCTGTCTCTCCAAGATCTCTGTGTCACTCTGTCTTTAAGCGCTGCTTGTTTCTGATTAAGCAATATGGTGCTAGTCGTACCTGTAGGAAGCAGCCATGACAGCTTTTGGCTCCCAAGTGACTAGCTTGCCACCCTGGGAAGTTACTCGATACCTGCTTTTCTTTTACTGCTGTTAGTCTGAGTTCACAGAGATTCTGCTTCAGCATGTATGAACAACGTCACTGTATTAAAGAGAACATTATATTTAAAAGTATTTAGCAGAACTGCTGAAAAACAGTGGGACATATTTGTTGTACATTCTGCCTAGCCAGCGTGATAGCCACATGACAGCTGTGGTCTGTGATCACTTGGTTTTTAATCTGATATCCGCTTTCACCTATACTTGCAAAATTCACTAATGCACTGCAATACAGTGCTGTGATGCAGCATATACTAACTGCACACATTTAACCTGTGTGCTGCTCTAAAATACCTGTGCCTCCTAGGTTGAACAGATGGCCACAGAAGATGTTAATGATATCTCTGGTTAAACGCCTCTCTGCACATGAGAAAGTTATTTTTGGGCAGTATAGCATATGATCACATGGGTCCTCTGTGACTGAGATGCAAGCATATAGAGAACACAGCTGAGGCACATTCTCAGCTTGAATTGGGGTGGATGAGAAAGGTTTGTGTCATTTTGCACATTCTGAACAATTCAGAAATCATGACAGTGGTATTTGTGCTGAGACAGTTGGTTAGCTTTCATTAAATAAGACATTATTTTTATTGAATGGAACAGTCCAGAAGCTTGTATAAGTGAAGACATCACAAAGCATTCTGAAAAACTCAGTGGAAAAAATTATGTTATTGTTGTTTTAAATAATGTTCAACATATGACACTGTGGAACATAATGAGTAGCTGGAACATCTTGCTGCATCACTAATTCATAGTAATACAATTCTTTTTTCTGCAATGGTGTGCAGTACTTCTTGTACTAACATGTAAGTGGTACTTCAAAGTCAATCGATGCCTACTGTTCAATGTAATTAGCATATTTCAAAATGGAGGGGTTTTATTCTATCAAAATGTTAATATTTCAAACTTTTCTTTCAGGACAACAAAAAGGCAAAATTATGAAAATCTAGATGCTCAAGAATATCTACATGAGCCACCAAAATCTTCCATTTCAGTAAGGCTGGAACACTCCATGCTGGTATGGATTTCTTTTGACTTAAGAATTTCAATTTTTCTACTCTATTAATCTAAACTATAAAACCAAAAAGAAACACTTCAGCAACTCGGGAATTAAATATTCCAGTATTCTTTGCAAAGAATGTTCACACAATTTTCAGGAAACAATATGGAAATTGACAAATTAGAACATTTTCAACCAGCTCTAATTATCAGATAATAAAGTGGCTAGTAGGATAGGATACCGACTGGTCTGCAAAATAATCATTACACCAAAACTGATCACTCATTATTATGATTCATGTGCTAAAATATGTGTAAGAATTATGAAACAAGGGAACTTGCATTTAATTTAAATCATATTCAGATCAGAACAACTGAGATACTGAGACCTTAAGAACACCTTACTCATTACTTTATCTAAACTGAGATTCCTACAATCAGACAGAGCACAACAGGAAGAATAGGATTTATTTTTCTTACTTTGATTTGAGAAGAGGAAAAAAATACCCTGTTTACAGTCTAACTATGCTCTTTGGTCTTAAAACTCCTGTGAGATTATATGAAAAGGAGAAACTTTGCCACACAGCTTCTCACATAAATTACTAACCCCACTCCTGGTACGGAACATCCATTTGGGAATGACTCAGGCTTCCCATGTGGATCTGGCCTACCTAGTGTTCGCCTGAGAGCCTTGTTCCAGAGGTGATGTGGTTAAACAGTACATCCTAAGGAACCAACTATTTGAGAGTCAACTTCCTAAGTCCCTTGCAGAACTGTGTACCCCAATGCATGATTGCTCAAGTGTTTGAAAACTTTTCTTTTTCCTCCAAACTACACTCAGAGAATTTTCAACATTTTTCAGACTGTTGACCTCAACGAAATCTGGTGAACTAACCTTGTCTTCAATTTTTCCGTGTTTGTGCCAATGGGAAACCTAAAGTGAAGCCTTGCTTTCATATGGCACCAAAGCATATCTGTGTTAAATTTGATGCTGCAGTCTGGATAGATGAATTCTGAATTACCCCCCAGTCTTACCCCTGTGATACGCACTTTTAGAAAATGTTCCACGGCCCATCTTCCCTTCAAATATATTGAAGTGACATCTTTTCTGGCCACCACTAGCTTCTGGTTGGACTAATTTGGTCTTAGTGATTGTAAGTGGTTTAAGAAATATTGTGCATTTTAGAACTGAAGCTTTGACATGATACAAGTTAGACCTCGTTGAGCGATCTGGATAATCATGTGTTTTATGGCTTTCAGATGTCCTTGCTGCAGCATAAAGGTCCATAAATATTTAGGAGTCCAGGGGAGTCTATGGTCCATTTATGCCTATTTTATGTAGGTTTTTTTTGTCTTTATTGAAGTTTGCTACCGCAGTATCATAGTTTTCAAATAGGAATATTTTCTTTTTCTACAGTTTCTTATAACACAGGAGCATTGAGGTGATCAGAAGATGAATTCTATTTAACACTCACAAACTGGAAGATATCAACAAAGATTAGCTGGAGAAAAATAAAGAAATAATCTATGACAGTGTTGAGAATGATTCCCAGAATTTTAAATACTTGTTAAAGGCTTTGCTGTATTTCACTTCAATAAACATCATGCTCTAGTTACTACTTGAAACCATAGGGGCATTATCCTGTGCAGCACTTATCAATATTTTAACATGTGAAAGTCAAATGATGTTGAAACATTGAACTATATTTCCATCTGTGCAAGCTAAAATGGTACAAATGCATCCCGTGTAATGGAATACTACATCCCTAGTTACTGTCTTACAAGTGATACCTGATTCCTCTGTATTTTCTGCAGTTGTTTCCATTGCTCTGATGGTGCCCGAAGGAAGACTGTCTTTTAAAATTAAAGTTTGTAGCATTTAAGGAGTTTTAACCCAACCTGCTTAAAAACTGGAGAAAGCCAATGCTTGGAAGATACTATTAAAATTGGTAACTGATTTTCAGTTGCCTTTGCCTTAGTGCCAAATTGTTCTGTGCGTGTACATTTTGTGTGGAAACGGGTATTGGTACCAAAACAAAGATCCTGAGAGTGGCTAGAGCAGAAATGTACTGCTCCTGTAGGAGCTTGTTGGCCCCTGTGGCCAGTGGAAAAATCGTAGGCATTGTCTGGTGTCCATGCTTAGTGGACCGTAACAGAAGAGGGTTGGACATGCCTCCATATGACAGGAAACAGTGGAAGAAGGAGGCTGCTGCCAAGGATTGAACCTTTCAGTGGGGTTTCTCTGAACCCTCTGGGAAGATTCAGTCGCATCCATAAACCTCTGTACACCACGGCCCCAGAGCACCCTGCATTAGGCACAGCTGGGTGGCCTATCAAATATTAGACCAATTACCTGGTTTGGCCCCATTGGATCATGAACCAGAAGGATCACTGCACTGCAAAGGAGTGTGACATTGGTGTGATGGCATGAGTATGAGACCCGCGCCAAATGTTAACTGCATTGCTCAGTATGTCACTTGAGAGCCTATACCCCAGCAAGATGTTCTTTTTTTGGCAACCAATCACAGATTAATATGATTGTTACCCTTCCTGTGAGCTAGTCTCCTGTTGTTTATATTATTGTAGACAGTGGGGTCCTTCCTTCTAGCTGGTCTTCTAGCTGCATTTCTTTTCTTGGCTTACATCATGCTGGTTTGTTCTGTTGCATGTTCTGCTTGTTTCTTCTGACTTAGGCCTTGGCTTGCATTCTGATGACAACCAAACATTTACTTCCTTATTCCTTGGAGCTACCTGCAGCTTTATCTCTCCATGATCACATATCATCCTCATGGTCACATTTCTTGTATGGTCTCCCTCCAAATGAAGCTTGGACTGCTGCCTTTTG
Organism: Gallinago undulata; assembly: GCA_026546715.1. Lineage (NCBI taxonomy): Eukaryota > Metazoa > Chordata > Aves > Charadriiformes > Scolopacidae > Gallinago > Gallinago undulata. The sequence goes on from JAOTQQ010000023.1 coordinate 28,051,174, forward strand.
CTATTGCTGTATAAAAGAATTTGATGGCTTCCAGATCTGCTTAGGTGTGGGGCTACTCTCTCTCCAGCCTTTTAGGGGCTGCTCATTTAGATATCATGTTTCTCTGCATAGTTGTAATCCTACTAGGCTGTAACATCAAGTGAAGGAGACTTTTGGTTCTCCTGCACATCTTTTCTGTGCTAATGGGAAAAATTAGGTTTTATATTGCAGCATTCCAGGACTGGACTATCTTCCCACCTGATCTGTTGTGTCCCTCTAGGTGTTCAGATAGATCAATGGGTCAAACAGAGAGCCAAGGTAAACAGAAATAGTAGCCTTAGTTATTTGATCATGTTCTTTCATGTGGCTATTGCTGCTTTCAGTTTCACCTGTGAAAGAAGCAGCTACCTACATGCCTACAGGGAGCACCACGATTCTCTCTCTTTGCACATTCATACAGTGTCATGTGGTGATCAGATCTGTGCCTTGCATTGCCCTGCTGACCAGCAATGATCAGTACTCCAAAGTGCCCAGCGAGAAAGCTTCTCCTGTTTCATGGGCTTCCTGGCTTCTCACATTGGCCCTAAATTGGTTTCACTGAATACAGCTAGTCATTGGTCACATTTTTGCCAGAGCTTTGCTGACTCTGCTTTATTTTTTTTATTTATTCTTGTGAGAATATCTACTGGCAGTCTATTACTGTTATTTAGCAGTGTTTCTGGGGCTTGCCATCCACCTGGACTTGACTTAATCCATTAGTCTGTAGGTGTCTGCAAGTGCATCCAGCAGAAAGGGTGCAATCGTTTGGTCAATGTGTTTCTTCTATAGTGTGTGCATCTAGAATGTACAGAGCACCTTCAGGTCTAGTGAGGTTATACAGCAGATACTGCCACCTGCTTCAGAAGACCAGTCCTAAGCTAGATCCCACTACCGTGGGATAATCATGGAACTGTAATATAACATGAGTCTTTCAGCAAGGCACTTTCTCCCTGATTGCTTATAGGCTGAACTTTTTCCCTTCTTGCTTTCCATTGGATCACAACATCTGCATTTTCCATTTGTCTGTCTGCCTGGCTTCATATTTGCCTTTAACTAGAGTACTTGGACAGTCCTGTTCTATGTCATTACTGTGATCCTTTTCCAGACAGTTCAGCCATTCTCACTGTTTGGATTAATTGTTTCAGGCTTGTGTCTCTTTGTATTCTTTTCTATAAGCTATAATGGAGAGTTCCGGGCAACAAACTCATGGTGGTGGGAAACGACAGCAATGACTGGACATGAGATAACATCTCTGAGAATTTTGTAAAGGCTCACATGGTTACTAGGATCCACCAGGGAAAATTGTTTTATTGTCAGAGGTTCAGCAGGAAACTCTGAAATGGAAACACTGGACCTTTGTAAAAGATTTTGATTTTTCAAACTCTTGCGTAGATCCACCAGTACATAAATCCCAAAAGACAAAATCAAGCATTTAAGCTTCCAAGATCAACCAAAGTTCAGGGTGGAGAACACAGGGCCTTCTGAAAACAAAGCCTGGCCTAGGATGTGTGGCGTAGCTGATTAGACAGCTCTAGCTCAACAGCACAAACAGTCTTTGGTCAGCTTTTGGTTGTAAATGGTAAATAAATGTTTTTAACCAAGATTGTAGCAGAGCTGTTGTGCCTGGATATCCACTCCTGGGTGTCTGCAATGAAGTTGGACAAAGAGGGAAGTAATGTCAAGTGAGGTGTGTGATGCTGATGTCAAATGTTCCATGTTTGAGGCGCAGGTGACTCTGGCTTCTGTCTGTTGTGTGTCCCACAATTGATGTTGCCTGCAAGTTTACATGGGATGCCAGTTATCACATCTGTTAAGTAAGTAAAGGCTGAAAGTACTTGTTAGACGTAATATATCTCAATGGTCATACAGTATTTCAGATGGGCTTTTGCACCTTTTCTTCCTAAAGAGATGATAAAAAGAAAAATCTTCACAAACTACTTTCATGCCATTGTAAAATTTTTGATCTGGGAATCCAGCATTGTTAGAAGTGTGAGTGGGGTTTTTTTTTTAGTGTACTTCCTATGCTAAGTATGCTATATTTGCCTGCTCAGGACATTATTCTCCTTGGTGTGAACCTCCATAGACTGACAAATGTCATGCTCTTTAATGTACCACAGGTAAAGTAATTCTGCCCTGAGATAGCAGATGTGATTCAACATAAATAAATGTATATGCACATGGAGAAAAGGCGGTCTATATAAGGTGCTGGTCTAAATCTACGGTGTACCTATGCTATGAATATTGCATGTTGTTTTGAGCTCCTCATCTCTCAAAAAATATAGCAGAGATGAAAAAGTTTCAGAGAAGCGTGACAAGGATGACCAAGTGTATGAAATAATATTGTATAAGAAATAAAGGTGGAATATTCAAAGCAAAGTGAATATTCCCTTACACAACATGCATGAAAATTGTAGGAACTGCTGCTGCAAGATTCTGTGAATGGCAAAAGATGGCCTTGATTAAGGGAGAGACAGGGAAAATTAACAAAAGATAAGTGCATCCATCAAGGCCTACTAAATACAAATTATAAACCGTGGGAATGCAGTTTTAGTAGTTTGCTCTCAGATTACTCGCTGGATGGATCTTTGCTCTGATTTGCTATGGCCATTCTTAGCATTTATGTTAGAAGACTCCATATTTCTAAATAAAATGATGGCTGTCGGATGGCTAGTCTTCCATTACAGTTTCCTGGCCAAAAGTATATTTGAGCCCCTTCCCTTTGAACCTGGCAGCTGGACCAGGCTCTTCTGTTTGTGCCTGGAGTCATGAGCAGCACAACACATATTCAATCTACAGCACAGACTCTCCTCTAAAAGATTTGGGTTTGTGCCAACAAGGAACAAAACCACATTTTCAAATTTTTAGTACTGCTGCCTTCTCTAATGTGCTTTCCCCAAATTCAGATGGAGGAAAGACCCAAAGCCTTGCTTCTTCATTTCCCTCTCTGCTTACAGAAACTGCCTTCAAAGAGGTAGGTGGCTGCTTTGGTCAACCCTTCTGGTGGTATTAGGATGGGCTTTGGGACCCAGAATAAAGCAGAAGGTTATGGACTTTCTATGCAATTGAATGTCACTTCGTTTGGCAAGATCAGCCTGCACCTGGAAAGGTAGGCAATAAAACTGCAACCTGTTTTCTACCTAACATATGGTATCTAACCCCACTAGAGACATGTGCTTGGCAAGTAAAAGCACTGCAAATTTGATTTAGGCACATATTCAATAGTAGTCATATGGTTTCCACACGCTCTGTTTTGGAGACAAGCCAGTGTGCACAAACAAGGGGATATATAATACCAGTAGTATGGAATTCTCTTCCTCTTTTCAGCTTTCACTAAAAATTAGGTGTCTTTGTTAGGGAACACAAACCATTCCTTCTGGCAAAATAACCACTGAAACCCTTGCCTTTCATTCATCTTCCCTGCATGTATAAAACAAGTTACGAGGTCTAAAGGATCACAAAAAGGACACGAAAATACATTCATACTTTATTCATGTTCTGTTCAATTCATTATTCACTTCATTATTTATTTCAGTAAATGTTATCTGAAGATCAGAAGTATGTAGGAATCCTAAAGCAATGGCAGTTGTCAGGAGCTGGTGTCTTCGAAAATATGCCATGCTGGACATCCATGTTTGAGTTTTCTCTGCCTCAGTTTACCTACCTAAAAAGAGGAAAGCTGTATCTGCCAACTGACTTGGGTGGTGTATTGTGGGATTAAATGGGTGACTGAAAAATGTTTTGAAATTCCTATCTGAAAGACAGTGTGTATTTGTGAGGTGTTACAGTATTTAAACAATGAGTGATAACACACAGGTTCACCTTATTCATTGCACTATGGAAAAGCAGCGCATTAACCTTTTGGGCAGAATCAGAGTTTCAGCTTGGGGTGGATTAGAGATCTCTCTAAACGCATTAATACATTCAAACATAACCAGACTGATGAATCTATTTACTCAAGAGACAAGCTGCCATGGTGTCATTGTCTCTGGAAGCCGGAAAGTGAGGAGACTGCATCAGTGGTAGGGTCAAGACAGTGGTTATGGCTACTGTTAAGCAATTCAATAGCTTGGTACTTCTTCCCCATCCTCTGCTGTCTGAAGGCAAATGATTAGCTGAGATGGGAACTGGACCATTTAGGCAATGCCATATTTCATGCTATTTCATGTGTGTCTTACTGCCAAGAGCTCCAAGAAGTATGTACGTTTCTTCCTACCTTGAGTTTGGAAATTTCATCCATTTAATTACTGCACTTGAATCTGGGGTTCTACAATGGATTGACAAGAGAACTATTAATAAGCTGGACAAGATTTGGCCATGAACATTTTGAAGAATACTTGTGAGCTATTTGGACACAAGACAGTTCCTGTATATTCATACACTGAAAATCTTGTCTATATTTGGGATCTGTGGTTCTGGACACTCTGTGAAATAACTGACCTCCCTCTCCAGCAGGGAGAAGCTTCAGAGGAGCCCAACTGTGTGCAGACATGTGGCTGCTAAGTGTTCAGGTGGAACAACTCTCCTGGGGTCTGTGGGCTGGAGAAACAGTACTATATCAGTATAAGCACTCACTGATTCAACATCTCAATCACACCTTGTTAATGAGGTTAGATAGAGATGTCAATAATCAGGAAATTTTGTTCAAATAACGGGTTGGCATGGAGGCTGGCATGAGACCTCAAGATACTGAGGGTGTGTTTATCTTCTGGTGAGATTTCAGATGTAGCCCTGCCAGTACCTAAACTGAGTATTTGTTATGGCACCTCCTTCCTGCTGCATTACTAAGGTGGAAGAAAGCACAAGAGCCATAAAGGAAAATCTAAAATTTGGGATTATTGTTAAGTCACATTTGGGAACTGATGTGTAAACTTGATTTACAATGCAGGCTGCTCATCTGTTTGTCCTGGCATCATCCGATGTCATGTGCCCACACTTTTTATCACAGGTTGGCCCCTATTGTCTGAGAAAAGATGAAAGGAAATCCTAAAGAGACTCTGAAATCTATGTTCTTTCATGTTTTAAGTTGGAAGGAGGGAACAGATGAAGAAGGACAGATCATTGCATTTAAGACAGGCTCCCTGTGTGAGAGCACTCAAGCTTGAGACTATTTCCAGTGTAGCAGTGAGGCTTCCACCAACAAACAGGGTAGCTCTGAACATGTCACTGCAGGGTGCCAAGGCTGATGGGTGCTTCCAGGCTGCCCACTGTGTCCTGTTATGTTAACAGACCTGTAAAAGGAACAAGGTGGACAGGTGCTGTGTAATCCCCAGGGATCATGAGAAGGACCAGGGAAGAATGATCTGGTTTTCTGATAGAAATTGGCTCCAGAGGTTGATGGTGTCTTCCTTGGCTCACGTGAATAGGGAGTTCTCCCCAAGAGCCAAATCCATACCTCTTTTAATACACATTATATTGATTCTGGCCACTTTACCTAGCCTGCAGGTTCTGGGAGGCAGAGGTGGAAATCTTTCCACAGCACCGATGACTTTCACTCCTTGACACATTCCTCTCTCAGGTTACATGCTGTCTAGGTGACAGTACAGGTTCTGTTGGTGAATGATCATTGCTAAATACACTGTACGAACGCGTGCAGCTGGAACAAGGCATTTCAGCATCTCTCCCCCCCGGAGAGCCAAGCAGAAGTCAGAGTTGTGCATGTGTGTGTGAAAAACAAAAGCACATCATGGCAGCACGAGATGAGAAAGGGATTTTCCACAGTTATACTTGCCAACAAGAATGACACTGACATTTGGCACTTTTCCGACGCCTTTCAGCCGAGTGTCTTAGATAACTCTGCAAGGACAGAATCTCTCAGAAAAGATTACACCAAGACACCAAGAAATTAGCTGGGCAGATGAAAGTCATGCAGAGAACTCTTCCTTATCATTCCTGGGGTGGGATGTGTGCAAGCATTGCAGCCTTGGGAGCTTTCTCCCAATGCATTTAATTAAGAAGTTTCAAAATTTAAAGTGTCCCTGGTATTTTTTGTTCACTGAGCAGAGACGATCAGTGCAAAATACATGCATGCACACTCACAGTGGGTAAAACTGCAAAAGGTATGAATGCTGTTAAAGTACAGATCTCCATGATTTTTGCTTTTGAGAAGATTCTTCCATATATTGAGTTCTCTCTACTTCAGATATATATACGGGTACAGATTTTCTACTGGGACAGAGCAGATAGCAACAAAGAACTGGACCAGGGAAACTACAGGCCACCTTTGCTAATGGATCCCATTGCAGTACACCTCTCCTGGCCATGCAATGCAGAGGAAGCCATGTACAGAGGCACCTGGCTGTACGACTTCAGCGTTACAAAAAGATTTCACTGTAATTTTTCATCTCCTGTGCCTGACAATGGTGAGTACAAGCTGTAAATGACAGGGCTGATACACAGCGCTGCCTCTCTGGGAGCAAAGGGACTGCCACAAGTTGGCATTCACCCCAGCCGCCACGGGAGAACTCTCCACTGGAAGATATTTGCAGAGAAAATTTCCATTTCATTGTTGTCTTCTGCCGGTGTAGCTTCATCATGGGGAATATACCAAAGGACACTGTTACCTTTTGAATTCACATTAATGGAAACTTGGTTTATTCCTGAGTAAACAAATAGCATTATTTCATATATGAAAACATTTCATATGAAAAAATGTAAAGCGCTTGTACTGTCTCAAAGATCTGAAGTCACTTCTCCCCACCTTCCCCTGGCAAAGATTACTAATGGCAGTGAAGAGGAATGCAGCTAGGCATGGCGGGACGTGAGGAGGCCGCACAGGCATGCAGGGCACACAGTGTGTCCTGAAGCTCACTCAGGTAGCCTCTTCACCAGCTGGGTCAGTCACTTCACATCATACCCGTGCTGAGTCCTCTGCATTTCAAGCTTTTCTTGACCTGGTGGGGACTGGAGAGTGATTTTTTGAGGCTTGGTGCAGCACTAGCACCAAAGTGGGTGCCCGGGGCTATTTAGGGGCCAGAAGATAGACTGTAGATAGAAACCAGTGGTCCTGATCTAGTCAGCAGAACCACCTCTTTTGCTCACAATAGCTGTCACAAATTCCTCCTTCAGTACTGTCATCATGGTGTTTAAAACAGATTTAAATAGTCTTTCATCGGCCTTTCACAGCCTTCCCAGGCAACTCAACTTATTTACTACCTTTTTAACTAGGCCTTGAGAAACTACATTTCAGTTCTCCCTGTCTTTCTGTTCATTTGCTGCCATTCTTTCCTCATAGAAAAAATGTTCTTTATACCACTTTCCAGAACAGCATTCTCCATGAAAGAATATTTTTGCTGCCTCCTCCAGGATGCTCCCTTGCGGGCAACACTCTTCTTATGCTTACATTCTTAATTTCCTGCTCCATCTCCCGCTATATTCTCTTAGACCATCCTGGTGGTTGCTTGATACTTCTAAAACTCAGCTTCAGGTGTTACTGCTTTCTGATAAATCAGGTTCCAACGTTCATAAGCATACCCTAACTGCACCTCTGAACTGTGGGATTATATTCCCCATTGCTTGCTCGCTTTACGTTTTGGCACCAGCACTACACATGACTGGCTGTGAGGTGAAATCTATGTTGATACAGAGGGGTTGCACAAAGGCAGTATCAGAAGCCCAAGTCCTCTGAGCTTTCACTGGACCACAATTTAATCTAGGTGAGTCAAAGGTGCTAATGCAATGAAGCTCTCAGCCCTGGCATAAAATTTATCCCAGTGATTAGGAAGCCCCTATCATTTGGGCTATTTTGGCACGTTAGGCACTTTCTAAAGCTAAATGGATCCCTTATCCCCTTATAGCTCCACTCTGTGAATCTGCTCTGACCAGCTGCTTGTACTTACTGCCATGCAGTCTGTCCTATTTATGCTTGTGTGCTCTGTTCTGCATAGGAGATTATTTCTCTCCCATGTTAAGGAGTTTTCTGCTCTTGAGGTCTCATTAATATATTGGTTCCTGATCACACACACACACACAACCCCAACAAAGAATGCAAACCTAACTCCTCCTGTGGCAAAGCCCAAAATTAATATGAAAGCAGGTTCATTTTTATTGGAAAATGTAGTGGTATATAATATAACAGATTAGGTGGTGACATGGGAAACAAATGGCCTAACTAATAACTCACCATTCCAGGGACTGTGTCAGCAGACATAGTTATTTTCTGTGGCATTTATTGAGGAATTTGTTGGTAGCATCCATGGAAACATCTTGAACAATTATCATCTTATATTTTAACTGAATTCTCACACATAACTTGAAAGCAAATACCAAAGGGAGATATCTAGACTTCAGCAAAAGTGATTTTCAGAGGAGTAAATGCAACCCTGAAAATGAGTCCATTTCCTTTTGGACCACAGTCTTAATGTGCATGAGCTGTGGAGGAGAGAATTGCTTGCTCTGCCTTTCCCCACCCAAGGAGCTGTGATCATGCCTAAACATTCTTCAGCATGGGAGGACTTTAGGGCATATTATCTCAGTCTGGTTCTTGTTAACATCACTGTTTCTCCCTCTGCCTCTGCCAATGGAGACAGCAGACTGTGACTGAGCAATGTTTAGCCAGGGTGAAAGAACAGTAATTTGGGAATGTACAGGGTTCTTGACGAAGAGGGGCTTAATATGGAGTTAACAGGCTATTACTGGGGTATCCAGTAAGGGTCATACCTAGCTCACATTATATTTTAAGGATAAATGTGTATGGAATTCCATTTAGCCTCCTTTAAAAACACAACCAAAACCAACAAGATCTGAGTAAATCCCACCACAAACAATTTCTATTCCTACTCCTTATAAGGAGGATGCAAAGGAATGGGGAAGGATAGAGTTTCTTCAGTTTTCTGGAGCTTAAAGATGCAGATTCAATTTCTCATGTGAAATTAAAGGCAACTAGGTGTGTCAGCATTTTTGGAAATTTTTTGGCAGCCCTGATTCTCAAGACCACACAGGTATTTAGTTCCACCTTAAGTCAATGGAAATTGAGCATCAGTCTGAAGATCTAAACCTTAGGGGGATTGTCAAAAGTGCCCAAAGTACCAATTTCCTGTTAATACCAAATATAGCCTGGTTTACTTCCACAGAACAGAATACAGTGTTTTCCATCTACTGCCATGAAACATGGGAGTTGATTCATTTGACATAGGCTGAATGTATCTATTAAGCCTCTGATCTCAGGCTGTTACTTCAACTGGTTATCAATGTGCTTAGTTCAGTGCCCACATTTTCTCCCCCTGAAGTTACTAAGCGTGTTTGTATCTGTGTGTGAAAGTGCTCATGGCAATGGGAGGGACTCATCACAAGTTTTTCCAGGCATTACCATTCTGTGTTCAAAAAACTGGTAGCAATGTCAGTCACAAGGTTATCCAAGATCTGGTGTTTTTTTGTTTTTGTTTTTGTTTTTTTTTTAAAGCATTGGGATCCTAAAGGGCTACATTCAGGAGTGAACTCAGAAAACCTATTTCTGACATGAATACTAGCACGGAGAGATGAAAACTAGTTCAACAGCAGCCTTAAATATAGGAACATGACTAAACAGGAATACATTCTTATTAGCAACTAGTTGTCTGTCCTACAGAAAGCAGAACATGCTAATATATGTAACTCTAAAGACAGACTCCAAAATATTTAATGTTCATGAGCAGAGGTGTTGACAGTTAAATTGAACTTCTGGCAGGCGTTTCCAGCTTGTGAGTGAGCAAACAGCAACTCTTCAGCTTTCACAACATTTACCAAAGATAATAATTACAAAGCCACATAGTTTCAAAATTACTTTCATTTGTCAGGACAGTTAACAGCAGTGAGGAGCAAAGCCAAGAGAAAAGCCAAATGCTAGCAGGAAAATACTGACAAATCACTTGATGTAAAGTTGAGCCTTGTAGTATGACAGGAGAGCGAGCACAGGACTTGCCGTCTAGTCCCAGCAGGCCCACACTGAATCCATTACAGTCGCCCGACCTGGGGAGGAGCCAGGCAGTGTTGGGGTTGTACCAAGAAGTGTAGTACAGCCCTGAGGCAGGATTTCCAGTCTGGCAGTGTCTCTTTCCCCCTTCATCCTTTTCCAAGTCTGAGTGGATATGGGTGGGACTGTATCGTTGTTGTAGCCAACAAACTCAGAACATGTGCTTTATGATGCCAGGGAAAAAAGGGAGAAGGTATCTAACAGTGGATGACTTCCACCCCTGTGGGAAGGGAAGTGTAAGTGTTTGGCTTAATGGGAGCAGTAAGTGTATTGCTTGGTGGGTTTGTTCCACCTCTTGCCTTGGCATCCAGCTTCAACCTCCTCCTGTCACCTTCCCTCCTGCCCCATCTGGCCATCCCTCTGGCCTTGTTTCTTCTATTCTGCAGCAAAAGTGACTGTTGGAAACCAGCTCTCCAGAGCCAGCGTACCTCTTAACTGGCCTTTTGTCTGGTTTTCATTGTAGATGCTGGAGTGTGCTGAATTTAACACAGGCTCAACAGGACACCTTGCTCTGCAGTTATGTTTGCAAAAGCTGAATTTATAATATCAGGTCTGGGCTATGCAAATTTGGGGTGCTGGTTCATTCATAACTGTTTTGCAAAGAGCTATCACTTATCACCTCTATTAATTTCTGTGTAAAATAAACATTGTAGATAAAAGAGGGAGGAGGTGGGTGAACTAATTTGGGTTAAATAATCCCTAGCAACCTAAAGTGGTTTCAGATACAATTTAGGATGACTGTTGAGTTTGGGTTTTGGGTTTTTGCTTTTTAACTCAACTAACCTGGAGCAGTGTTGATGCTCTCCTGCTTGCTGTCTTGGAGCAGATCCAGAAACAGCAAAATACATTGCAGAAGAGGCTGTTCACGAAGGAGGTCTGTGAGTACAGAAGCAGGAGAGAGAGAAATTTTATGAGTGAGTCTGTTCATATTCATTTTCTGTCCTGATTATGCAGATTAAGAATATTTCAATAAGCCTGTATTATTTGCAGTGCAGAAAGAAGACATCCAGGATGCAGACCCCCTTGAGCTCTGTCTATCCACACATAAACAACAGTGGCTGCCCACAAGATGTTACTCTTGGGAGTAACTCACAGCTAGAGCAGCTGCCACCAACTACAGTAGCTGCTCAGCTGGGGAGGTTTCCATAATGTTGACCATTATAATAGCAAATGATATCATACATTTGTTGCTTAACATGCAGCTCAGAAAAGAGAACATAAAAATCTTCTAGTCTTGCAGTCAAGCTACTGACTATCTTCAGTGCCTCTTAACAGACACAGTGTGAGGACCAAACTCCAACAATCCAGTCCAATGGTCCCCATGTGAATGAGTTGCAGACAGAGATTTCTGAACATTGGCAAAGTGTGGCAGTTTCCATAACATACCACAGCCTCGCCACAATTGGCAATATCAGCAGAAGGATATTGAGGTGTTACCGTAGTACTTCCCTTTTCGCACTTCAGTAAGTTAAAATGAACATTAAGCCATCCAATCTCCATACTCTTACTCCTTTCTAATGCTTCTAATGTAGTGAATACTACAGATAGACGATACCAGTGTCATGCTTGAGGGAGGCAGAAACTCTTCTGGTAACTGCTGCCCTTAAAAAAAGTTTCAGCTTGCAGAGAATATCTGACTTCAGAGCAAGTATAAACAAAGTTGGAAACTTTGAACAGATGTTAAGAAACACAAGGCAATTACAGCTCCTTTAATGCAGCCTTTTTGTGTTGAAAGCATTGTGGCGTTTACAGAATTATTTATTAAGGAGTTCTGTGGGTGCAATGCAGTATGTGCTGCTGCTGCCATGTCTCCTATGAAATAACATCAGGAGTACATGCAGGCAGACAGACCAATACATCAGATATAGTCAGGTCAGCTCGCCTAGGGTAGTTCCTAAATCTGAGACATTTTCTAAGATCTTGGCATTCAGGAGTCATGTTTTTCTGAAGGGTTTCATAAATCTCATTTTATCCACAAGCGACTAGAGTTATGAACAGTCAAACCTGTAATGTCTCTAGGAAAAAAGAAGAAAAAGAAGAAATCCCATTTGTACCCCAGTCATGGATTCCTGGACGTGTATCGACGTACTTGATGGTTCTGGGACTGGTCAAAGGTGGTGCTGATGATGTTGACAGTTTTCTGGAAAAGCAAACATTTGTTTGTAATGGGGACTTGTCCTATCAGACAGATCTGTCCTTTCAGACTTAATATATTGTTTGTGGCGGAAGAGTAGGAAAGAGTTGTCAGCATCCTTGACCCATATCAGCAAAAAGAGTATTTTTCTGTAGCCTGTCATTCACCAGAAGAGTTTGGACTAAGTCCAGAGAGACTGATTGAATGCCTGGAGCACTTTTTGGAGTTTACTACATTTAACCATTACTTTAGTTTTACTTTGTGTAGATCTTTTGCAAATGGGAGCATATCTGCACAAAAACATTGGGATGCAGGCTCTGCACACCAAAAAATCTATGCTTGGCACAGCATGGAAAGATGTATTTTAGATACTGTACTCAGTCACATCTTTCACATATTCATATAATTTTTATCTGTTCCCACAGTGTCTGCTCCCCTTCTTTAACTAACCCCACCAAGCTCTTGCCTTTGGGGCTAATCCCACTGTCTTCACTCACCCAGACAGTAATAACCCAGCACTGCATGATGAGCCATCTCCCAGCCTCTCTCACTGAGACCCTGTGGCTTTCTCTCCTGCACTAGGAAACAACAGGGTTTAGGGCAGGCAAGTGACCATCCAGGCAACCTCCACGCAGGCAGCGGCCAGGGAGCCAAGTCTCCCTTTTCACATGTTCTAGGAGGACCAATGTCAGATGTGCTCCACAGGGCACATTCGAGCTGCATCTGGGCTTCCTTTCATGGGCTTGTTGTCTGCGTGACTGATGCGCCTAGTATCAAGGCAGCTTTGGAGACGCCCTTAGCACACAGTGGGGATCCACTCTCTGGGCTTGAAGATCCTTCTCTTCTAATTATTTCTAGAGAATTACACAGATGAAGTGTACAGACATGATTAGACCTACTATGGATTATAAGGGGTACTTATGTGTTGCATGGTGCAGAGTAAACTTCAGCTGTGGGAAACTGCATTCTGCTCAAAATATGTGTTGCGAGAAAGGATGCTTTCCTTGTAGGGATCTAGAAATACCCCCTATCTCTATAATCTAGTTGTGTAAAACCTCTGCATATGGCGCTCGGAAGGCTGAGGACTAGCGTTGCCAAGGTCATACAGTGACCATAATATATGACCTATGAATTCTATTTGTTGTCCCACATCACTGTAACAATGCATTAAAAGTGTTTTGCCCCTTCCTGTTTTTGCCTCTCTCCCTTAATTCTCACAGTATCCCGGTGTCTCCATACATGAAGACTGGAATGTTTTTTTCTTTTTAACTTCATATCATGATGACATCAGGATTGGGACTCCACAGGCTCACACTGAAATAATTGATGTCATTTGCATTTCACATTCTAACAGCTTCATAACAAGATCTCTGTAGACTTGCGCTGAAATTGTTTTCCCACTGAAGTCTTACAACACAGCAGCAATATAATGACATTTTAATGGGATCCCTATAGACTTGCCATGAAATTGTCAAGAGAAAATAGTGGTGATGTTAATTGAATTGGGAGCTAACATTGTTAAAATCAAATGTGAAAAGTAATTGCTCTCTGAGAAGAAACGCACGAATTTAGGTGCTGATCCTGCAAAGATATATGCATGTGAGTAATTTTGCTAGTAGAAGAAATCCCCTTGAAATCTATTTCTCTGGGGAACAAAGTTAGGACCTAGAAGAAACCGATTCATTTCATCTTCTGCCTTCATATACAAAATGGCCAACCCAAACACAACAATGAAAGACTGTGTCTCAACTATGACATTTCCTATGCATGTCTGTACAGATGCTAAGCAGAAATTACCTGAAAAGCTTGGCACATGACATCGTACATCTTCTAACTGTACATAAATATAGTAACAGTTGCTTAGCTGGTAAAGCCCTTGGGTAAAAACATATTCATAATTAAATTGCTGAGAAACCTGTCATTGAGGGCAGCAGAGCTAGTATGCCATTCCCAGTATCACCTTCCTACAGATCCCAAAAGCTCAAACACACACCTGCTTTCGAGGCTAAACCTACAGCAAGGAAGCTGCTCTTTTTAGTCCTTGCATTTTCTGAGACATAAGAATGTGTTTGAGTGAGGATTTCTCTTTTGTTTCTGGTGTGATGAGAGAAAATTGCTTTAAAAATGAACCTTGCAGTTCTCATGTCATCATGTAAGTGTCAGATTTTGGAGTTCAGTTCTTTCAGATTTCAAGAGACTGCTGGAGTGGGCAATGCCACCTGACTCTGGAAAACAGGGTGAACACTCTGACCTTATCCCTCGCCTATAGCATTGTGTGTAAGAATTACACTAACATCTACTGACAGTTTTTTAGTTGGTCAGAAAACAGTCAGAGCACAGCCAAAAATAATCCCACCTGATCAGAAGGACCTAAAACTGTTACACCCAACATACTGAGTTCTGTCTGGAAATAAAGTGGGTTTTACTGGGGATATTTTTGAGAGCACTTCCTCATAAGCAGTGCTGCATGTCAGGAGGAGGTAAGAAGATCGATACAGAAAACAAACCATTAGCAATGATAAATTATTCCCTTTCTCTCAAGAGAATCCTAGAGTCATTGATCTGTCATGGAATCCATGCAGACCTACTCCTCAGATCAACAAAAGGCTGAACAATGGTATCCTGATAGGTGGCCTGATAACTCAGGAGATTAGTGCAGGGCTGCGGGGTGAGCTCTGGGCCAGAGGTTCAACCTGATTTCATGGAAACCAGATCAGAACTTTCACCATCAGCTTCAGCAAAAGTGGGAGACCTTTTTAAGTCAGGCAAAACCAAAGCTAGGAACTGGCTTGTTAGGAAAAGAATACAGAGAGAACAAATCAGAAAACATTATTATGTCTGGGTTTGAATTCATGATTCATCTGTATCTCAAATATTTCATGCATTTCTGGCATTTCTTCATACCAAAAAAAGGCTAATGAGAAGTAGAAATGGCTTCTATTTAAGCAGAAATTGAAGAGACCCTTTCTTTACATTAAGGATGGTAAAAGAATGCAGGGCATAAAGAAGGTGAAAAGTGTATATATAGTCATTATTTCTAACATCACACGGACACAAGGACACCCAATGAAAATAATTGCCAAAACTGAGTGAAGGAAGTCCTTTTTTTCCCCCCAAATGTCTTTATGCTGTGGAACTCATCGCTGCAGGATATGGTAGATGGCAAAACCACAAAAGAAGTCTGAAAGAGATTATATGCTTTCATGGAGGATAGGTCCACTGGCAGGTTTTACAAATGATGCTCTGGATGCAACACTGATCTCACGTTGTACCCTTATTTAGAGATGAGTAGATGTGCGAGGGAGAAGAGCCGTATGTACCTGCCCTAACTCCTACAGTCTTAAGCGTTCATTGGAGTTGACTGTCAGGGGACTTAACTAGACATGCTTGGCTGTGGTGGGACAGGAGTGCAGCCGATGCCAAGTCTTACGGAGTGTTGTGTTGAATGTCAGCAGTCTCTCAGAACTGGACAAGCTGTCTCCTTGTCAAACCACCACTCCAAACAGCACCTCTGCTCCTGTCAATTCTATCTGAATAGTAAGGATTTTAGAAAGTAGAAAACCTGACTGACATCAGGCTCCCACATACGGAATCTTCAGATAGTCTGGGAGCAGCCTGGTGTGGCAGGGAGATGCTCCCCATGAGCAAAGAGAGTTTCAAGCAGAAGGTTTATCAGTCCATTACACTCTCCAAGTCACTATGTTTCTCACAGACTAGTGAGACATGTTTCTCACATGTCCAAGTGCACACTTACCTAATGGATTCTGAATCGTCATTCTAATTTTTCTGAATGATTTTTCTAATTTCTGATTTTCTAATTTTCTAAATGATTTTTCTAATTTTTCTGAATGATTCTGAATTGCCATTCTAATTTTTAAGAAACATATAATATTATTTAGAAAAACTGTTTGCCTTTTGTCTTTGCTTTACAGCTAGGAACAAAACCAGACAGTGAAGCCAACTGTGGCTCCCTTCAGACCGCTCCTGAAATGCCTAAAGATGAGCACATCCGACTAGCTCAGCTGTGCTGGAATTTCTGGCCAAAGAGATCTATTTATTATAGGGTGTGATTGTCAAGTTGCTTATTTCAGTGGCTTCACTGCTGCAGTTGCAGAAATCCTGGGTGGTCCTTGAGGTCATCACGACTGCTTTGCACCTGGGGCTGCAGAAAGTATTAAGAAAAAAGGCATACACATGGCTGGCTTGGTGGACTGTGACCAGTTGGTCCAAAGTTGTGGGAACCACCAAGAGAGCTGTAATCCTTAAGGAGCCAGAGTCCATTCTCATGTATTCAGAGAGAGACCCATAATTATTTCAGCTGAAACCAGATCAGGCACCAGAGCTGGACAAGGGACAAAACATTAAGTTGTTTCATTTCATTCTGACCTCTTTTTATGGCAATAACTGCTAAAAGGAAAACAAATGTTCGTAGGGATCTGCTTTGTTCTGCCTTTACATGTGGAGCACACAAGGGGCCTTTTCATGCAAAAAAATGCATAAATCACTCCCCTAGTTTTACTTATGGGAAAGCAGCATTTTCATATTAGAGAAATACAGCCAGTAATGAGATGCACAGACATCCGACAAAGAAGAATAGGGATTTCAGAAGAAAAAAAAAAGGAGAGATGATTTAGATATTAGCCAAAATGAAGCTGGAACCTCATGAGGAAATGTGAATACAGAAATTATGCAGAGAAAGCATTTCACATATAGAGGGCCAGATTCTCAGCAGCTATAAGTAGATGTAGTTTTACTCACCCAGTTTCAGGGAGATATACTACAAGAAGTCAGTTCTGTGATCATCTTGGGATCATATAATTATCATTTAATTATCTGCTGCCTCTTTGCCCCTGTTCCTCCTTTTTTTGTGTGCTATTTTTGCTGGTCATGAAAATATACTCAACAGAAAAGCAATTTTTTTATTGTTTTTTACAGGGTCAGTTTCAGTTAGAACAGTGAACTACCAGACACACTGGGTGATGCAAAGACATTAATACTGATGCAGGGAGGTAGGTGGAACACCTGGAAAGAGAGAGAGAGAAGGTGAAAGCAGCTCACAGCTAAGTCAATAACATAAAGGCTTTCCAGTATTCACCAGCTGGAGATACAGTGTTATGGATATAGCAGTTTCATCAAGAAAAGAGCCACAGTAAAATATCAAACCAAATGATTTTAAGGTACAATCAAAGTAGCATGGTAACGTGACACTATTTCTGTATCATCTCAATTAAGAGAACTAGATGTTTGCTTCTCTTCAGACCAACTGTATTAGACCTTGTAGGACTGCAGTGAATGACAGCAGAGGAAACCTTCATGTATATGATTTTTATTTCAAATACTTTGAAAACAGTTATATTATATTTGTAGTTGATCAAAACACAAAATTTATTTTAATGGAAGTAAGCTGTGCTTATTTTAAAGTGGGATTAGACTTTTCTTCAGAATCAGTTAGTAAAATACCGGTATGATAGAAAGCACAATGTTTGTAATAAGTTTTCAGTAACAGTTTTGTTCAAAAATATATTATAAAATGTGATTATATAGTGAGAAAGCATATATAATGGGAAGCTATGGAAAAAATGGCTTTAAAACCAACTCATGTATCACTAAACAGAAAATGCTCAATGCACACACTATGGCTGTTTCACAGCACTCTTTTGTCTACTTCCTGTAACTTTTTAGTATTTCCTGTAATTATTTTGGGAAGCAATTCTAGCTTTGTTTCACATTTGTTGCTCATCTTAATGGTTCTGTCCAGATCTATAATAAGGTTGCTTAAAAACTACTGTGTAACAGAACTGTAACCATCATATCTTTAGAGGATTTATAAATGAGCATGTTACAAAATAATCTTAGATCTTTTGTTCACAGGATGGTTTTTTTTTCCTTACTAAGGCTTATGCAGCACATAGGGTATAAAAATAAGAGAGAAACATTCTCAAAAAAGGATGGCAGATTCATCATATGGGATGAGGAGTCAACTTTTGGTATGGACGTTTTCATCACAGAAACTGATTGGGAAAACTCTTCAGGAGCATTTGTGCATGCCCTTGCTCCATAGGGCTAAGCATCTAGGTCCTGCCTCTTCTATACCTTCTTACTAGTTGATGGCAAGTCTGAGTTCCCATATGTTATATGCTCATATACTGCACAGTTAAGACTCATGAAGTAACTACATCGGACAGTCACAGTTTGCCTCTGCCAAAGACCTGTAGTGGTACTTTGATGACTTCCCTTAGGCAGGCTGTAACCCTTATTTCCTCAAGTGGAAGAATCTACTCACTATGTCTATTCTGTAAACATTTTGACTGGTCCTTCAGTGCTCTAGCTCTCCCAGATGCAGTAAAACATTCCAGATGAAAAATTCTGTGTAAATAGTGTGTACAGATATCCTCTGGGTAAGAGTACAAAGGGATATCTCCAGATTTCCCCAGAAGGCTCTGGTACAAACATGGCAAGGGAGCGGAGGAGTGGAGCAGTGTAGACTCACCTCCTGGCAGCTTATTTCATTGCCTTTTGAAAAAGGCCAGTGTATGAAAACATAAATGGCATTCTTCCCCATGTCACTGAGCCTCTAAATCATCAGCTTAGCTACAGGGGCTGTACATGCTCTATGCATCAGCCCTGCAGTCCCACAAATATCTTGAAGTTTGTTATTACTCTTGAGACCTAACTTCATATCCATACAGTTGTTGCATGGACTCAGCTGCCTTCAAATACTTTCTACCCCCTAGATAGCTACCAGAGATAGGTACACTCTCTGGGGAATGTTAACTTTCTTTGTCTGTCTGGTGCCCACCACTTCACACTTCCAAAAGGCCTTGGAGGTAATCAAACCAATTTCCCTTGAGTGTGCAGAGCCAAACCATACTGCATATTAGGCAATGCTTTAATACTCTGTTGGTGGAGAGCAGGTCGTTACTTTCAAAAGAAAGGATATAAATTCCACTTGAGGATAGCTACCTGCTCCTTAGAATAAATAGAGTAGGTGGGCTATTTATCTGATCAGAAGCCCTGTCTGAACACCACTTGGAAGACAGTGTAAATGTACTCAGGGTGGCTGCTGTGTGAGGGGAGGGAAGTGAAGAAGAGGGCCATAGTCTGGCCCTATTTTTCTTGGAAATGCATCATATGTGGCTGCAGTGAATTGACTAGAAAATCTTTTATCCTGGGTGAGCCCTAAAATAAAACAAACATGTTCCACATGCACAGAGGAGCAG
Organism: Gallinago undulata; assembly: GCA_026546715.1. NCBI lineage: Eukaryota > Metazoa > Chordata > Aves > Charadriiformes > Scolopacidae > Gallinago > Gallinago undulata. The sequence continues at coordinate 28,070,492 of JAOTQQ010000023.1, forward strand.
AGGAAAGCATTCCTATATAAAGGATGATTTGCATTCAGATTCAATCACTATTTCAACCAGGATGTGGCATCCCACATCATAATGGCAGTCCTGAAGATTTAGATTAAGTTTACCATCAAATAATACACTAAAGCTTTAATGCAAACCTGTGTTTGATCCAAATTACTCATGCTGTGGTAGTTTAAGTCTACATCCCTATTTATATGGGCTTGATCAAAACTGGCAGGCATAATACAAAGAGCAGTGTCAATTAAACTCTACGGGGAGAGAGGAATGTATGCAACATAAACGAGAAGTAGCAGTATGTCAGAGATTCTTGCCATCTATTGTTTAGAGGTGGTTGATATGTAGTTCAGATGGACACTTCATCCATGAAGTGATCCTATAATCAGATTCACACAGGAAATGCATCATTTTCAGACATCATGTGTCTGCTCTCCCTCAGGATAAACCACTCTGGGAAAGCATGGTTCAAATAATGATGGATGTCACCTGTCGAAGCTACTTCTCGCCATTTGCAGCCTTCTCAATTTATAGGAAATGAAAATCACTGCAGGTGTCACAGGCAGATATCTCAGTGAGACAAATGCTGTGATTTTAATGCAATCTCCAAGAATGTTTACTCATTGTATCTGCAGCTCAGAAGACATAGCTCAGGTTTTTTCTTGCAGTTACCTGGTGGGATGGAAGAAAGTTGTTATCTGGACAACAGGTTGCATTCACATGTGCTTTCAAATCATCTTTGAGGATATAAGTAAGGATCTACCTACCCCTTGCGTTTGGAGCAAAGCACCTTGTGCCTCAGTTGTAGTAGAGGTAAATCACTGTTCTCCAGCAGATGTTGGGGGCTCTGACTCTCTAAAGGCACTTGCTCAGGCTTCCCATGCAATAAAAAATATCACCCATTGTATTTTCCTGAGTAGGGGTGTAAGTGCTGCAGGCTTTAATACACAGAAAATCTCTATGCACAAATATATATATTTGTATGTTTATATATATATATATATACACATACACACACGTTTTCTTACTAGGAAAACAAGCAAGTGCTTTAATAAACTGAGATCATAATCATTCTTGCATGCATATGTACACAGACATAAAGGGATGGAGACAACTGGATGTCTAAATAGAAATGTACATGTTCTGGCTGCTTTTGGCTTTGCTTTTCTCTCCAAGCCTCCCAGGCAAATGGCAGCAAGGCTCTGACTCTTTCCAAGTGAGCCTCCTGAGGCTTGTTTGCCCGAGTTCAGGCCTCTCACGGGGAGCACAATGAGCTGAGCTACCTTAAAATCTGCCCTGCATCCTTTATGGAGTCCATGTTGGGTATGTGAACAAGATTATGTTACCTTCTTGAGGTAGGCTTAAGAGTTATGTCATGTATTTAAGGGATATCAATAGTGCATGTGAAGTGTGCACGTTCCTGAAAGCAAAAGGGTTGCATTGAGACATGAAAAGTGATAGGAAGCACCAGCCTCAGGTTTCCTCAGCCCCAGTGAGCAGTTTAACAAGGCTTCATGATGCATGTCACCTCTCCTGCCATGCCCCTAGGACACGCTGTGTGTCTTTATTCCTTGTGCATACTATGCTGCTTCGTCTGTAATTATAAATATATGTTTAGTGTCACTTCAAAGCCTACCCTTGACAGGGGTGTTCCCTTTTCAGGGATTTTAAATCTCTGACATTCCTTCTTCAGAAACTCCGGAGGAGGGTGTGATAACCTCCTGCTGACAGTTACCTTTGTTCAAAGGGACTGCCAGAGAAAACCATAGCAATGCAGAGGGAAAATTGACTTTTGTGTCATCCATTGGACATGCATTGGTTTCTATAACGGGAGGCCATTTTCTGTGCTTGGCTGTTTTTTTTTTTTTTACCTGGAAGGTATTTAATGGTGGGTACAGGGAGCAGATTTGTAAGACATGAAAAGGTTAGCAACAGTTTAGACTTTCCACCAGGTAAGTCTGCTGAACAAAAAAAACCTTCCTTCTGGCTGTGCTTGTTCATTGCATATATTTTACAGAGTCCAGCCATGGGAGCTGGAACTTAGCTAACCCAGTTATTCCTTTTGTGGCATTTTCCTGTGAACTGGCCATTTTTTCAGAAGTATGCATCTGTCAGCTTATTATATTATTATATTACAGTACCATCTAGAGGTCCCAAATGGGATCAGGGCTCTGCATAGTAGGTGTAGCACACAGTTGGCTTTTACAATGTAAAGTGTGCAGCCTGAGCAGATAAGAAGCATTATTGTCTCTATTTTATGAACTTCATAACTGTCCCTATTTTATAAATGTTGTGTACAGTCAGGTGCATACAGTCAGACAAGGAATACAAACCTGACAAGTCTGTTGTTTTGGATATGACTGTATACTGTTTTTAAAGACAGCCACCTGCCCTGCATAGGTTCCACCAGGAATCTACTGGATTTCTGGCTGTGCAGGAGCCGCCAAGAACTGCCAAACAAAAAGTGTGTTGTGCAGATCAGCACATCTCAAACACATCCACTTACTTCCTTTGGGCTGGCCGAGAGGTATGGAAACAAGAGACTGAGCTGGAACATGAACAAGGTCTGCTGAGTGTTAATCACAAAGCTCTCCTGCCACCTTACTGTTCATTGGTCATAGTCACCTGAAAATGAGAAAAACATTGTCTGGGAAACTTTCATCTTCTTTGCACGGGGGTTAATATTCCTGAAAGACTTTTCATCATGTAGGATTTACAAAGATATTTCTGAGGGGGTGAGTTTCCAGACCTTTAGCCCTTGACCTAAAGAAAGTGTTCTCATAGACTTCCTATGAAAATCCCACAGTGAAATGTCACTGAAGACAGCAACACTACAAAGCGGAATTTATGGCAAATTTGGGCCATGAGAACTACTTTAGGGAGCTAGAATCCACAAGTAATTTGAAATACCTTTACTCAGACAGGTGGGGCATTATCCTCCAAGAAGGCGGCGAGGCAGTCGTTGATCCCATTGGAGGTAAACTAATACAATGAGTTTGTACAAATAACCAGACCCAAATTGCCTAATTTAGGTACAGCAGCACTTAATTACAAGCCACTTTAGCTCGAGGAAGATGACCCAGTGCATCTAAATGAGTCAGACAGACCAAATGTACAGTTAATAGAGGGAGGTAGGAGTCTCTGAATGGCAATCCAGAAAGCTGGTGTGTTGGGTGGGAACTGTGAAGACCCAAATTACAAAACATGCTAGCTGCACAGGGGCAGAATATCTGAAAAGACTTCCTGCTTCAGGACACCACAGGCTTTCATTCACCTGGGAATCAGAACTCTCTCCTGAGCTTATGGGTGAAGAGAGATGTCAGCACCAAGAAAATGGTAGAGAAAATGCTCTGTTTTAGGGCATTGCTTGGAAAGCAAAACATCCCCAGGAGATTACCAAATTGAAGAGGTGTGACTCTACCTCCAGTCTATCAGGCGTTCATACCAATGCCCCATTCCTTGCTCCCACTGAAGCTGTCTTGCTGTATGGCTGGGAATGCAAAGTCACAAGGCCGGGAAGGACGGAAGAGTGAGGGCAGTCCCACACTAAAGGCAGAAGGTTCGGCTGGGAGGGCAGAGCCCTGGCATGCCCTTCTCTCCTGCCTGTCCCTTTCTTTCTTGCCCTTTTTCTGCTCTGTTAGCATATACAGAGCCTGACAGGGAGCTTTGATGCGTAGCACAGGAGTGCCCTGAGGGTCTACCAGTGTGGGAAAGCAGGCAACCTGGGCTTTCTTCTGGGACTTAAATACATCCCTGAGCTAGGCTGTCAGGGTCTAGTTCAAAGAATCTACACTGGCTTTTTTTTTAAAGTAGTCAGAGTAACAGAAGTATTTTTACTGCAGCAGGATTTAGCTGTCCTGTGTCTTAAGTTTTCCGAACTCCCTCTCAGCATCATGTGACTGTCCACAGTGTTGTCACCTGATACCTTCATCTTGGATTTAGATTGGCATTGGGTTACAAAGCTCGCTTCATCTCCTAGTCAAATGCTTCACTAAATTAGTGCGCATGAGGTAATACAGACATCAGCTCTAAAGAGACTCATCCTTGTAACTTTAATGAAGATACAGAGCTGTTGGCCACATGGATGGAAGAAAAAACACTGAATACTGAAAGGCAGACAGCAAATATTTTCTTCAGTCTGCATCTCTGTACAGGCTTTGACAGCATGCAGGACAAAACATGTCTTGGAGATGTTAATTCCACGGTCTTTTGCTCTTGTGACAAAGGAGGTCCAAGGCTTTGCAGTCTAACATCCTGCGTTTGCATCAGTTGAGACTGCAACAGTTCTGAGGTTTCACATTGTGACACTGTCTTACCTGCTCTTATCAGAATCTAGCAAGAACTGTGGATGTTCAGCACTTCTGCATACCCAGTCCCCCTGAACTATGTCTTTACCAATGCACTATATTGTCTGCGCTTTTTTGTAAAAGTGACGGGGGGTTGTGACCTGGAATGTGCTATAATTTCATTGGTTACACTTCATCTCATTTCTGTATATCTAGTAATAAGGTGTCCAAGACCAATTAGATATTTTTGATCAGCTCTTATTCATCTGTTAAGGATGTTAAGTCTAACATTGTGCGTGAAGAGGAAATCTGTTTCTTCTGTTATTGCACATCAGGGTATTTGGGGCCATCTGTTAACACTGACTGCATGGGTATATTCTATGGAATGTTGCATAACTACATGACCACTCTTCTGTCTGGACTGTGGTGGGCTCAGAGTGTGAGGGAGGGAGGAGGGCGGGGGATGCCAGCATAAGAGGCAAGAAATGACAACAGATACTCTATTCTGGATGTAACACTGATCTTGTAAGATCTATTAAAATTATGAGTGAGCTTTGCTGTTAAATAGTTGTTTTTCTAAAAATGGGGTAGCGGAATTCACCCCTGAGATGAAATCTCATAGGACCCTGACCTTTTAAGCTTTAGAAAAGGAGCTATGAACCAAAAAAATTAGATGTTATGATTATTTTTTTACAGGAAATGAGACTGATCCTTCGAGCTCCTGTGGTCTAAAACCACAGATACTGTATTTTGAGGTACTTGCCTTTAATGAAAGAATGATGATGTTAAACACTCAGAGCCACCTTTATGACTCTGGGCCCAAGGATTTAAGACCTCTGGATAGCTGGATTACGGGGCACTCAGCTCTATGCAAATTGCCTGTAAGAGCAAACTCTGGTGGCTGGCTTTGTGCCACTGTACCTGTCCCAGTGGAAGCTAAATACTATGTTGTATGACTGACCTACATATCACTACAGAAGAAGAGAAATGTTCCCTGCTACAGTTTCTGCCAAGTGCTATAGAGGTCTGATTGGACAGATGAATGATGGCAAATGCACTCCTAATAAAGCCAATGCCATTAAGTTAGAAAATGAGGCTGCTATCATGTATGAGTGGTGGCAGAAGCATTTCTAGCTTAACAAGGTCTGACAAGACCTCCTCAATGTGCTCAAATGAAATCAATGTCAACACCTAACCAGTTAAGCAGGTAATGGATTACTTAAAAAAAAATTAAAAAATTAAACTCCAGCTGCATTAGCACATTTGGAAAGATAGACCATGTGACTTCTACAGATAATGTAAAATATTTTAACAATTGTCACGTTTTCCAGGTTCAGGGAGAAGCTGCTTCAACCTGAACTGCTGAGATGTGGACTGCAGCATGGTGGCAGAATGTGGGGCATGTCATGAATCTATGGACAAAGGAATTTGCAAGCTTTATCAGTCATTGCCTGGGTTTGCATAACAGGTCAGCTCAATGAAACATACATGAGCAGCATCTGCTTCTGCTTTTAAGATCTGCAATGTGAACCGTCACCCACTGGGTAGAAATTGGGTGGTAGGATGAGAATCCAGCACTTCAATGAGTAAGAGAGAAAGTATTTGCTGTCATTGCTGGGGAGCTAGTGAAAGAGGCTGAAGGGAGCATGGACAGATCTCAAGTTTTCTTAGGCTCTCATGAGTAAACTCGAGAAGCTAGAACCATAGCTAACAATCTCAGATAGGGACTGGAGAGCGGTATAGCTCTTCTGCACCAGCACTATAGCTCTTCTACACATGTATAGTTACTGTAATGGATTAGAATAAACCACCAAGCTGGACTGGAGGTGCTGACCCTTCTCTCCTGAGAAACCAGGCATCGTTCTGCACTGGAGCTGCAGTAGGTTCCTGACCCCTCTCCCTGTCTCAAGGACTAGTTAGGGAACTAGTAATTAGTCCCCGGCCATCCCTCCCCCTCTTAAGATGACATTAGGACCCGGCCTCAGCCAGGGCCGCCGCCGGCAGGCGCGCTCCCGCCCGCGGGGACGCGCCCGGGGGGGAGCGGAGGACGGGGAAACAACGACGACCTGTTTCACTCTTCCCAGAGCTACAACCCCAAATAAGTGGAGTAGCACCGGGCAGCAGGGACCCCAGCCCGCGGCAGGCTAAGCGTGCATCACCTGGGGCAGCAGGAGGGACCCTCCTGGAAGGGAATTTTTCCGGGGAGCAGCTCTGCAGTTAGGGGCTCGAAGACTAAAAATAGGGTTTGGAGGCTGATCGGTTTGGCCCTGAGTAGTGTGCTTGGAGGAGGGGAGAATGGGGCCGAGACCCAGGGTTAGGTGGCACAAGTCCCCTCGCAGTGTGGTGTGGAAGTCAGGCCAGCTATGCAAGGGGCAAAGAGAAGAGGCACTTTCCAAAGGGGTGGTGACCAGCCTGGCCCCTGTGGCCATGGCCAAGTGATGCACTGCTATGTTTTTTTTTTAATGGAAGCTGAAGGAATTAAATTGTGTTTGACTAGATGACAGAAAGTGAAACAGGGGTTAATTCATGCCAGAGGACAAGTTCTTGGTACAAGTGAAGATGGTTTTCTTGTATTATGTTGATGAGAGTTGATGTCTCCTCTGTAACAACCCCGATAAAAGGTTTGGTTTATTTGCCTCTTGATCATTTTTGGTCTTTATTTTGCTCCTGTCAAAATAAACCTAAAAATAACTCAATATATAACTCAAAAATAACTCAAAATAAACCCCAAAATAACTCAAAATAAACCCCAAATAACCCCAGAGCTCCATCCAAATCCTCTGCAGGTACCCTGCCTGCCATCAATACTTCTTCCTTCTTTTTAACCCGTGATTTCTTCTTACGCCAGATGGAATAGGTATTCAAAGTGAGAGGAGGGGTACTCGTCATACCTCAGACCTCACCCATTATTTTGTGAGCTGTCTAAACTGCCACGCTGACCATTTCATGCTGACCACCTGTCTCTTGGATGCTGCTGCCTGTGTTTCCAAAGCTAGTTCTTGCAGGCAGGAGAGGAACAGATGAGTCCTGCCCTGTCCACTGTCTTTGCCCTCTTTATGTCAAGTGGCTAAATGGGGAACGCACCACTCATGTTGCTAATCCAGAACCTTCTGTGCTATTCTAGGGTTTTTTGAGCTCCCCTCTTTCTCAAGAAGGTTATACACTTACCTCCTGTGGGATGATGACTGGAGGGCTTCTTCCAGACTACTTGAAGCTGAATTTTATTTCGAGATGAGTACATTAAGAGATAAATCACTGATGTTGGGGGGAATGGGGTGAGATCTTCACCACAACAAAAGAAAAATACTTAATACAGAAGTCATAGCAGCAGGAAGTTGACCTTTCTTGATTAGATGATTCTATATTTTCAGACAGAAAATTATTGTTATTGTGAATTCCTCTTAGTTTTGACCACAGCAGGAGATCTCCACCTCTAGCTTGCCTTACTGACTGTATGCAACCTGCTGTGGACATGTATCTAGCCTAAACTTTGTCCTAGAACTTCCAAGGGTCTTTTCCCTAATATGACATCAATCATGTGAGGCAGAAATGCTGAAGTCCTCTAGGAAAAATAGCAACTGGGAGTGGTCCGTGGCAAACCAATTAATTCAGCCAATAGGCTGCTCCTTGCTTGGGTTCAAATTGCTCCAGGAAAAAAAAAAAAAGTATAAAAAAGTATCTGGGAGTGCACTAAATGCATTATCCCACGTGAGACCATTCCCTCACTGCCATCATCATTCGTGGCCACTCCTCACACCTGGGGCTAAAAATTGCTTCTTATTTTATACCACATGTGCAATAAACTCATCACTTTAAGGAAGCTTTGGACCTTTTTCACATGTGCAAACTGATTGCAACAGAGCTGTCAAAAAGAATCCTGACATGGAAAATTAATCATTCATTTTACTATGTAATCACAAAACTGAATGATGAAAGAGGTACAGTAGTTGTATGTGTATTTTATTAGATTCTTTTATAGTGAAATCTTACCTGGAAATTAATTTTAAATTCCTGGGAGCAAGCCTGAAGTTGGAAGGGTGCCTGAATGGCTCTGAAAAAAACCACATTAAGTTTAATGGTAGTGTATCAAATCAAGAACGGAGTATTTAGTGAGAGCAGTATTTGACATAATCTTTGACATCTTCATTAACAAGCAGAGGGAATACAATACCTATCACTGATTTTCAAATGACACTGTGTTAGGAAATGTTGCTGAACTGAGAATGATGTAAAGGAATCCAGGGAGACTAAAATGGGGATAGAAATGAACAATACAAGATTTATTGCAGGAGAAGAATACAACATGAAGATATCTATGAAAAATAATTAATGGAGAGTAAAAATTGGGCATGCTAGTGAATGCCAGGGTGCATATGCCCCTTCACTGTATTGTTGTGCCAGTCCAAGGTGTGGTAACTGATCTATGTATTTGTTTATGTCATGGCATAGAGTTACAATAGCTCTCATGTGATCCCACGCTTCTGTCACATTATGTTAAATTCAGGGCAGTATTATTTGAACAGTAGGGACAAACTGGAGAAACTTCAGGGAAGATCAACAGAAGCAAGCTGAGGTATAACAAAAGAGAGATAGGTATGTATATATAAAATACTGCATAATATAAAAGATGTATATAAGAGGGTTTATCCTTTGGTGGGGACAAATCAGGATGTGTATCTGTTCCCTAGTAAAAACAGAAAACTGTAAAATATCATCCTATATGCATAGAACAGACACCTAGACAGGTCTCTAGACAGTGTCAACAAGACTCACAATCCAAGTACTGGACACTATTTATGCTATAGCTCGTTATACCTTACCCTTATGGGTGGCTCCTGTCTAATTTTGGAGGTCGGCTGTTCCATCACTGACAACACTGAAAGGTAAAATATAAGCTTACAACAGGAAACTTTTAATCTGTGAATTATACACAATAAAATGAAAGTGGCAAAACAGTATTCCCTCAAGCCCGTATTTATTTCCAGGAGGAATAAGTCTACCAGTAGATAAAAGGAAATGAGCCCTTTCTAGAAGTCATGTACATCACCTGCAAGATTTTGTCATCACAGAAACAGTAGTTGACTTACAGCATTTTGCCATTGAAACTGCGCCACGACCACCATTTGCTTGGCAACATGGTTGGCAATTCTGGGAGAACAGGCTCTGATGAAATGCTTACCATACGCCACGTTGTGTCCTATCACATCATAAAACCTGCTCTGTTACTGTACTGTGATAGAGAATGCTGATGGCAGTGAAAAGTAAAATACAGGTTTATGGCTTTGCAGTGTGAGATATCAAAACTGATTAATCGATAGCAGTGCTCTTCAGAGGTCACAGGCAATGGCAGCCTTGATAGAGGAGGCTGCACTTCATAAATAAAGGAGGCTAGACTCAGTCCAGGACACTATAAAATGTGTTGGTGGCAGTGTCAGATGGTCTGGAAATTTATAAAACTCTTCTGCTTGAGAGTTTTAATCTACAAATGAGTCTTAAAAGGAGTTTGAGTAAATATTTGTTATCAATAGTTTGAACTTCCAGGCTTGTCAGCCGGTTTCATGTCCCAGATTGCTCAGCAATAAAACAATTATGTTGCTTTTGTATACAGGTGCTTGCAGACATACCCGTATCCTGAAGCACACAGGTCACACTGGGTGCTCCTCATACTGATGTTCACTCTGCAATGGACAGTCAAATCAGCACACTCATCTGTTGTGAGGAGCTGGTTATGGGATCCCAGTAACACATTGCCCCTCTTTTTTTGAGACATTCTCATTTAGATACCCAGATCTGATTTTAAAAAAGTACTGCACTGGCAAATCTACAGCACAATCACAGATGAAAAGCAGCATTGCCTTCCACCCTCTATTTCAGTTGAATAAAGCTTACCTGTTTGCAAACGACAGAAGAGAATTGATTAGATACATATCAATGTCAGTGATCTGCTTGCATGCAGAGGAGCAATTTTATTTTTGACTTAATGTACCTAGAGACTAGATACAGTTGCCACAAAGTTAGAAGGCAAAATTAAGTGCTATCATGCTGTAAATAAATGCTGGACTATTTTACAGCTCGATCTGGCTTCTGTCCTCCCTGCCAGCCTCCCCCAGCCAGTACTGCTGCACCAGCTGGAGCCTGCCGTGCTGGTGATTTACACCTGAGAGAGGACCACTGGGACCAGCAACCACAGGTTCCCAAGTCCGCATTTAGGAAATACACACAAATGTCGCACAAACGCTTCCGACCTGCCCAGAAGTCAGCATTTTTCACTCCTTGGAGAGTAGGGATTTGCAAGAAATGAGGAAACATTAATTGCGCAAATGTCTCTTCTTGAACGAACGCAGGCAGAAGAAATGCCAGCGAGCGCGGGTGGCAGTGGGTCCGTGATCTGGCGTGGGGTGGATAAACCCCAGCCAACCGTTCACACCTCCGTGTCGCCCCGTCTCAGCTTCGCACACTCGGTGGGCTGGGCCGACGGCCGGTCCCTGATGGTGCTGCAGCGCTGACTGCCTGACACCGTTTCACTTCTGCACGACATAACAGAGCAGGCCTCGGAGATTCCTTCAGAATGCCACAGATAGACATAAACAGATGCTCCAAACAGATGTAATCAAACACAGATGCGATCTGAAGATTCCCAGGCGGGCTCTGGGGTCCAGCCAAGCTACACACAGAGCAGACTGACGGCAAGCTGGAAATGCGGCGAGGGGCTCACCTTTCCACCCTCCTGACTCTGGCTGAGCAGAGCGAGCTACGTACGGCAGTTGGATCGTGCACCAGCTGCTGGGGGCCACCTAGAGGCGACTGGGCTGCAGGATGGGCTCCTTCACCCCCCATGTAGTGCCTGCTCCTGCCCCTGCCCTGTGCTGGCTGCAGGGCTGCAGGCACCGTTGTCCTTGGAGGACAATCTATCTTTGTTGTAGCAGATGATCCTGTAAGGGCCAGATGGTTGGGTTTTAAGCAGAACCTACCCAAACAGCCTGCTCTTCCACCGTGATGCTTTCTTTCTAGTGGGTGGTGAGCGACCAGGGGTGGATGAGTTTTCTGTAACTAGCAGAGAGGGCAGTAAAGCCATTCCTATCCATATAAAACCCCTTTTCTTGAGGCATATTCATTAAAGGGAGGTTGAGGAGGTTGTGGAGTGAGGAAAGTCGGGGAGTTAGTGCCAGAAATGAAGGGTGGGGACAGTGGGTATTTCTTTCTATGTCATCCCTGAGTCTGGTGCTGCTGTTGGATCTCCACTGATTCCCTGGGTCTCCACTGATGCCCCAGGTTTCCTTTTCCAGAATCTCCTGGTTCTCTGTCTCACAAAAGAAGACAGATTTGCTGGAGGATTATGAGGAAGACAGATCAGAAGGTGAACAGGGATGAAAACAACTGTGGTTTTATGAGAAGAGTAGTGCCACCTAGAGCAAACTGGAGGTGTGTACTTTGTGGGGGCAGGGATATTTGGACCCATTTCAAGGAAATTTTGACTGCAGAATTTCCTCATTTAGGATCCTAGAACGTGGGGGTGGAAAAAAAATCCTCGAGATGTAGTTATCTAAGCAAATGCAATGTGCATTTCTATGAGAGAGAAGTAGTCACTTCTTAAATTGACTCATGCTATGCGCTTGATCCAAAGTCCATGGAAAAACTCTGACTTCAGGGATCCTTGGGGTGTAGGTGGGAACTTTGCCACTGTCTTCAAAAAGAACAGAGCCAGGCCTTTGCTCTTGGCTGAAAAACAAATGCAAGGAAAAGACACAAATCCTTTTCACATGCTTTAGAAATAATTTATTGTTTGAGTATCTGTAGCTATACCATTGTTAGTAACATTAAACACCCACGAATCTATGTTTTAAAGCATATTGTACCTAAAATTTTACACATACCTGTTTACATTCTAGTTGTAAAACAGTCACTTAATGGAAAAAGTAATCATATAAAGACTGTATAGATTGAAAGCCAAGTGTTAAAAAGAAACTTTGAGTCCTTTTTGATTAAGATCAACAGTTTTCTGACTCGTGCACATGAACGTTTTGCTTTTTAGAACAGCTCTTTTATTCAGCTTTTCTTACAGAAGTGAGTTGCGTGATAGTAACTATGAGTTCAATAGACAGGGCAGGTGGGGATTTTTTCAAAAGCTTATACTAATTAATTTGAAGGCAATGTGAAAAATAATAATAGTAAACATAAAATACCCATTTGTCAAAGTTCATATTGCCTGCAGAAAAAGAAAGGAGAATTTTAACAACCTTTCTCTATAAAAACATTGTTAAGACATTGAAATTGTTGAAAAGTTTTGGATTTAAAATTTATATTCATATTCATATTTAAATTTATATTAATATGCAGTATATTTACAGTAATATATTTTTAGAAAGAGGTTAAGATTGAAAAGCATACAATGATGAGAACAAAGAAAAAAAATAGATTGAGATTCTCAACACTTCCTGAGACTTTTCGACATCCCGTTTCTCTAACTTCATTTAGATTTTCCACCTCTATAAATAGGTAACACCAAACTAAACTGATTTTGACCCGAGCTGCCCTTGTCACCAAAGCTGTCCTTGGGAAGTACTGCCTTTCACCGATTCCAGATTCATCTAGGGACGACTTGCGCCTGCGGTTTGCGTTCAAGAATGCCCTGTAAATATAAACAACTATTACGACTCTAGTACATTTAATGACAAAAACGTGCTAATGCCGTGCTGACGACATTCGCCCTTGCATTACATTCCTTATAAGGGCGATGCTGCTCGATGCGGCCAGCCGGGCTGCGGGACGACCCAGCCGTGCGGCGATCCCTCCTGCGCTCTCCTCGCTGCCCTCTCAGCTTTGCTCCGAGTAAAAGAAGCTCAAGCAAAGGTGTGCCCCCCCCCCCATCTCCCCCCTCGCCCTCTCTCCCCCTGGGTGTGCGCGGCTCAGAGCCCCCTGCCGAAGCGCCCTCCGACGGGGCCTCACCGTTGGTAACACCAAACGACGGGAAAAGTGAGAGCAAACCCACCTCTCCCCCTAAAACTCTGGCTCCCCTGGGCTGCCAAGAGGGTGGTTTGGGAGGGGGAAATAAAAATAAAAATAATAAAACCACCCAGCCCCACGCCGCCGCGGAACGGAGAAGGGCAGCTCCGCCGGGGCAGCGAGGGGAGAGAGCGAGAGCCCACGGGTGCGCGGGGCGCGGCCACGCGTGTGCTGCCGGCCCGGCCCCGCCGCCAGCCCTTGCGGGGATTTTCCTTCCCTCGCTCAGCTGGCGGGGCAGAGCGGGGAGCGGCGGGGCGGGGGGCTGCGGGTTAGCGGCCGGGGCCCCGCACGGCAGCCGCCCGTGAGGCCCGAGGAGGGGCACGGAGGGGCAGGGGGTGCGGGGGTGACCCAGCCCCCGGGGCCGCCGCAAGGAAAGCACCTGCCCCGACGAGGAAGTGCTTTTAATTAAGGGCCGTAATGATCTCCCCCTCGGGCCGGGAGGAGGTGAGTCAAGTGCTGTGGCACGCCCGGCCGACATCTCTCTTTCACTGGCGGCTTGACCCGAGCGGCTGGAGCCCGGTTAATGTTACAGCAGTGGGAGAGTTAAAAAAGCCCCCGGAGCCCCGGCCGCCGAAGGAACCCCCGCAGGCCCCACGGGCAGAGGGCTGCCCCCCGCTTCCCCCATCGCCCCGCTAACGCTTCTCTCTCCAGCACGTCCCAAATGGACAGAAAGGGGCAAAGGGGTTTGCTCTCCTGTTTCCACATTTCGGGGGAAAATGACACTTCTCCCCGCCGTAACAGCTCCTTCCCCCGCCCCTCCGCCTTCCCTGCTAGAAAAGGAAAAATCCCAGCGAGGCCCCCGGGCCGGCCCAAGGCAGACGGGTGGCTTTCGGCGAGGCCGCCTCCGTGGGTCCGGGCTGCCGGTGGCCCCTCGGGGGGAGCCCCCCGCTGCTCCCGCCGATGCCCTCACCGGAGGCGCGCCTGGGGCCCGGGCACGTCGGCGCTCGCCCGGTCGCGAAGCCCCGGAGGCAGGGCTTGTGTCTGTTGCCCGCACCTCAGAGAAGCCGTTTCAGAAGGTGCCCAGGGCATGAGGAGAGAGGAGGGAGCCTGCCCCGAGGTGGGGTGCGGGGGAGCACGGCAGGCTGCCGGGACCTGCCCCCGCCAACGTCAAAACGGCCTGCGGGGTTTGTCGGCTCGGTTGGCCCCTCTGAGGCGGCATCTTTCGAGGAGTGCAAGGAAAATACTGTCTTGCAGTCACTGTAATCCACGGTTTTCATTTACTATTATTCAATCAGGATTTATCTCTGCTTTTTTAGGAGGCTACTTTTCCAGGACTGTTACTCGATACTGATCCATTAAATCATTCCAGCTGAGAGATTAAATGTATGATTTGCAACCAGCTGGATTTCTTAAATGGTGTCTTCGCCTCCCTTCAGAGTATGAGCAGACCCGACGAAAAAAAACCACTTTGCTTTGGCATGGAAACCCTCACATTTGCCCGAAGATTACCACACGGAGTTCATTCAATGCCAACAGTATTCTCTTCCTTTCTCTTCACCGGATTATATTTCCCCCAGCCATAAAATGCCTCCAAAAGTGAGATACTATCGCAATGGCAACGCATGCCAACCGAGCGGGCAGGCAGCAGGCTCAAGTTTTCTCTCGCACTAACATCACAGCCCCTCTCTGCTTTTCGCGGGGCGGCTCCTGGCCCCGGTGAGCCCACGCAAGCGGCGCGGCCCAGAGGAGGGGGGAGCCGGGGCGTCGCCCGGCACCTACAGGGGCACCGCCGTGCTGGGGACCCCCCGCACTGCAGACCGACCGCGGGGGCATTTTGCGGCCTCGAAGGGCAGTGGGGGTAAAAGGCAGGCAAGGAAGCCTGCACCCTGCGGACACTGCTCTCCGTCCTGCCCCTCGACGTCTGCCCCAGCCGGGCGATGCGGAGCGGGGGTACGGACCTCCCCGGACCCTTCCCAACCGCCGGGTGTGCGAGAGGCGGTTTCGGGCAGCCCCTCGGCCCCTCCTTGGAGCACCTCAGGCAGGGCCAGGCTCTCCTTGGGGTACAAACTCCCCTCGCCGCCCGTGCGGGGACACCGGCAAGGGCCGGGCGGGCGAGCGGCAGGAGGCGGGGACGGGCAGTGCAATAGCCCGGTCCTTCCCCCCACACTGATGTCGGTGTGTGTGTGTGTGTGTTTCAAATTAATGGTGACGGCAGCAGTGCCCGGGTAACTATCACCAAAGCGGCTTTATTTGCCGATGGCCCGGCACTAGTCGACGTAATAAATACAACCGAATTAGAGTCATTATGGGAGAGCGACTGGCCGCCTTAAACCTCCGGAGATCCCCTGCGGGAACGGCATCTCGGAGACTGGCAGAAATAACCATCAGGTTTCAAAAGTAATAGCCTGTAGGTGGGAAACACCCTCGCTTTCTCTGTGACGGCCTCGCCCGAGAAAAAAGAATGCCCCTTCTAAGCTGAAAGGTATCTGGGGCTTTTCTCCGGCCGAAACCACCCCGCAGAGCCACGGCACCGTGGGGAATCTACCGCACCTATGGAGGTGCACCGACATTTTCTGAGCACCTTGGGGGAGATGGAGCCCGGCTCCGCACACACCCGCAGAGCCCGATGTCAGCATCACCTCTTGGCTCCCACCGCCTCGGTTTCTGCTAAAATCGCGAGTAAGGTGGGAGCGTCCACCTCCGGCCCTTCTAATTTGGGAGGGCAGCAAGGTTGCTGCGTGGGGACGGAGCCTACCCCCACGCCGCTCCCCACGGCCACTCGCGGGGCCTCCGCCGCCCGGCCCTGCGCCCTGCGCAGCGCTGCCGACACCTCCCTGCCCCCCACGTCTGGTTTCGTTCGAATCCGGGAGGTTTCCAAACTTTCCTGACTTTCCAGTTGCTGGTGATTTTGTTGGGTGTGCGCTCGACCCGCTCTTAAGAGCAGCGTCCCAAGCTGCTGGCTAAGTTTTAAACACCCTCTCCCTTCCTCGCTCGCTGCGCGGTGCGTAGGGGTGCGGATCCTCGCCCCGAGCAGCTGCTGGGCTCATGTGTAACCGAATATCTCCTCCTATGGAAAGAAACCAACTCGTCCCTGGCTCCACGGCAGCCTGGGAGCCCCGTCGTCTCCTCCCCTATCCCTCTACCCCCCTCCCCGGCCCCTGCATCCCCCTTGCCCTCCTGTGCCCCGGGGAGGCCGTGCCGCTGCCCTGCTCCTCCGACTTCGCCAGTGGGGCGGCCGGGGGCACAAGCGGTCCCCGACGGCAGGAGCCGGCGGTCGGGGCACAGGCAGCCCCCGACGGCGGAGGGGCCCGGGCTCAGCCCTGCTCGGTGGTCGGGTCAGGCCTTTCTCGGGGGTGCCAGTAGCTCAGGTTTTGCTAATGCTTCCCCCACCACCACCCCCGCCTCAGGCGGTCCCTCAGTGACAACAGGGCGAGGGTATTTAAGCCGCTTCCGATTTAACGCCATTCCTTCCCACCGCACCAGAAGGGGTTCGGAGACACCTGCTCCGCACCCCCCGAGGTGTGCAGGGGTGGGAAGAGGAGGAACGGTGGTGCCTCGGGTCGAGTCTCTGTTCTCTCCCCAGCACAACTGCATCTATAAGCAGCTTTTTGGAACGGCGGGTTTGGGGGTTTGGTCTGTCCAGAACCAAACTCCTGCACTTCTAGAAATCGCTCTTCCAGTATGATTCGCTGGACTTAGCCCAACTTGCAAACCGTAGGCTTTATAAAGTCCCACTTTTTAACTCTTCACACGCACACATACCCCGTTTTTTTTCTCCCTCACTGTTGCCAGCCAGTCTTGCCTGAGTTGACACCCAGACGAGCTCCCGACAGACACTTTTCAGACTCAGATGTCCGGCTTGCGGTAGTTTTAACTGCTGCCTCGCTTTTCACGCTGCAACCTATTTTTGGAGAGCGGAGCAGCGCAAATGAATATTCCCGATGAAGGTAGCTTTAATCGGGTTCTTTACAAAATCTGTTCCATCTTCCTGCCTCCCACCCTCTAGATACACACGCACCATACCGAGGTTTGCATTTTTCATGGCGGGACAGGCAAGTCTATAAAAGGCATGTTTGTTTTTCCTGGCTGTTTCAAATATGTATTTCTTGAAGGACTTCGCATCTAATGGGGTCATCAGAAGCACATGTGCGATTTTCATCTTCCAAAGTGATTTCTTCTCTCCCCCCTTTTCCTGAGCAGCAGTGTTTGCTGATGTAGCATTTTACCTGTCCCTTCATCTTAGCTGCCACTAGACCTCCCCGTTTCCTTCTGAGTCCCAGACTCTTGGTGAGCTCCCAATCTGTTTCCGTGTGTCTGGTTTTCTTTGAAGGGCTCTTTCTTTTTTTTTTTTTTTTTTTCTTTTTTACCTGTAGGACACGGTTTGGGCTAGAGGAAGGAGTAGCTCATTGCTCTGCTGCCCTCTCGGCAGCCGCCGCCTCCCGGTACCCCGGGGCGCGGAGCAGGATGGGCTCTGCGGCACACCGGGACTCCGGGTAAAAGCGAATTTGATATTTAGCGCTGAAGGTTGACCGTTTTCGCCCAGTGGCAACGAAAAAACCCTGCCAAGCCAACCGACACCCAAGCAACCTCCCCTCCCTTTTATTTAAGCGGGAAGGCGGTGGACCTTCTCGCCGAGCGACGAGCCGCCTCCCCGGAGCAGGGAGGGGAAACTTTGAGCCCCTCTCCCTGCCGCAAAATGGGAAGAATCCGATCAGGCAGCCCAGCTCCTAAGTTTAAGTATGTATTTTTCCGAAGCCCAGAACTACTCTCCTTCAGACAAACCCCTCACCTCTTCCCTGAGTGCTGAAGCACTGAAAGTTCCCCTCGGTGTATTTTTCTTGGCTGTCTGAGACGCAGCGTTTTGATTCACTAAGCAGAAGAAGTTAAAGAGCTCTGCAGCAAGGGCCGGTGGCCAGTGTTTTCATCGCCATCCCCCTGCGTTATTTGTCATGCTCAAGTGAGGGTTTGTTCAAGGCAAGAGCCTGCTCATACGAGTTGCATTTGTTTCTCCTAAAGAAGGCAATAGATTTTGTTTCCGGGTCTGGTAACAGGAGCCCGAGAGCCTTACACAAACATCGCTGGGTAGGCAGGGGCACTTCCAAGGCTTTTCATTCCGGGACCGGGGCAGCCCCCCTCAAACACACAGCCAGGCTTCAGTTAGGCCCGAACTGCTGAGCTTGGGATGGCGAGAAGAGGGACCCCGACTTTCCCCGCTGTAGCCCACTAGAAATACGCCAACCAGGCGACTTCTCTCGTGTAGATTGTGTTCAAAGCCTACAAAATGGCTTATATTATCCAAAGAAAAAAGCAGCCACACAGCCTTTGGTAGAGGAGATGTGACTGTGCTTCCCAGAGGGTCCTGTTTATCCCCAAGCTCCTGCAATGGCTTGCAGGGGGAAGGCATTTGACCAGCTGGATAGCAAGCTCCAGCACACGCTCCCCTACTCATAGGAAACGCTTTTACGCCAGTAAACTTGTTCCCTGTCCCCAGTAAGGCGCCATAGTCCCCTTCAGAGACTGTGCCACATCTCCAGTAGCGTGTCGAGATGCTCTGCCCTCGCGTCCATCAGTATTTCCCCGGCAGGGTGATGAGCTGCGCCCTGGCAGGGCAGCCGAAATTGCTTTCTGTGACAGATGCGCAGTTTCTGTCCTAACCCTCTTCAGCGCAGGAGCAGGACAGTCCACACTCGTGTAATAAAGCACAGGGCTCCCCAGAAGAACAAATCTGCTCCAGTACACCGTGAATATTCAGTGCCCTGCTATCTAAAGGAATTACGCCAGTTACAGTTCAGGGGCCCGTAAACGGTGCATTCATTAGGTAACTTGGTAAGGTTCTAGTCTGAGGGCAAATGCCACTTTTTTATATATATACATATATGCGTGTGTATGTATACATATGTATGTGTGCGGGTATATGAGAGAGAGAGGGAACGCGGTTTTTCCGTTAGATGTCCACGCCATAGGGGCTCCGCTGTGCGGTTTGCCCGCCGCATCCCGGCCTCAGCCCGGGGATAGCCAGGGGGAGTTTCACCGGTAAAGCCTGCCGGGTGCGGACCGCCCTTTTGTTTATGCCCCGAAACCTGCGTGGGTACCCCGTAAACAACCAACCCTGAGATGAGATATGCCCCATGTAACGTAATGCTAGTGAATCATAACTAATCTGTTTAAAACCAAGGATTAGTCACGTCAGTTTCGGCATATTCCTCTATCGGGAACTTTTTTTTGTGCGTGGAAAATCGGGGGGATTTGCGCTAATTTACCAAACATCATTACTAAAGCAAGTACAGTCCGGTAAAATGAGTCTTAACATGTAGGGGTTTTTAGGTTACATTACACACGTCCCATCACCTGGGCTTTATGCTGTGTGCGCCCTTAATGCTAGATTGACCTGCAGAACTTCATTTTTTTTTCATCCTGCATGATTTCTGTTTCTATCTGTCTTTAATTTACTCCAGCGTGTCACCCTCTCTTCCTTTCTCCGTATTTAAGTGATACTCGCTGCAATTTACAGCACCCCTCGCTTTCAAAGGGCCTTTCTCACCCTGTCGGCCCTTCATTTACTTTCCCCGATCGAATTTTGCCTCCTCTGTGCAATATGACCTTTTATTAACCACACAAAATCCATCCTGTTTTCATACTGCCTCTTTAAATGTTCCCCATCTTGCCTTTACTCTTTCTCTAATCTTTTCATTTTATTTTTTCTCCAGCGGGCAAAGCCTAAAGGCTTTATTTCGGTTTCGAGGCTATGTTTTATTAACCCAGTCGCTCTGTTTTTCTTCCCAAACTTCTTTCTACCTCTAAAAATACAAAATAATGAACTAGCCAATTAATCCATTCTTTGCAGTATTGCACCGCTGCATATATTGTTTTACAGAGAGCGGGGATCCTCTGCAGCTCAGTGTTCCTATACTTGAGAAATATTTATTTTCGAAGGATTAAAATTCATAGCTAAAATTATTAGATGCCCCTCAACGGAAATAATAGGCTCTGCTGTTTAAGCCCCGATGCACGCACAACCCGCAGCAGAGGCAACAGCCGCATCCCCTCCGCTGCTGAAAAACCACCCCAAAGAGCAGAAACGGGAGAAACATAAACCTGAATATACCGCACTGTACCCCTCTGCACCCCAGCGTAACGAGAAGACCGGATTTATAACCACGAGTAAGAGAACTTTTTTTTTTTTTTTTTTTTTCCGGAGGCCGATCCTCCCTTTTACCGACATCCATACTTTCCCTTCTATAGACATTAACTGGGCCTCAGGGAAATGTGCTTTTAGCGGGCACCCACAAAGGCACAGAGGCGCTAATCCAGCCCCAGATTATATCAAATTAGGACATCGCCCGCACAAAACTCCCGCTGATTGAAATTTCAGCCAGCGTTTGAAACCTGGACGCGATCTTTGCTGATCTACGCATATTTCTATCCCGCTTGAAGCCATATCGTTTTCTCGGTTTATTTTTCACAAGAAAATCATTTTAGGGAAGAAAAAAAAAAAGTATAAAACCTCTTGCAAGCTCTGAGGAACATTTAATCAGTTGATGTAGCACATTCGGCTTTCTAGCAGAGTTGATAGCGAGGGAGCAAATTGTAATGAAATCACCTTGATCTCTTATCTTTTAATGAAGTAAATTTGGTAGCAACTTGCCTTTCTCTTTTGCCACCTTGTACTTACAGAAAAGAAAAAAAAAAAAAAAGAAGAAAGAAAGGAAAATGAGAAGAGCAAAGAAATGAGAAATTCCATTCCCGGCATCACTCCCACGGGCACTGGCGAGACGTTTGCAGCCCGGCCGTGCCGGACACCGGAGCAGGGTCTGGCCACACTCAATTTGTGCGGGGCGAGGAGGGTGGCGACTTTCCGGTGGGGCCAGCGGACACCGGGCGGAAAAGGCCGCCGCCTGCTCGGCCGTGCCCTCGAGGGAGCAGGTGGGCGACCTCCCCGCTCCCCTTAAGGCCCGCACCGCCTCTCCTTCCCCAGCCCCTTGCCTCCGCTCCCTCCGAGCTCACGCCGCTTCCCCGGGCCGGGCTGGAGCGGCCCCCGCCGTGCGGGACGCTGCTACGCGGGGCGCCCCAAAGAGGGCAGGGTGTGGGGGTGCTGTCTGACGGCCCGGGGAGGCGGTGAGGGGCGAGGCCCGCTCGTTCCTGCGGCGGCAGGGGGGCAGCCCCGGGAAGGAGGGGGTAGGACGGGCACCCTGACACCGCCCCGGTGTCCGCCGCCTCTCCCGGCCGAGTGCCGTGAGTCCCGGCCGCCGGCCCGCTCGGCTCCGCTCGGGGCTGAGCCCGAAAACACCCCGCGGGCGAGTGAAGCAACCGCACGCAGAGTTAGATTTCTAAATTTTATTATAAAATAAAAGCAGAAATATTTTCCAAAGAATGTATTCACATAATATAAACAATAAACAAAACTAAGGTGAGTGACTTGCGATTGATACTGTCGTTTAGGTCTAAACTTGAGCAGCAATTCCTCTCTTTTTTAAAGCCCGCTCCCGCCCTCGTTGCACACCGAGGGGAGAATCTGCCCCTGCCTTCCTCCGGGGCCGGAGCCGGACCATCACTTCCTTTCCCACCCCGCAAATGGCGAAAGCACCACATGGACAAGGCCAAAGAAGCCGTCTCTGTGCATAGCATCAGCTACAAGAAGGTTACAGAATCTGCCTAGAGCGCGTGTTGCTGCTATAACTTGACTACAGCTTTTGTATTCTTAGTTGAAATTGTACATCGTACACCTGCCACGGATATATAACTACAATAGAATAACGGGAGCGATGTGTAACTTCCAAACAGCGGCCTTGCGCTCCCCTTTCCTCCCCACCCCCCGAAAATAAAAGATTACAATGTGCCTCTACCCACACAGACCGGCGCTATCGAGTGACACCGAGAGATTCGTGAACTTAAGGCTGAGAAGAGCTGCTACACTGAACCGTCTTGCAGCCTGCCGTGGAAATCACAGCTCCTGTCCAACAGTCCTTACACGCCTGAGACCACCTTTAAGCAACCTTTAAAGCTTTTCATAACATTACTGTCCACAGCCGAGTCCAATAACTTCCAAACCAGCAGCCAGCCTGCTGCCAAAGGGCACAACACATCCACTAAGAAATGTGTCATTGCTTTCAAAGTCTCTGGTAAGATTAAGGAGGGAAAAAAAAAAAAAAAAAGGAGGGGTGTGGGGGAATAGAGTAAAGGGGGGGCTGATGTGAAGGAAGGAGCGTCTGCACGGTTTTTAAGAGCCCAGATCGACCAGGTTGGATGACATAGGGTTGAGGATAGAGTCCTGCAAGTTGTGGTGGTGCATGGGGTCGGCGCTGGGCACGGGAATGGCGCTGGGGCCCTGGGGGTGTCCCAGGCCGTGCAGGGGCTGCAGCCCGGGGTTGGAGCTGAGCAGCAGCGCGGGGCTGGAGGAGGTGTGATCCGGGGTCCCTGACGGCGTCTTCTCGTCCTCTGAGCTCCCCAAAACTGTCTTATTCCCATTCATTGACGCCGAGAGCGGGTTGTGGCTGTTGGAGTTGGAATTCTCGTTGTTTTCCCTATAGGAAACACAAAAGAGGGAGGGAAATCACCGTGTGGCCGCGGCTCCGGGGCGCGCTCCGCTGGAGCGGGGGCGGGGGACGGCGGGGAGCTGGCTCCCGGGGGCGGCTGAAGGGGGGGGGGGCGGAATGCAAAAACAGTAGGTTTACAAACTCTGCAAACCTCTAAGGCCTCTTCATCTGGCACAAAGGTCCAAGGTCCGCCGAGCTTGTAAACAGAGTCTCCCGCTAGCCCAGCGGAAAGTGTCACTTTGCCAAAACGTCATTTTCTGCCTCCAAAACGTTTGCACGGCTAGGGGAGGGGAAGGGGGGGGGGGGGGGGGTAAGGGGGAAAGGGAAGGGAGGAAGACATTAGGGGAAAAAAAGAGTTTTTAACTTTAAAACTGCTCCCGGAGCTGAAGAGAAGTTCGGCCGCATTTTCTCCTGCGAAGGCCAAAGCACGGCGAGCCGTGGACGGGATAGCTCCGTGGAGCAGCGCAGGCGCCCAGCCTCGCGTCAGGCGGGAAAGGCTTTTGCTTAAGTAACTGGAGGGATTTTTTTCCCCTGGCCCTGAGCTTAAAGCTCAAAACATAGCCCAATATGGAAGATAAGGCACGCAAAGAGAGTTAACTCCCTTATTTCCCGGGCACTCTCGGGAAATTCTCCGCACGCCCGCTGCCATCCCTCCGTCCCTCCCCGGGCGGCGGAGGGGCACGAGGGGCACAGCCCCGGTGGCCCCGCACCCGGCTCCGTGGCGGGTGTGTGTGTGTGTGGGTGTGTGGGGGTGTGTGTGTGTATGAGGTTGCGGCACTGCCGGTGATGTGCCTACCGACAGACAGCCAGCTCGGAAAGGCAGGACGTAATTTCAAAATCCATCATCGATGGATAAATACCGAGAAATCGCTGGAGGCCGGCCAAGCCCTTGCACACACACACACACACAAGCACACACACACACACATATATACTTCTTATTGTTATTATTATTTTTTTTTTTCCGAAATGAGAGGAGCAAGATGGGGTGGGGGCGGCCGTCTCATCTCGTCAGGGCTAAGGCGGCTTTTAGGTATAGCCCTCGCAGAAAGCCTTTAAACACAGCCCTGCCCGAAATACTGAAATACACCGCCCGGCTATTTAAAAGCTTCTGCGGAAGCTTTGAAGCAGCGCGCTATCTGGCAGCGGGGTCCTATCCTGCAGGATTTGGCCGAGAGAAGTAAAGCCATTGCGCTGACGGTTTTTCCTCAAGAAGGGCTGCAGGATGTGGCTGGAGACACTTTGTGCCAAAAAAATAAAAATAGACAAGAAAGCTCTGTTTGAACAAGTTTGCTTGACTGAATGGCAATCCCATGAACGGTCTGTTTTCCAACGCCTGGAGTGTAATATTAGGTTGAGTGTATTTTTCAATGTCAAAAATCTTATTTGTCTCTGGAGACCTTTAAAATTTGATTCCTCGGGAAAAAGAAAGAAAAAAAAAGAAAAAGGAATAAGTGCAACCTTCATTTCCTTTGGATATTTGAAGGTGAGTCCCCGATATCAGCAATAAAAAGGATCTCTAACATCTCGTAAAACCAACACTTGCGGGGATTTGAAGGAAAATTAAAGCGCTAGCACCGTTTCGGAAAATGTATGGAGCAAATCCGTGCGGAGCTCGAACCTGCCGGGCTGCACAGCTGCGCGGCCGGGGCTCTTGCCGTTTCCAAAACACGTTATAGGCAGAAAAGGAAAAAAAAAAAAAAAAGCCTCCTCGGAGGGACGGATCTACGGGAGATTTTTAATCCGTTAATTAACCGCGCAGGCCCTACGATCAGATCCATATGGACCCGGCAATTCAGAGAGCTAGTAAGGAGCCACTGTGCAGTTAGAGGACGCTTTTTGGTTTTTCGAACTGTCTTCCTAAGGCATAGGGACTGCTGACAGAAAAGTCATCCCGAATACCCAAGGATGTAGGCATTAACCACTGCCCGGCAATTAATGGTCCCTTCACTCCATTTAACGAGAAAAACACGGTCTCGGAATCGCGCTCGGTATAAGAATATACATCTGCTAAAATGCCTTCCTGAGCACCTTGCTGGGTAGCGAATATGAACTGCGATTTAAGGAGGGAGGTGAGAGCCTGCTCCGTCCAGGGGCCGGCGTTAGAGGCAAATTTTTTTTTGCAAACCACCATTCCCAGCGTTCAGATCCACTCGTTCCCCGCTGCCTCCCGGCCTTCCCGATCCGCACCGGGGTAACTAAACCTCAAGACGCTCTCAGAGCTGTGCGGGGCGCCGAGCCCCGAGCCCTGCCGCCCTCGGCCTCTCCGCCCAGGCCGCGGCCCCGCACCGGCACCTCGGCGCCTCCGCCGAGTTGCGGTGGGGCGGAGGCGGCCGCGCTACTTAACCGGGGGTCGCCGCCGGCCGTGAGAAGTGACCCCGGCAGAAGGGGCTGTCCTGGGGAATGAGGTGTCGGGGAGGAAGGGGTCCTGGCCGCCTCTCCCGGGGCTACTTTTGGCGGACGTAGGCCGTCGCCGAGCGCCCGCCTTCGCTCCCCTCTGCTTCCCCGGGCGCCCCCGTCCCGGAGCACCCGGCCTCGGAGCCGGGGTTGGAGCAGAGGGGCAGGCGCGGGGCGAGCGGCGGGGTCGGGGAGCCGCGGACACCGGGGGGAGCCGGGGGGCGTTGGAGGGAGCCGGGAGGGGCCACGGGGAGCCGTACCTTTCCTTGGCTTCGGCGGCGCGGTCCCGCTGCCGGCGGTTCTTGAACCAGTTGCTGACCTGGGTGGTGGTGAGGCCGGTGGCCTCGGCCAGCTCCCGCTTCTCGCGTGGGGACGGGTAAGGGTTGTGGGCGTACCACTCGCGGAGGACGCTGCGGCTCTTCTCCTTGAAGCAGTAGCTGGTCTCCTCGCCGTCCCAGATGGAGCGGGGCAGAGGGAACTTGCGGCGCACCCGGTACTTGCCCACCGCCCCTAGGGGTCGCCCCCGCAGCTTCTCCGCCTCGATGTAGTGCGCCTTCAGCCAGAGCTGCTGCAGCTTGGGGTGGTTGTGCGCCGAGAACTGGTGGCTCTCCAGGATCTTGTAGAGCTCTCGGAAGTTGCCCCGGTGGAAGGCCACCACCGCCTTGGCCTTCAGGACGCTCTCGTTCTTGTGGAGGTGCTCGCAGGCAGGGAGTGACCAGAGGAACCGCCCCAGCCGCTCGATGTTGCCGCCTTGCTGGAGCACCTCGCAGACGCAGGCCACTTGCTCTTGGGTGAAGCCAAAAGTCGGGAGCATCGACATGGTGAGCCCTGCCCCGCCGCGCACCCTACGGCCGCATAGAGGGGAGCGGCGCGGGGCGGTGAGCAGCGCCCGGCATGCGGGGCCGGCCCCGGGGCGGCGGCGCCCGGCGGGGCCCGCTCGGGCGTCACGGCCGGGCGCGGGGGGCCGCGGCCATCGGCGGCGCCCGGCCCCCGAGCGGCGGCGGGAGCCGGGGGAAAATAGGGAAACAAAAAAAAAGACAAAAAAAAAAAGGCGAAGAGCGAAGAACAAAGTCTCGGGAGCACGAGCGGCTTTCTCCCCCCCGGCCGCCTCCTTTTTGTAAGTCCAAGTTGCGAGAGTAACTTCGTGCCTCTTTTGTCTCCTATCTGCAGCGCTCGCAGCGGCCGCGGCTCTCCCACCCCCACCCCCCTCGGCCGCCGGTTTGGGATCTCCCTGCTTCCCCCCCACCCCCCGCCGCCGCAAGATCCCACATAATATAGTGGTAAAGCCCTGCTCCCTCGCTCCTCTCCCTCTCGGAGTTTTTCCCCCCTTTCTTTCTCTCTCTCTCTCTCCCCCCCCTTTTTTTTTTTTTAATAATATTATTCTAAGCTGGCATGAAAAGTGATTATCCGCGCTGTGATTGGTCCGGTTATCTGACCCGGGGACTGCCAGAAGAAGACAATAGTTTTAGTCAAATTATTTGCCATGGTGACGCTGTCAATCAGGGGTAACCCGATCTGTTTTGAGGTGGCTCCCCGGCTGGGTTGACAGATTGCTCAGATCCACTCAGAGGCGGCCCTGCGAGCTGAGATATTAGCTAGCGAGGGAGAAATTTCCGCCGTGATTGACGCTGCAGGCGCCCATCGGGGGAGAGGGGCAGCGCCGGAGCGCCGAGCCCGGGCCCCTGCCTCTCGCCGCAGGGCGCCGCCGGACGGAGCCGCCGCCCCGTCCGGGTCCCGCCGCCCCGTCTGGATCCCTCTGTCCCATCCCGGCCCCACCGCCCAGTCCGGGCCCCGCAGCCCCATCCCGGGCCCGCCGCTCCGAACCGCGGGCTCTGCCGTCCCCGGCACCCGCGGCTGCGGCGGGGAGAAAAAAAAACCCGGCTTCGGCCTTTGCAGAAAGTTTCTTTCTAAACGCGTTGGCTTAACCCCCGCTCCCCAGCGCCCAGTAACAACTGCCGGAGAGTTTTATAGGGAAGGGGCCTCTTGTGTACAATAGAGACCCTGTTCGTGACCCGGGATCCCATTACACGCTGATCGTACCTGCCCGGGAGCTAGGAGGAGGCATGGTGACACAGGACCGGGGAAGGATTGCCCCTCCATTAGCCGCCGGCCGTGCCCCGCCACCCTCCCTGCTCAGGGCGCTGGCATTTGTGATCACTGGACGCTGGCCATTTATTTCTACTTGATTTCCAGGAGCGTGTCGGGGTTTTTCACCCAGGAGGGGCACACGCGTAAAAGTCAGAGACACTTCGCGTGATTAAGCGGACCCACGCGTGCCCGTTACACACACGCATTTTTAGTTTACTGACTGCGCAGGGTTGGGACGCGTATCCTTTCCCGTCCCCTTCGTTCTCCACAAGGTGAAAGGCGAGGGAGGGAGGTTGTGCAAGCTGGAAGGTCGGGGGAGGATGAGCGGGTGCAGAGGAGCGAACGAGGGGCGATGAGAGACGGGGCGGTGGCGGGTGCCGGGGCTCGCCCAGGTGAAGGCGCTCGGGAGGAGACTCCTGGCCCCAAACCCAGGGCAGTTTCCATGGCTTTTAATGTTCCCCCCCTCCCCCTTTTTTTTTCTTTTTCTTTTCCTTTTTTTTTTTTTTCGCGGTGAAATAATAATTAATCCCACAAGCTCTTTCTACGCCATTTGCAGCCCTGACAGAAGAAGTCCCTGCAATTGTGGGTTTCTGCCACGGTACCTTTTTAGCCGCCTCGGCGCGTCAGGGATTTAGCGAAGCCACAGGCGACCGGACTGCGGGCTCCCCGCTCCGCAGCCTGACCCTCCGCGGCCGATGAACGGAGCCTCCCTGCCGGCCCGGGCGGGCGTAGCGGCCGTCTCCAGGGGAAGGGGAGGCCGGGGCGGCGGCAACCAGCCCGGTGGCTCCCGGCGAGGACTGCGGCCAGGCGAAATACGGCGGGGGCAGGAGGAGGAGGGTGGGGGCAGCGTATCAGCCCGCTCCAGCTCCCAGCGCGTCCGGGCGCCTGTGCGTATAAACCGCGCGTATCTGAATTTTCCCGAGTGTACTCCGCTTTGGAAGCTGCATGTCCTCCTACCTGTCCGAGCTTTTTCCCGAGTCCTGCCATGAAGAAGCAGTGGAGAGCGTCCGCCCTGGATCCCCCGGGGACGCAAAATAGCGGCTTCCTTTGCAGGGCAAACGAGAGACAGCTCAAATTCGTTTAAAACAAATTCAGGGTTGTTGGTGACGGGTCCGTAAAGCCCTCTTGCATGATTATCCCTCCCTCCCTCCCTTTACAAAATGAGCCCTCGGCCGCTTAGTGCCTTGGTGCCGGCCGACTTCTGCAGGATTCAAACTGTGCTTGTTTGTAAACGAAAGCATCCCGATCTCAGCGCTTCCTACCCAACCTAAGCGGCAGGATAGTTCGCAGCCGCAGCTGAAGCGGACGATCACGGGACGGGAGAACCTATCCACTGCAAGCGTTATTCTGAGCAGAAACGGCAAGAGAGGCACAAATCCCCTCTCCCACCCTCCACCTCTGGGCACACGCCGTGTGCCTTTCGCGGGAGAAAATACAGCCCCGTTCCGCTCCCTGCCGCGATGGGCACCGTGGCAATAAAGAAAAGCTCTAGAGAAGTCTAAGCTGTCCCCCTTCCCCCCCGCCTCCTTGCCACCGCACTCGGTCGCCCCACGTTTATTATGGATATACCTGACTCCTCTTCCTCCATCTCACAACCACAGCGGTTTAATGTGAACGGGAGCAGCTGTTCGCCCTAGCCGAAAAGGAGGTGTCAAAACCTGTTGCATGGATTTAGATCTGAGAAAGTCTTTTCTTAGCACCCCAAAATGTGAGTACAGAATCTGCACACCAACCCCTCCGCAGGCGCTTTCACTTTAAGCTGCCTTAGCCATGCTGCAGCCTGCATGTAACGCTACTGCACTTCCCAAAGCGCTGGGCAGAGGCAGGGCTACCCCTTCCCAAGCACCCTAGATCAGCTTGCGTCCCAGAGCAATTGCAAATTAGTGACATCTGGATCCAAATTCTGTGTAACTGCTTTACACAGGGGAGGACAAAAAAAATCCTGTATGCTCTGGAAGAGAGAGCAGATTCTGGCTGCGAAGCCACGGCACGGGGCGAGTCAAGTTGAAGTGACTTGGGATGGAGTCAGACGGTCGGGCGAGGAGCTTTTTTTTTTTTAGCATTTGCGAAAGAGCTCGTTCGTTGCAATTATATTTCAGAGCAGGCGGCGCGAATGGCTTGTTAACGTTTGCCCCCGGTCCGACGCGGACATTTTGCCCGGCCGCTGCCGGCTTTCTCCCGTCAGCCGCGGTGGAAGGCTTTATCTGGGCTGACAGAAACTTTTGCCTGGCCCCGCTGCCGCCCGGCGGAGAAGCGCAGGGTTTCATCCCAGCTTCGGGCCCTGTCCCGGGTGGGACTTCGCCGAGGCCCCGCTCGGGAAGCGCCTCACCCCTCCGCGCAGTCACCGCCGCGCACGAAGCAGCGTGCGCGACCGTCAGCGTCAACACAATAACTGCGAAATATGACCTAAATAAAAAGTCGTTTTTATCGTAACGGTCTTTTAATTAACCGGGGCGCAGGAAAGCTGAGGGAAGGAGGGGGGAGGTGGGGCGGCCGTGTCGCTTCCTAGGCGCCTTTCATTGCACGTAATGATTCGTGTCCACAAGCGAGTGCCAAGACAGCGCTGCAGTTATCTGCAAATCTCCCCCTCGGCCGTGCCTCGACCGTCCCCTTGCAGACAGCAGCCTGCGTGGGAGGCTGCAGGCCCGCACCGTTCCCGTTCAAGAGAGGAACCGGTTCCCCCGACGTCCTGCCTTGCGTCTTTCCGCAAGCCCCGACGGCCACTGCCCCTGCGGGCTCCCGCATCCCTTGTAGCGGGGCGCCGGTGCCGCTCGGCTGGGCTGGGGACAGACCCCCCGCCGGAGAGCAGGGAGGCAGAGGGACGGCGACCCACCGCCCTTCACCCACTCGCACAAGGCTGAGGACAGGCACGCTCCTGCCAGCCGGCCTGGGGTCCCCGCGTGGGAAGGTCAGGGACACGGAGGGTCTCCGAGGGGTTCTTCTGTCGGCAGGAGTAGGGAAGAAATGATAACCACCGCAAACTTCACACGCCAGAAAGAAACACATCTTCCCCGCAGATGTCCACTGCTGTGGCGAGGACTGGAGGAAGAAAAGGCAAATGATAAGGAACTCCAAGTTTTCGTTTCTTTATTTCCTTTTAAAAGTTTTTTTTTTGTTCCCTTTTTCTTTCGCCGGGAGGGCAATGTGCTTTCTCCTTAAAACCAGTGCTCTTTAAAGTGGGCGAAAACCTACCACAATTAACCTGCTACTCCCAATAGCCTTTTTTATTAATCATAGCGGCCTTTGCTAGGATCCCAGGCTTACCTACCCCCCACCCTCCAACCCGGGGGGGACCTCAGAGGGTTTCCCAGAGCACCCTGAGCGCACACTTTTCTCCCTGGGGGGACCCGGCCCCTTCAGGGGGTCTGTGCTCGCCCGGGAGTCACGGAGGCAGTTTGCAACCCGAAACCGCGGGTTGTCGTGGTCCCCGTCCCCCTGTGTCGTGGTGGCCGTCCCCTGTCCCCGTCCCCTCCCGTCCCCCGTCCCTCCCCCCCGTCCCCCCGTCCCCCCCGTCTTGTTTATACACGCTTATATTTAATTTTGCCTTTTGTTTAAAACCCGTCTCTAGCCCATCACAGATGGCACCAGGATCCTGCCCCGACTGAAAAAGAAAACACGATGGAAGATCAGTGCGCGTAACTAAATTAAGGCAAACAACAATAGCTTGTTGTTCCATGATTTGGGGCGAAAAGAATAATTCAAAGCTTTTGCTGTGCGCAATGCGCTGTTCCTCAAGGGGACCGGCCAAGGATTCCAGATATGTAGCGGGTAACTCGATTATGCTAACAAACTCGGTTGAAAGAGAACGTTGTTGGGCTGGGGGGAGGGGAAGCGGGGTGCCGTGGGCCAGCGGGGGGCCGAGCCGGGGCCCCTGTGGGAGCCGAGCCCCTGCCCCGGGCAGCACCTCCGCTCCCCGCGCCCCGCAGCTCCGCCGGTCCCCTCCGGCCCGGAGCCGTTTCCCGGCCGGCTGGACCCGAGATGCTCCAATAGCCTTTTCGAAAGAGGTGTATTAACGAGGAGTTTGGGGCCCGATGAGACATGGATGTTTCAGCTGGCCTCGGTCAACCTTTTCGCCCTCCCCTCCGTCTCGGCCGCCCCCCGGTGAAATGGGACTCCGGGGGCGCACGGTGTGCCCAGCTCAAGGCGCTGTAACCTCCAGCGCTCCCCACGAAACCCGATAGCCCCCCGACCGGCTAATGCGGCCGGTCCTGATTACCTTTATATTATCCCTTCTCAATCTCGGGCGCGGGGTTCAGAGTTTTCACTCACTCTTACTCTCAGCACCCTCCCGGCCGTTACCCCCGGCATCCATATTCATTCGGGGTGTACCCCCTTCCACGGCCCACGACCAGGCTCGGATCCCGCGGAGGGAACAGCCGGCTGGGGGGTGGCCCGGGGCGGGGGGCGAGGGGGTCCCAGGCCGGTGCCCACGGAGCCCCCGCGCCGCTGCCGGCTGCGGGGACCGCCTCAGATGCTCCGCGGCACAAGGGGACTCTCTCAGCAGACAGCGTACAGCTTACAGACAAGACAACAACAACAACAAAAGGCACATATGGTTAAAATAAGGAGAGAGCGAGCTTTCTGCCTTAGGGGATTGGCAATAACTAGCCAGAAATGCAAGGCATTGAATCTAAACTTCTGGTGGGCTTCTGCGGGATTGACAACTTAAATCACACTACAAGCATCAATTTGACAATATTTGTAAACTTCTTGTTTCCAGGGATCTTCTTGATCAGAGATAGACGAGGTTGGTATGAGCTTGAGCCACGAACTTTTTTTTTTCTTTTTTTTTTCTTTTTCCTCCTCCTTTCCCCTCTTCCGAGTTGATGAATAGCGATCAGGTTTCTTTTAATGGCTGCCCCCTATTCTCACAGCCTCCCACAACTAACCCAAGAGCCTGTTTCCTCGACCTCAGTTAATTCCACTGATTATTCCAAGATGATGAGGAAAGCACGAAGATTGTTCACTGTTCCTACCGATTCAAGGCATTTTTGTTACCATCTCCATCCCTGGCTCACAGGGCTTTGACCGGGGAGTATTTTTAGGAACAGGCTGCCCTCCCTCCTCTCTTGCCCTCCCTCCCCAGGCAGCTGGTGAGTCCTGCTCTCCCCGCATCGCCAAGACCCCCACGGTCCCGCAGGGACCGTGTCCGTCCGTGGGAGTGGAGGGTCTCGGCCCCGCGGGGCGCGATGCCTGGAGGGAGACAAATGCCACAGGGCCGGGGGGGAAGATCCACTCCGAGAAATCTCACTAGAGGGCTCTAATACTCAGCTCCAATCGCTGCTGAGACAAAACAAGGTTTCTTCCTTAATACTCTCTAGTCTTCCAGATACATTCAGCCTGGAAACGTCTCCTCCAGTGCTGTCACAGGTGGCTCACGTAGGTTGTCACCATGACAAGAAATCCTTTGTATTCGTAGCAATAGCAACCTCCTACCCTGCCGTACCTGCAAGCGAGCAGAGCTGATGTCCCCTTCCTGGTGTGTAATAGTACCAGAGAGTTTTGGGGAGTCCCACTCTCTTCTCTATCCATCCTATGGCAAGAGAAGGAAGCACAGTCCCTAAAACAACCGAAGCTCCCCCCCCCGACGCAGGTATCCTTGTCAAGAATCAGGGAGCAAACACTATTTACGGACATGTAGAAATGTTTGCAGTTTTTCAGTTTTTGGTGTGGTTTTCTCTTTCTTTCTTTCTTTCTTTCTTTCTTTCTTTCTTTCTTTCTTTCTTTCTTTCTTTCTTTCTTTCTTTCTTTCT